>JAIOJX010000006.1:83230544-83805544 GCA_022376925.1 Tragulus kanchil
AGTGGTCTGCAAAAGCCAGTGTAGAATAAGGGGTTACACCAGTGCCAGGACCCAGCAATTCCCCGCTCTCCATACAGGGCCTTTTCTTCTAAACCTCTCGCTAGCTCTCAAGAGTTTTCTTTAAAGATGTTCTTAGATACACATTTATTTTAGAAATCTCTAGGCTTTCACAAGCTTTTACTTATTAAGTGCAGCTTTAAGGGGGAAAAAATAGAAGCCTAATAATTTAGATGCACATTTGCATACATTACATAAGGCTTCTATAAGTGGTAAGATTTTCTAGTTGCAGGCTTATTTTAACTTTTAATAGAATGACTTTGACAGAACAGAAATAGCAGGCTTCGTACCCAGCTCAGGCACTTAGATGTCAGAGACATTTTTGCCCTGACAAGTGGGGCTCCTCCTCATCTCTAAGGAGATGCTGGATCTCTCCCGTCCATCTCCAGCTGGGATGATTAACTGCCCTTTGCTTGGCTTTCATCTTGCCTGGCACAGATTTCTCTTTCATCTCATTCATTGCTCCAAACCCTTCTCTCTTCAACTTTTCATACCCATTTGAAATAGTTCAGCTTCCCTAAGTTACTTTTACCAAGGGACCTGAAGGCTCACTGTCTCGGCCTTTACAGTTTGCAAAGCCCCTTTTATGGACATTGTCTATTTGTCCCTCCCAGCAATCCCATGAATGAGGTACTATTGTGCCTGTGGGTGTGTGGGTGCTCCACCGTGTCTGACTCTCTTCGACCTTTTGGACTTTAGCCCACCAGGCTCCTCTGTCCATGGGATTTTTCAGGCAAGAATATATGAGTGGATTGTCGTGTCCTCCTCCAGGGGAATCTTCCCTACCCAGGGATGGAACCTATGTCTCCTATATCACCTGCCATTACAGGTGGCTTCTTTACCCACTCATCCTTTGGGACCTATTACTTCTTCCATTTGATAGATTAGGAAACAAGCCCCCAAATATTAAATTCTTTGTCAGCCGCATAGCTCATATACGACAAGGTCGGAACTCAAACCCAGACTTCCGGATCCTTGTTTCTAGTTCTTCTCCGTCGGACATAGCATCCTTTGGTCCTGGGAAGTTAAGTGGTCTGCAAAAGCCAGTGTAGAATAAGGGGTTACACCAGTGCCAGGACCCAGCAATTCCCCGCTCTCCATACAGGGCCTTTTCTTCTAAACCTCTCGCTAGCTCTCAAGAGTTTTCTTTAAAGATGTTCTTAGATACACATTTATTTTAGAAATCTCTAGGCTTTCACAAGCTTTTACTTATTAAGTGCAGCTTTAAGGGGGAAAAAATAGAAGCCTAATAATTTAGATGCACATTTGCATACATTACATAAGGCTTCTATAAGTGGTAAGATTTTCTAGTTGCAGGCTTATTTTAACTTTTAATAGAATGACTTTGACAGAACAGAAATAGCAGGCTTCGTACCCAGCTCAGGCACTTAGATGTCAGAGACATTTTTGCCCTGACAAGTGGGGCTCCTCCTCATCTCTAAGGAGATGATGGATTTCTCTCGTCCATCTCCAGCTGGGATGATTAACTGCCCTTTGCTTGGCTTTCATCTTGCCTGGCACAGATTTCTCTTTCATCTCATTCATTGCTCCAAACCCTTCTCTCTTCAACTTTTCATACCCATTTGAAATAGTTCAGCTTCCCTAAGTTACTTTTACGTAAGCAGAACAAAAAGAAAAAAAAAAAAAAACATGGAGTCCTGCCATGGAGTTGACCACATCTGGTTTGCTCAGGTAAAAATTCTACCTTACCCATTCTTATTTTTCAGTGAGATAGAATCCTTCAACAAAAGCTAAAGAGACATATATGTTAGAGGAGGGAACGTGGGAGTGAGGGGCACAGATGACTCAGTCATGAAAGTGTAGGCTTTTAATCTTCTCTCTCAATCTTTGTGGCTGCAGCCCCCAAACACACAGCGCGAAGACTTAGGTTTCACAACTGACATAGCTGATTTCATGGACGTGGCATGTTTCTACCATTTTCCCAAGAGTTGCCTTTTTTCCCTATGAGGACATTGTGAGGCTATGTGTCCTCGTCCATCTTCCTGCCTCTCGCTCGCTGTGTGTGACCGACACACGCACGTCACTCTCGATTTTAGTAAAATGCTCGGTCTGAAACTGGCTTCATTTCACACTGCGTTTTCACCGCCTGTGGAGGTACAGACTTATTGATTTCTATCTTTGTGTGTTAGTTTAAGGTAGCAAATGATTTTTCGTACTGAAAAACAGGATTTCAGGGACTTCCCTGGTGATGCGGTGGGTAGGACTCTGTGCTCCTACTGCAGGGAGCCTGGGTTTGATCCCTGGTCAAGGAACTGGATCCCACATGCCACAACTAAGGCTCAGTGCAGCCAAATTAAAATAAATAAATCAATAATTTAAAAAGAAAAATAGTGTTGCAGCCTCATGGACTCTTCAGAGTGAACCTAAACAGTTCTTATATCCAGATTTCCCCCTCCTCTGTTCCATGAACACATCACACCCTTTGCAAAATGTATGCCTTTAAACAAAATAGCAGGCTTGTCCCGTCAGTGTGCAGAGACATTTTGCCCTGACAAGTGGGGCTCCTCCTCATCTCTAAGGAGATGCTGGATTTCTCGTCCATCTCCAGCTGGGATGATTAACTGCCCTTTGCTTGGCTTTCATCTTGCCTGGCACAGATTTCTCTTTCATCTCATTCATTGCTCCAAACCCTTCTCTCTTCAACTTTTCATACCCATTTGAAATAGTTCAGCTTCCCTAAGTTACTTTTACGTAAGCAGAACAAAAAAAAAAAAAAAAAACATGGAGTCCTGCCATGGAGTTGACCACATCTGGTTTGCTCAGGTAAAAATTCTACCTTACCCATTCTTATTTTTCAGTGAGATAGAATCCTTCAACAAAAGCTAAAGAGACATATATGTTAGAGGAGGGAACGTGGGAGTGAGGGGCACAGATGACTCAGTCATGAAAGTGTAGGCTTTTAATCTTCTCTCTCAATCTTTGTGGCTGCAGCCCCCAAACACACAGCGCGAAGACTTAGGTTTCACAACTGACATAGCTGATTTCATGGACGTGGCATGTTTCTACCATTTTCCCAAGAGTTGCCTTTTTTCCCTATGAGGACATTGTGAGGCTATGTGTCCTCGTCCATCTTCCTGCCTCTCGCTCGCTGTGTGTGACCGACACACGCACGTCACTCTCGATTTCAGTAAAATGCTCGGTCTGAAACTGGCTTCATTTCACACTGCGTTTTCACCGCCTGTGGAGGTACAGACTTATTGATTTCTATCTTTGTGTGTTAGTTTAAGGTAGCAAATGATTTTTCGTACTGAAAAACAGGATTTCAGGGACTTCCCTGGTGATGCGGTGGGTAGGACTCTGTGCTCCTACTGCAGGGAGCCTGGGTTTGATCCCTGGTCAAGGAACTGGATCCCACATGCCACAACTAAGGCTCAGTGCAGCCAAATTAAAATAAATAAATCAATAATTTAAAAAGAAAAATAGTGTTGCAGCCTCATGGACTCTTCAGAGTGAACCTAAACAGTTCTTATATCCAGATTTCCCCCTCCTCTGTTCCATGAACACATCACACCTGCTGTCCTTTTGCCTGAAAATGTATGCCTTTAAAAAATGCAGTTAAGACTCAGTAAATTTTTTGTGGGGATGGGGGAATGCAATGGCCACTTGGGTAGTTATATGGTAATTAAAGCTAAAATATCCCAACCTCACTTAATTTTTCAAGAAATATTTTCATGATGAAGTAATACACTAATGCAGATTAAAGATTTTGGATGATGTCCATCCAGTTCCAGAGCTTTGAATATGAAAATCCTCTCTTGGGATCCTAGCAGTTAAGCATCACCCCCTCCTCCTTCCCCTTCTCATTCTCTCCCCATCCCCCACTGGGCCGTTCACTCTCCCTTGGGAGAGTCATTTTGCCAGAAAGTGACAGAATCAAATCCAAAGTATCCATCACGTTCTAAGCTAGGTGATCTCAAAGGGCACTTCTAGCACAGCATTCTTAGTCCCTGGGCCATTTGCATAGCTATGTGTGCTGGACTAAGACTCTGGGCTCTGGAATCAGGCCTCATTCAAGCCTCAGCTCTGCAACACACCAGGAACCGAAGAGGAGGGACAGAAACCAATATGAATGTGCAGACCATTTAATCTTCCCCATTTATGTCATCTTTTAAAATAAATCAAGGATAGTCATATACCTCTTAAAATGCCTCTTATAAATGAGGACTAAGATGATGCCTATGAAATTCATATTACGGAACTGGGATGTAGGGTATAGAAAAGTCCAGATAAATGTTACCAAGTTTTTTTTTTTTTGAATTTTTATGCCTTATATCCCATGTACAGTTATTACAAAATATTGGCTATATTCTCTGTGTTGTACATTATGTTTTTGTAGCTTATTTTAGACCTAGTGGTTTGCACTTCCTTCTCCCCACGGGTAACCACTAGTTTATTCTCTATATCCGTGCATCAGCTTCTTTTTGGTCATATTCACTAGTTTATTGTATTTTTCAGATTCCATATTTAAGTGATATAATACAGTATTTGTCTTTCTCTGACTTACCTCACTTAGCATAATGCCCTCGAAGTCCATTCGTGTTGCTGCAAATGGCAATATCTCATTCTTTTTTATGGCTGAGTAATATTCCATTGTGAGTGTGCACATATGTGTGTGTGTGTGTGTGTGTATCCATTATTTACCCAGTCATCCGTTGCTAACATAAAATTGCTTCCATCTCTTGGCTATTGTAAGCAGTGCTGTTACGGCTGCTTGGGGTGCGTGTATCTTGTTAAATTAGTGTTTTGGGTTTGTGAGGGTGTGGGGATATATATCCAGGTGATTAATTGCTGGGTCATATCATAGTTGTATTTTTAGTTTTTTTGAGAAACCTCCATACTATTCTCCACCATGACTGTACCAATTTACATTCCCACCACCAGGTTGCCAAGTATTTTTGTCAAACTGACTGAAATTCAGATACAAGCAAAAAATAATCAAGGTAGTGATGAAAGCGAATTTCAAAACCAAGTTATCTGTAGTACAGTAGGGTTAAAATAAACACGTGTGGAAATTCCCTGGTGGCCCAGCAATTAGGATTTATCACTCTCACTGCCAGACCCAGGGTTTGACCACTAGTCAGGAAACTAACAATTTTCAAGCTGTACAGCCTGGACAAATAAAATAAACAAGTGAAACATGCAGGAATAAGATGAAAAACTAGAAATGTGTCCAGATAATTAACATCAAAAGAAGAATTTTTTACTGTTGTTATTAATGGCTTTTGCCAAATTAAACCATGACTATCATTATATCTGACAGGCCCATAAACCAGAGTTCTATTGGCAACATCCAGCCAATATATTGGATATCACACAGTACTTTTTTCCTAGAAAGAGTCTTCCAGTCTTGTAGTGAGAGTTAAGTGTTCTCTTTACAAGAATCCACACCACTTGTGAATACTCACATCACCGCATGCATGACATTGCATTTTCGTTTTGTTATCAGTCTGACTCTCAGTATTTTGGCTGACATGCCTTTTCCATGAAATTGGAGAACAAGTTATGTGCAGAAGGAGTCACACATCTCTTTTCTCCAGATTTCACTCTATCACTTGCAGAATCTCTAGAATAAGCTGAAGACACTAAAATCTTTTATGAAATATCAGGAAATGTTCCAGAAAGCAAAAAGTATGATACTGTGACGCCAACTCTGGGATATCAATGTGAGGTCTTGTTACCATGGAGAGCTAAACTGGCCACAGATCTGGGAAAGGTCTGGAGGGCTAACCTCCATATTTCAATCCTTGAATATATTAAATATCTTGGCTGTTTCTGCAAATTCATAAAATATTTTTATGAAGGCTAAGTCACTGAATAAAGTGAGTATTTAGTGTACATCATATGTAATACACTGTGCTCAGTGTTGGGAGTGGCATGAGGAGTGAACTATTCCCAAATGATGGTCATAGAGGTAACAAAATTAAAATGCAATGTTACAAATACCATGACACTGGCATTCACCAGTGCTGTGGGTTCCCAGAAATAGTGCACTTATCTCTAGCTACAAAAGAGAGAGATTCTTCCCAGGAAAAAATACTATGTGGTTCCCAAGATGTATGGATTAACCAATCAATAATCACTCAGAAAGGAAACACTGTTACAGTCATGCTAAGAAACTTAAGGGTCCTCTGATATCTGTCATCAATTTTCAACTTGGGGTCTTAAGTTTTTTGAGGTTTTTGAAAGATATGTTCATCAGATTTGCATATGGCATAAAGTTGGGAAAGACAGCTGAAAAATTAATACCTGAAGCAAGATTCAAAAAGGTATCTCAGTTTGGGAGGATGGCCTTAAACCAAGAAAAATGTAAAATTTTGTATTAAAAAAGTGCATAAGAACAGGAAGAGAGAAAAGTGATTCAGAAGCAGCCTATGTGGGAAGACTTAGGGAATGATTAACCGGAAGTTCATTTTTGTTTGACTATATGCTTCTTTAATAAATCAAAATGTCATTACTCAACTGTGGCGTCCTTGAGGGCAGGAATCACATCTCAAATACTGAATAGCCTCCCTTGCCTCACATAGGCCTTAATACAGAGTGTGCACTCCATAAAGCTTTCTTAAATGGTGTCAAAACTAAGAAGCACAAAGCCATAGGATCCATGAACCAATGGGCCTTGGTCATCCCATTAGGGTAGGCTATCACTCAGCTCTCCCTCTATGTCCCACCTTCCTGAGACTGCTCTGAGCTTTCTCCTCCAAATTTCTTCAGGCAATGAAAATCAGAATCCTCTGCATGATTGAGAAGCTGCCCTGCTCTCCCTGACTTCTAGCCCCACATCACAGACTCCTCCTCCTGCCTCACCTGCTGTGCCAGCTCTTTCCACTCCTCCAGGGCCCTGGGGTCCCTTCCTGAACATGAGCTGGCCTCTGATGGGAGACTTCTCCCCATGCCTTTACATGTAGCCATGTTCCACGTGCTTCTCCTGGTCCACCCTGTTGTGCCACTGTAACCTAACTAGAGAAACTTCCCCTGGCCCCTGGCCTCTGGCCCCGGGCATGTCCCAGTTCCTGATATGTCTCCTTTCTAGCACTTACCGTCTCCATGCAATGTGAATGAGGACAAAGATCTCAGCTGTCTTGTGTCTTCACCACTGAATACCCAGTACCCTGACCAGTATGTCTCAAACTTTAGTGTGTCTGTGAATGAATGACCTGAGATATCTTGCTAAGCTGCAGATCCTAATCCAGTAGGTCTGGAGTGGGGACTGAAAACTCGCTTTTCTTCCAAGTGATGCAGATGCTGTGAGTTCTCTGACCTGCTTTGAGCAGCCAAGTCCTACAACACAGCTTGCCTCTGTGCCCTCTCTTCCTGCAATACATCCCCTTCTCTCCATCCTCAAAGCTATTGCCTTAATGGAATCCTTTTGTGTGTCTCTTATCCGGATGATCTGATCTCCTAGCTGCTCTTCTTGCCTTGGTTTCCTGGAGGTTCAACACCTGAGTCATACTGCTTCAAACATAAACCCAATCATGTTGTCCCTCTTCTTTAAAAAGCATTAGAGATTCCCTTTCACCTTGTAGCTTCTCAATATGGAATTCAAGGCTCTACTCTGCCTAGTTTTCTGGCCATACTTCTTTTGTACCCCACTCTGACACCCTACACTCCAGCCCTGTCAAAGCCTTGGCAGTTCCTGGAACTCACTAGGCTCTTTCATTCCTCCCTAACTTTGCTCAGGGCTGCTGACTCTCCCTAGAATGCCCTTCCTCTACTCCATCTGCCTGTCAGATGGCCACACACATACTCTGACTTACTTCCCCCAGAAGGGAAGCATTATCCAAGGATTGCCTACTCCAAGGAGAACTGGAAGCTCCCTCATTTTGTTATCAAGTTCAAGCTCTTACTGCTCACCATACAATAAATTGAGAGGGCAATAAATCGAGAGGCAAGTTGTTGGGACAAGGAATCAGGACTTGATTCAGAAAGCCAGCAGACCAAGAAGACGGTGGACTAGTGACCCAAAGAACCATCTTCCCTGAATTAAATTCAGGCTTCCTTAATACTAAAAGGGGAGGGGTAAAGTCCTATATCTGGAATATGTTCATTTCTTCCTGCTTGTAGTCATGAATGGATGGGCCTCGTCAGGAGGCTTCTTAAGGGCTAAACAAAGGTATTTTAGCTTAACACTCATTATACATGAGGCAGGGTTCCCAGAGTTGGACCCATATGTATACTTTAACTTAAGGCTATAGGTAATGTCCCTTTAGTTATGGTGTGCATGTGTGTGTGTGTGTGTGCGTGCGCGTGCGCTAAGTCATTTCAGTTGTGTTCAATTCATGGTGACCCTATGAACAGTAGCCTGCCAGGCTCCTCTGTCTATGGGATTCTCCAGGCAAGAATACTGGTATGGGTTGCTGTACCGTCCTCCAGGGGATCTTCCTGACCCAAGGATTGAACCTATGTCTCTTACGTCTCCTGTATTGGCAGGTGGCTTCTTTTTACTGCTAGCACCACCTGGGAAGCCTTCCCTTTTAATGATTAACTTGTAAGAAAAGCAACAGAATACAAAGGTTAAAATAATTTATTCTTCCCTATTACAATTTGGGTTTTATTGTAGCTCCCTATGCTGGACTATCTTATTAATAGGGCAACCTCCTCTTTCTAGGGGCTTCCCAGGTGGCAATAGTGGTAGAAAGAACCCACCTGCCAATGCAGGAGACACAAGAGACTCAGGTTCAATGCCTGGGTCAGGAAGATCCCCTGGAGGAGGGCACAGCAACTCACTCCAGTATTCTTGCTGGTAGAATCCCATGGACAGAGGATCCTGGCAGGCTACAGACTATAGGGTCACAATGAGTCAGACATGATTGAAGCAACTTAGCACACATGCACACACTCCTTCTTTCAGTTAGTGGGTCCTCTGAGCACCAAACTGTATCTCATTCATCCCTGCTACCCTCACACCTGGAATACAGTTGACACTTAAGGCATGTGTAACACATGTCAATGTCCAGACCCCAGGGCATCTTCCCAACCCAGGGATTGAACCCAGGTCTTCTGCATTGAAGTCAGATTCTTTACCATCTGAGCCACCAAGGAAGCTAAGTTGTGGGTAGTTTATTGCCTCTAACAATATCATCAGGACTCTCTCTCTCTCCCCCTTGCCCTTTCTTTCCCTTTCTCTCCCTACTTCCCAGTTTCTCCTGTGTTGGCTTCAGTGAAGAGACACATAGCAAAGACTGGACACGCTCTGCTAATAGGACCAGATGGAACTGTGACTGAACAAAGCCCAGCGGCCCCAGGAAGGCAGTTTTCTGGCATACAGAGGATCACCTACCAACGTAGGATTTGGTATACCTGGGGTAGGAGAACAAGAGAGGACTGAGGGTGAAGGAGGGGGCAATTTCCTAGACTGACACTGGCTAAGAGTTACTGTAAGAAAAATAAGAGCTGGAGGACAAAAGCAACACTTAGCCACCACAGCCTGAACACTTGTCCCTATTCTAGAACTTTATAGCTGCACTGAGTATTATATTTGCCCATAATGTAAGTCCAGCTGACCATCCTTGGTTATTCACAAGGTTATTCCTGAGGAATTCAATCTACATTTTACTAACCTAAAAAGATGTCACTCATCTTATAACATAGAAGACTCTTCATTTCTTAGGAAAAAAAGTTGTTATTTTATCGAGGACGGGATGAGGAGGAAAACTGTCCTCATGAAGTCCATAATCTCGCACAAAAGAAAGTCAGTCACAAAGCAGGTGACAGGCACTTTAAGGAAAAACCTGTCTCTGTC
Source organism: Tragulus kanchil (assembly GCA_022376925.1). NCBI lineage: Eukaryota > Metazoa > Chordata > Mammalia > Artiodactyla > Tragulidae > Tragulus > Tragulus kanchil. Next base: position 83,240,362 of record JAIOJX010000006.1, read on the forward strand.
TTATTGTATTGAAAGAAAAAGATACAGAGAAGGTTTCATCACACTCCTTCATGACCAAACATCAGTTTCCTTTGGTCATAAGACCAGCTACCTCTCTGGATTAGGATGTACATTGGCAGAAATGTTATCTTGGCCAAAGTCATCTCAATATTTCTCTTGCATAGCAGCATGAGAAAAGGTAACCATGTGGTTGGAGTGCTCAGTTTCAAAGCTGGAAAAACTCACGGATATAACATGGCAGACACTGGAAATCGGCACCTTCAGAGTATAGAAAACAACAGATCACTTCAGGTGACATGAGTTGCTCCTATCAGTGGCTGGGTCTATAAAGAATTTTTTAAAAAAGAAGAAAGTGAGGAGATAGGCAATGTCTTGATTGCCACACCATTTAATGCCATATGGCACCCATACTTCACATGTGGTTATCAGTTTCACTTATTTTTCTCAGGTCAATGTTTTGAATTTCTATCAGGATCCCACAGAATGTGTGACCGCTCAGGTGTCCCCTTGGCTGTGGGCATCCTTTTCTCTGTCCATAGTGACAGGGCATACTACTTGTCCTTCAGAATCTGCTGTAGGTGAAAGGTTTGGCCTGTACTACTTTAATTTTTTTTTTTCCAAGCAGAGCTTGAAAAAATATAGCTTTCTTTTACTTGCTGCTACAGCCTTGATCACACACATTTCAGGTAACTTAGGTCTTAAGTGACAGCAGTGGTTGCTGAATTACAAAGCTCATCAGAAGGCTGATTTCTGCTTCCCACCTCATTTTTCAATTTTTTTCTGCAGTTTATTAAAATCTTAGTTGCTGCTGTTGAATAGTACACTCTATTTACACTGAGTTAAGAGACATGTAAAAAAAAATGCTCTGGATTATTTTGTTATCCTTTTTTGCAAGAGGCACAGATGTGCTACACTCAGGTGATCCAAGAGGCAATGTGTTCCATTGTAATTGCTGGCCCACACTGTGGGCCCAGCTGGGCTGACATTTTCATTTCTGTCTCTTTTGTGGCTTCCATTATCCTGGGGGCCAAGGTACGAACGTGTCTGGAATCACAATTTGTGGGAAGTTAGTAAAATTCTGGAACAGGGCCAGGACCATTCAGTGCTTGGGATGGATTTCTTGGAGTCTCTCCAAAGGTATGGGTTGTCCATTAGTGCCACGTGGCCAGATTTGAGTCTAGAATAGGCACTTAAGACAAAATTATGCTTACTGCACTGGTTGCACAATAGAAAAAAATGGAGGTGAGAGGTCTGGAGAGGGTTGCTTCCTTGCTTTAGAAGTCTGGTTCCACAGAGGAATGCTCCTTGGGTGTATGAAGGCTTAAGGGTGCTTAGAAACAGCTATTATATGAATAAAAAGATTAATTACAGGGAAAATGATGGCTACTACTGAAAAGACTATGGTTTGGGGAAAATGTTCTGTCTCCCAAAAAAGAAGGCAGTTCTCTGTGATGAATAAAACAAGCCTGGCATCTAGGTTCAGCCTGGGTGGGAGTCCCAGATTCACCAGTTCTCAGCTGTAAGAGCTGGAGAAAAATTAACTTCTCAGAAAAGCAGCAGTCTCATGAAGTTAGGGTTAAATGAGATGATACATATAAAATGTTTAGCATAATGCTTATAAGGAGACAATCTAAAATGTTACAATCCAGTGACTTATAAGGTTTGGGGGTCTAAAACTGCCTTGGGAATTGGATGTAAATGATGGATCCTCAAGGGAAAACATGTATATATTGGTCCACAGTTTTAGGGACCTCAAATATACAAAGGAGTACAACCATAAGATTTTTGCTTCTAGGAAGAGACTCACACCCAACAGCAGTGGTTGCTGAATTACAAAGCTCATCAGAAGGCTGATTTCTGCTTCCCACCTCATTTTTCAATTTTTTTCTGCAGTTTATTAAAATCTTAGTTGCTGCTGTTGAATAGTACACTCTATTTACACTGAGTTAAGAGACATGTAAAAAAAAATGCTCTGGATTATTTTGTTATCCTTTTTTGCAAGAGGCACAGATGTGCTACACTCAGGTGATCCAAGAGGCAATGTGTTCCATTGTAATTGCTGGCCCACACTGTGGGCCCAGCTGGGCTGACATTTTCATTTCTGTCTCTTTTGTGGCTTCCATTATCCTGGGGGCCAAGGTACGAACGTGTCTGGAATCACAATTTGTGGGAAGTTAGTAAAATTCTGGAACAGGGCCAGGACCATTCAGTGCTTGGGATGGATTTCTTGGAGTCTCTCCAAAGGTATGGGTTGTCCATTAGTGCCACGTGGCCAGATTTGAGTCTAGAATAGGCACTTAAGACAAAATTATGCTTACTGCACTGGTTGCACAATAGAAAAAAATGGAGGTGAGAGGTCTGGAGAGGGTTGCTTCCTTGCTTTAGAAGTCTGGTTCCACAGAGGAATGCTCCTTGGGTGTATGAAGGCTTAAGGGTGCTTAGAAACAGCTATTATATGAATAAAAAGATTAATTACAGGGAAAATGATGGCTACTACTGAAAAGACTATGGTTTGGGGAAAATGTTCTGTCTCCCAAAAAAGAAGGCAGTTCTCTGTGATGAATAAAACAAGCCTGGCATCTAGGTTCAGCCTGGGTGGGAGTCCCAGATTCACCAGTTCTCAGCTGTAAGAGCTGGAGAAAAATTAACTTCTCAGAAAAGCAGCAGTCTCATGAAGTTAGGGTTAAATGAGATGATACATATAAAATGTTTAGCATAATGCTTATAAGGAGACAATCTAAAATGTTACAATCCAGTGACTTATAAGGTTTGGGGGTCTAAAACTGCCTTGGGAATTGGATGTAAATGATGGATCCTCAAGGGAAAACATGTATATATTGGTCCACAGTTTTAGGGACCTCAAATATACAAAGGAGTACAACCATAAGATTTTTGCTTCTAGGAAGAGACTCACACCCAAAAGAGAGAATAAAAACATCTGTCTTATTTTTTTTAATTTTTGGTCATTTGTAATTATAGTCTCTTAACTTTTTAGAATTGGAGTTTGCCTGGTATAAACACCTGCCCCCCCCCCCCTTTTAGGGAATAACAATATTAAGGTCCTAGGAAAACTTGGTGGTCCAAGTAAGCAGGGAATGCTTTATCAGTTTCACATTGCTATAATTTTAAAAAGCTTAATTTTCTCTTTATCACCTATCTTTCATGTTCAAGGAGCTCTTTAAAATGTATTATATTTCTCCTCCATTTTTAGTTCTGTTCTGTGAAATGCATTTAGAGTCTTCAGAAGCTCACATTCATTCAAAGCTCATGATATATACAAAGATCTATTTCTCTTTTGTGCAAACTAATTAGCATATTAAAATCTATCCTGCCATACTTGTTTGATATTGCACTATTTAATGGAGAAGAGCCTTGCTGCAGTGTAGTATTAGAGTACCAGAGCAACAATGTCATCACGGGGGAATTCAAATTAACAAAGACTTATCAGGACAAGCTAAAGGACAGGCTCCATTCTAGGCACCTGGGATCTAAGAATGAAGAGAACTCGGTCAGAGATATGCATTCTCGGGGAGCTTACAACCTATGACAAAAATGATCTTTGCTTTTGGAAGGATTTAGCTGGATTTGAGATTCTCTTCTTGGACAGGACCAAAGACAACCTGAAAGGTTATGTGCATGTGTGTGTGTGCGAAGTTGCCTCAGTCATGACTGACTCCTTGTGACCCTAAAGGCTGTAGCCCAACCAGGCTTTATAGGATTCTCCAGGCAAGAATACTGGAGTAGGTTCCCATGCCCTCCTCCAAAGGATTTTCCTGACCCAGGCATGGAACCTACATCTCTTATGATTCGTGCATAGACAGGGGAGTTCTTTACCACTAGGGCCTCCTGGGAAACCCCAAACTCCTCCTAGTTGACTTGTTGAGGTCCCTGAGTAGAGGTGCCAGGGATTGAAACTAAGGACTTGTGCATGCTACCACTGAACTATACCCCCTTGAAAGGTTACAGGTATGTGAATTCCACCGATGCCTCCATCACTACAACATAAGGAAAAACAATGCTGACTCAGCACAGGCAGCTCGAAACTGAAGGGCCAGAAATGTGCCTGGGCAAAATCCCCTCACACCTACCCCCTGACCAGGGCATGAACCACATCAATCAGCAAACAGGCCATGCTTAGGCAAGTCATCGCTAGGATATCCACTGCAAAAATAGTGTAAGCTCTTCTACTTTGCTTCCAGGATATTCTGGGTGACTTTTGGGGGGAATATAAACAGGAGCTAAAGCTGAAGCTGAAGTTCCAAACTTTGGCCACTTGATGCAAAGAGACAATTCATTGAAAAAGAGCCTGATGTTGGGAAAAATAGAAGGCAATAGGGGAAGGAGGTGACAGAGAATAAGATGGTTGGATGGCATCACTGAATCAATGGACATGAATTTGAGCAAACAGGGAAGCCTAGCGTGGTGCAGTCCATGGGGTTGCAAGGAGTTGGACACGACTGAACAACTGAACTGATAAACAGGAGAGTGACACACTGAAGGCAAAAGATGTTAAAAAGGCTCTGAGAAATCATATGATCTTGTTGAATATGTTTCTGGAGAAGCAGAGGTGACACAAGGTTGGTGAAGCTAACATGTCACTGAGATCCATGACTCTGAGGAATCCACCTGATCTCATTCTGAAATAGGGTAGAATGATGTTAAGGAATCCCCAAAGACAAAAAAACAAATAGAACAAAGCTGAGATGATGCTGAGCCAGCTCAGAAACCCAAAGGTGGGGCTAGAGCCCTCTATCCCAGGTCATTGTCCTATCTTGGAGATCAGATGACTGGTCTTCAGTCTGAAGCTACTTAGGGTAGCAACAAGGCTACAGGCCAGCCACACACCCAACCATCTGCCTTCCCTTTGCTTTTACTGCCTAGAGAAAGCTTACCATTCCTCATTGCCCTCCACATCTAGAACCTTAAGCTTGTATGACTAAATAGACTCCTCACTTCTTTGAAAACAGGTGAGAAACTCTTCTTGATGTGCTCAGGAGGATGTAATTCAGACTTTGCTTCAGGACCTTTCTACCTGAGATGTCACTGCACAAGCAACTAAGAACCATAGTGAAAAAGCAGAAATTATATTCATGATATCTGAAGAAGGTAAAATCAGACTAAATGAGTTACATCATTTGCTTAAGAGGACACAGTCATTTTGTATGACACGGTAATGTGGTGACTTCTTTTGGGGGGTTGCAATGAACCACATCAATCAGCAAACAGGCCATGCTAGAAGTCATCGCTAGGATATCCACTGCAAATAGTGTAAGCTCTTCTACTTTGCTTCCAGGATATTCTGGGTGACTTTTGGGGGGAATATAAACAGGAGCTAAAGCTGAAGCTGAAGTTCCAAACTTTGGCCACTTGATGCAAAGAGACAATTCATTGAAAAAGAGCCTGATGTTGGGAAAAATAGAAGGCAATAGGGGAAGGAGGTGACAGAGAATAAGATGGTTGGATGGCATCACTGAATCAATGGACATGAATTTGAGCAAACAGGGAAGCCTAGCGTGGTGCAGTCCATGGGGTTGCAAGGAGTTGGACACGACTGAACAACTGAACTGATAAACAGGAGAGTGACACACTGAAGGCAAAAGATGTTAAAAAGGCTCTGAGAAATCATATGATCTTGTTGAATATGTTTCTGGAGAAGCAGAGGTGACACAAGGTTGGTGAAGCTAACATGTCACTGAGATCCATGACTCTGAGGAATCCACCTGATCTCATTCTGAAATAGGGTAGAATGATGTTAAGGAATCCCCAAAGACAAAAAAACAAATAGAACAAAGCTGAGATGATGCTGAGCCAGCTCAGAAACCCAAAGGTGGGGCTAGAGCCCTCTATCCCAGGTCATTGTCCTATCTTGGAGATCAGATGACTGGTCTTCAGTCTGAAGCTACTTAGGGTAGCAACAAGGCTACAGGCCAGCCACACACCCAACCATCTGCCTTCCCTTTGCTTTTACTGCCTAGAGAAAGCTTACCATTCCTCATTGCCCTCCACATCTAGAACCTTAAGCTTGTATGACTAAATAGACTCCTCACTTCTTTGAAAACAGGTGAGAAACTCTTCTTGATGTGCTCAGGAGGATGTAATTCAGACTTTGCTTCAGGACCTTTCTACCTGAGATGTCACTGCACAAGCAACTAAGAACCATAGTGAAAAAGCAGAAATTATATTCATGATATCTGAAGAAGGTAAAATCAGACTAAATGAGTTACATCATTTGCTTAAGAGGACACAGTCATTTTTGTATGACACGGTAATGTGGTGACTTCTTTTGTGGGTGCTCATACTTTACAAGTCGCAACATTAATGGCAGATGAATCGCTTATCTCTTCTCCCAGCAAATGCTTTAATAGACAACAATATAAATATCCTGTAGCCTGGGTCCTTGGTTTTGTAAACAACCAAGAAATAAATAAGGCATTTTGCCTGATGACCAAGGCAGAGTCATAAATAGACTTCTATAAACAGAGGGCAATTGTAAAAGGCAGATGAAAGAATCTGTGGCCTGGTCCATGCTTTATATATCCTGCTCATTTACACTTCCCAGCAGACCCTCTCAGCCCAGACCTATATTTATAAAAGCCAGACCTATTTATAGTATGGTTAGGTTCCTTTTAAAGCCATACAAATTGATCAGGCAAAATATCATCTTTCTTGATATTGTCCACATCCCTGAAGGTAGTTACCTACTATAGAGTAAAGCTGAGATCATCAATTATTGGCTACCAGGCAAAGCTCTTGATGGCAAGAGTCAAGGCACTCTGTCTCAGGATTCCAGCTCCTAAATGGGAATAATACTTTCTTTCATTAATTGACAATTTTCAGCTTTTTAGTCAAAAGCTTAATAGGTGATTATGACATACTAATTCTAGCTTAGAAAAAAAATTGGGGCTTCCCTGGTGGTCCAATAGAGAGACCACCTTGCACTGCAAGGGGTGCCAGTTCAATCCCTGGCACAGGAAGATTTCACATGCCACATGCCATGGAGCGGCTGGACTGGTGTGTCCAATTATGAGCCAGTGCTCTGGAGTGCATGTGCCCAGAGTCGGTGCTCTGCAGTGAGAGAGGCCACTGTGATGGGAGGCCCACACAGGCCGAAGAACAAAGATGGATGAAAATAAATAAATGAAAGACCAATAAAAGTGGCCAAAAATCAAAAAAATAAAGAAAGAAAGAGTTAAAAAACTTTGTTGGGAATTTCCTGGTGGTTCAGCGGTCAGAACTCCTCGATACCACTACAGGAGGCATGAGTTCAGTCCCTGGTTAGGGAACTGAGATCCCACAAACCTCACAGCATGGTCAAAAAAGAAAAAGAAAATAATTTGTTGAGAGCAGGACACATAAAGGCCTATATTCCTGTGTATGTGGATGCATTGTTGTTTAGTTAGTCATGTTCGATTCTTTACAAGTCGCAACATTAATGGCAGATGAATCGCTTATCTCTTCTCCCAGCAAATGCTTTAATAGACAACAATATAAATATCCTGTAGCCTGGGTCCTTGGTTTTGTAAACAACCAAGAAATAAATAAGGCATTTTGCCTGATGACCAAGGCAGAGTCATAAATAGACTTCTATAAACAGAGGGCAATTGTAAAAGGCAGATGAAAGAATCTGTGGCCTGGTCCATGCTTTATATATCCTGCTCATTTACACTTCCCAGCAGACCCTCTCAGCCCAGACCTATATTTATAAAAGCCAGACCTATTTATAGTATGGTTAGGTTCCTTTTAAAGCCATACAAATTGATCAGGCAAAATATCATCTTTCTTGATATTGTCCACATCCCTGAAGGTAGTTACCTACTATAGAGTAAAGCTGAGATCATCAATTATTGGCTACCAGGCAAAGCTCTTGATGGCAAGAGTCAAGGCACTCTGTCTCAGGATTCCAGCTCCTAAATGGGAATAATACTTTCTTTCATTAATTGACAATTTTCAGCTTTTTAGTCAAAAGCTTAATAGGTGATTATGACATACTAATTCTAGCTTAGAAAAAAAATTGGGGCTTCCCTGGTGGTCCAATAGAGAGACCACCTTGCACTGCAAGGGGTGCCAGTTCAATCCCTGGCACAGGAAGATTTCACATGCCACATGCCATGGAGCGGCTGGACTGGTGTGTCCAATTATGAGCCAGTGCTCTGGAGTGCATGTGCCCAGAGTCGGTGCTCTGCAGTGAGAGAGGCCACTGTGATGGGAGGCCCACACAGGCCGAAGAACAAAGATGGATGAAAATAAATAAATGAAAGACCAATAAAAGTGGCCAAAAATCAAAAAAATAAAGAAAGAAAGAGTTAAAAAAAACTTTGTTGGGAATTTCCTGGTGGTTCAGTGGTTAGAACTCCTTGATTCCACTACAGGAGGCATGGGTTCAGTCCCTGGTTAGGGAACTGAGATCCCACAAACCTCACAGCATGGTCAAAAAAGAAAAAAATAAAATAATTTGTTGAGAGCAGGACACATAAAGGCCTATATTCCTGTGTATGTGGATGCATTGTTGTTTAGTTAGTCATGTTCGATTCTTTGCAACCCTGCCAGGGTCCTCTGTCCATGGAATTTTGCAGACAAAAATACTGGAGTGGGTTGCCATTTCCCCCTCTAGTATGGATGCATACACCTCACCTAATACACCTGTGACCCCAAATCCCAGAGAAGATGTTTTTTCTCCCTCTAGAGAGAGGTTAGAATGGGGGATACATTGTTGTCATTTAATTTCTCCTTACACTTAGATTCTTCATTTTCCAACAGGATCTACGATACAGAATTCTCTGTCTTGTAATGTGACTGAATAGACTAATAGAAGGCCAAAATGTACTTTGCAAACACACATGCAATAAAGATGCTCGATTTTCAGCCTTGCATGTTATCAAGTACTTGAGATCTTTTAAATCAAATACAGTGGTAAATGGCATTGGGAAGTCCAAAACTTTCAAACTTAAGTAAATTTTGGCTGCTGCTGGACAAATAATAACTAACATTTATTGAGTGCTCATAATAGAAGGGAGAATGTTCTATATACTTAAATAAATTTTTACTTTGCTTAAGTTAATATTTTTCATTTAATCCTCAAAAAAAAATCCTACAAAGAGTTTTAAACAGTGACTAGATTATAATACATTAAGATAGAAAAAATGTTTTAAAGTTCTCCCTTACAGAGTTCTTAGGTCATACAGACTTGCATAATGTATTTCCATTTGTTTCCATTCCTCGGCATTCCAGTTCCCACAGACTCTCTAGATGTTCATGTGAGTCTCTAGATGTTCATGGCTTCTCCAAGAAATGGAAAATGCAAAGTGACAGGCATTGAATATACAGAAATATCAGTAGAGATGTTGTATCAACAGTAAGTCCAACATAACCACAGCCCTTCTAGTGTGGCCCAGGGAGGAGCACCACTTCCTTTAATTCCCCATCCACAAAGTTTCCAAAGGTGTGATAAAGAGTCTCCTCACTGGTCAAGCACAGGTGAAGCACCTCCTTTATCTTCCAAGGTCTTAGAAAATCCTAAGGACTGTTTTACCTACAAGACAGAGAATAGGTTCAAGGATGGCTGAGTTCAGATTAAGCCTAATATCAATGGAAGGGAAAGAGAGAAAGAGAAAGAAAGAGGAGGAGAAAGGGGAGGAGGGGAAAGAAGAGGGAGCATGAGGGGAGAAGTGAGAGGAAGAGGGGAGGAGAAAGAAAAGAAGGAAAAGGGGGAGGAGGGAGAGGGGAAGGGAAGGAGGGGGGAAGGAGAGGGATGGAGAAGTGTGAGAAGTGGAGGAAGGAGGAAAGCAAGAGAGGTGGAGGGAGGAAGAAGAAAGAAGAAAAAAGGAGGAAGAAGGGGAGGAGAAAGGGGAGGGTGGGAAAGAGGGAGGAAAAGGGGAGGAGGAGGGGAGGAAGAAGGGGAGGAAAAGGGGAGGAGCAGGGGATGAAGAGGGGAGGAGAAGAGGAGGAAGGGGAGTAGGAAGGTAGGAGGAGGAGAAGGAAGAGAAGGGGAAGAGGAGGAGGTGAGAGGAGGAGGGAGAGGAGAGGGAGAGGAAAGACAAGGGGAAGGAGCAGGGCAAGGAAGGAGGAGGAGAAGGAAGAGCAAAGGGAAGGGGCAAGGACAGAGAAGGATAGGAAAGAGGGAGGAAGGGAGGAAGGAGGAGAGAGAGAGAAAGAGAGAGGGAGAAGAAGAAAAGAGAAAAAAGGAGGAAGAAGGGGAGGAGAAAGGGGAGGATGGGAAAGAAGAAGTGAAGGGGAGGAAGGGGAGGAGGAAGGTAGGAGAAGGAAGAGAAGGGGAAAGAGGAGGCAGCAAGAGGAGGAGGGGGAGTAGGAGGAGAGGGAAGGAGAAGGGTGAGGAAGGAGGAGGAGAAGGAAGGGCAAAGGAAAGGGGCAAGGACAGAGAAGGATAGGAAAGAGGGACAAAGGGAGGAAGAGGGAGAGAAAGAGACTTAGAAAAGGAAGAAAAAGTAGTGGCTCCCACAGAGACAAGGCATGTGAGGAACAGGAATGGAAACCAAGAATATTCCAGATCTATTCTGGGCATCTGAGTTGAGGTTTGAGCTCCTCGCAAACTAGTGATTGACCCTACAAAAATAGGTCACTTGTTCAGGCATATTTTCATGTTAAGTTGAGTCAAATTAAAACATTTATACCTTTTCATATTTACATACCTGTTCATCTTCATACTTCATAAAGACCACAATAGTGATCTTTAATCTGCAAACTGACACAAAGCTGTCCTCATTCTCTTTAACTTTTTCTCTACCACCTACTTCTTGGAAATATTTAAAGACATTTAACTTCCATTGCTGTTTGTTCTTACTTTAAAGAAAATAAACCTCTTTTTTGGTTCAAGAACTCTAGAAAATCATTAAACTGGGCCAGCAGGCATGAGGTCTGAATGAAGGATAAAGGGTGGAAAGGAAGAAAGCCTTTTATCTCTGAAAATTTTCTCCATGGGTGGTTGCTCATGTAGACACATCAGAATCACATTGACATTAAACTTGAAGAGAAGCAGTTTGAGTAATAGATTACTGATTTACATTCTCCAACTGGAGGCACAAAACGTTCTGAAGTCTGAAAAGCAGACTTTCTTATGTGCAAAAACCAAAATGAGGTTTTCTGGCTTGGCGCATTCTAGTTGTTTCTTTTGAATGCCCGACTTTCACATTCATTTGCTAATGAGAACTAAGAGTAATACTTCATATCTGTAGGTGCTTGATATGCAAGGGAAGAAAGGTGGATACAATCAGTGTCTTTTGATTGAAGGAAACAGGTGTACTCAAGTTACTTCACAAAATTATTGGCAGAAGGAGATTTTGACAAGAGGGGAGGGTAAAGTAGGGCGGGGTGGTTTGTTACAAGGATCTACAAGCAGGGACCAGAAACTGAAACAGGCAAAACTGAAGGCAAGGCTAAACATAGATGTCTTAGTGTCTTTGCTTTCTTTCTGTGCATTGACTCCATCCTTCTTGTCTAACCTACTTCCTCAGCCTTTACTATCTGGTCTGCCCCTTCATGGTTTCAGCTTCCATTTGGTTCATGGCAGCCTCTGACAATTTGACTTTGCTGGCAACTGGCTTGGTGTCTTGGTTTCCAATTTCCAAATTTCCGAGAAAGACAACTGACTGGCCCAGATCATTTTTTTTTGAATATTCATTTTTAATTGATGAGTGCTTTACGATATTGGTTTGATTTCTGTCGTACATCAACATGAATTAACTATAGGTGGACATATGCCCCAAACTGACAAAGGTCACTTGTTCAGGCATATTTTCATGTTAAGTTGAGTCAAATTAAAACATTTATACCTTTTCATATTTACATACCTGTTCATCTTCATACTTCATAAAGACCACAATAGTGATCTTTAATCTGCAAACTGACACAAAGCTGTCCTCATTCTCTTTAACTTTTTCTCTACCACCTACTTCTTGGAAATATTTAAAGACATTTAACTTCCATTGCTGTTTGTTCTTACTTTAAAGAAAATAAACCTCTTTTTTGGTTCAAGAACTCTAGAAAATCATTAAACTGGGCCAGCAGGCATGAGGTCTGAATGAAGGATAAAGGGTGGAAAGGAAGAAAGCCTTTTATCTCTGAAAATTTTCTCCATGGGTGGTTGCTCATGTAGACACATCAGAATCACATTGACATTAAACTTGAAGAGAAGCAGTTTGAGTAATAGATTACTGATTTACATTCTCCAACTGGAGGCACAAAACGTTCTGAAGTCTGAAAAGCAGACTTTCTTATGTGCAAAAACCAAAATGAGGTTTTCTGGCTTGGCGCATTCTAGTTGTTTCTTTTGAATGCCCGACTTTCACATTCATTTGCTAATGAGAACTAAGAGTAATACTTCATATCTGTAGGTGCTTGATATGCAAGGGAAGAAAGGTGGATACAATCAGTGTCTTTTGATTGAAGGAAACAGGTGTACTCAAGTTACTTCACAAAATTATTGGCAGAAGGAGATTTTGACAAGAGGGGAGGGTAAAGTAGGGCGGGGTGGTTTGTTACAAGGATCTACAAGCAGGGACCAGAAACTGAAACAGGCAAAACTGAAGGCAAGGCTAAACATAGATGTCTTAGTGTCTTTGCTTTCTTTCTGTGCATTGACTCCATCCTTCTTGTCTAACCTACTTCCTCAGCCTTTACTATCTGGTCTGCCCCTTCATGGTTTCAGCTTCCATTTGGTTCATGGCAGCCTCTGACAATTTGACTTTGCTGGCAACTGGCTTGGTGTCTTGGTTTCCAATTTCCAAATTTCCGAGAAAGACAACTGACTGGCCCAGATCATTTTTTTTTGAATATTCATTTTTAATTGATGAGTGCTTTACGATATTGGTTTGATTTCTGTCGTACATCAACATGAATTAACTATAGGTGGACATATGTCCCCTCCCTCTTGAGTCTACCTCCCACCTCCCACTAATTTCCACCCCTCTAGGCTATTACAGAGCCCTGGTTTGAGTTCCCCGAGTCATAGAACAAGTTCCCATTGGCTGTCTGTTTGCATATGCTAGTGATATGCATCCAAGCTGCTCTCTCCATCCATCTCACCTTCGTCCTCTGCTCCTCTACCCTTGTCCATAAGTCTGTTCTCTATGTCTGAGCCTCCATTGCTGCTCTGCAAACAGATTCAGTATCATCCTACTACACTCCATATATATGCACTAATATATAATTTTTTTCTCTTTTTGACTTACTTCACTCTGTGTAATAGACTCTAAGTTCATTAACCTCATTAGAACTGACTCAAATGTGTCCCTTTTTATGGCTGAGTAGTATTGCAATGCAAATATGTACCACCGCTTCTCTATCCATCCAACTATCAGTGGACATCTAGGTTGCTTCCTTATCTTGACTGTTAAAAATAGTGCTGGAATGAACATTGAGATGCATGTCTTTTCAGTTTTGGTTTCTTCAGGGTATATGCCTAGTAGTGGGATTGCTGGGTCATATGGTGATTTTATTCCTACCTTTTAAGGAATCCCATACTGTCTTTCCTAATGGCTGCAATTTACACTCCCATCAGTAGTGTAGTTTCCTTTTCTCCACACTCTGTCCAGCACTTGTTTATGGATTTTTTTGATTATTGGCATTCTGTCTGGTGTGAGGTGATATCTCATTGGAGTTTTGATTTGCATTTCTCTAGTAATGAGTGATGACAAGTATCTCTTGATGTATTTATTAGCCATCTGTATGTCTTCTTTGGAGAAATGTCTGTTTAGGTCTTTTGCCCATGTTTTGATTGCTTTTTTTTTGTTTTTCTGGTATTGAGTTATATGAGCTGCTTGTATATTTGGAAATTAGTCTTCTGTCAGTTCTTTCACTTACTATTATTTTCTCCCATTCTGAGAGTTACCTTTTCACTTTGTTTGTAGCTCCCATTGCTATGCAAAAGCTTTTAAGTTTAATTAGGTCCCACTTATTTATTTTTGTTTTTATCTCCATTATTGTAGGAGGTGGGTCATAAAGGATCTTGCTATGATTTATATCATACAGTGTTCTACCTATGCTTTCTTCTGAGAGTTTTATAGTTTCTGGTCTTACATTTAGATATTTAATTCATTTTGAATTTACCTTTGTGTATGGTGTTAGGAAGTGTTCTAATTTCATCTTTTGCACATAGTTGTTCAATTCTTCCAGCACCACTTATTGAAGAGACTATCTTTTTCTCATTGTATACTTTTGCTTCCTTTGTCAAAAATAGCATGCCCATACACATATGGGTTTATCTCTGGGTTTTCTATCTTGTTCCATTCACCTATACTTCTGTTTTAGTGCCAGTACCAAATTGTCTTGATGACCAGCTTTATAGGATAGTCTGAAATCAAGTGAGTTGATTTCTCTAGCTCCATTGACCCAGATCATTATTTTAAGGTAGCCTCTCCAGATGGCTGGCTAGGTCACAGAATGGCTGTTTTCCAACAGGTGTCTACACCTTGGTCTACTCATGTGAGACAAGAAGCAAACATATAGTATAGAGCATCACTCCTTAGAATGAGCCTACAGGCAGAAAGATTTCCTTAGAGAAGGATCTCAATGGGACAGTTTGAGATAAATACCTCTAATTCACTAGAAGATTAGGTGGAAAGCAATTCATTCATCTTCTTAGAGGAACTAATCTCAACCAATCACAATGGACTTGCACCATCCTTGATACAGCACATAAGAGAAACAATGGTAACGTCTTTCCTCTCCACTCTCCTTAAACTTTACCTCCAGTATATCCATCACTTCACCTCCATGACTAGAGATCACCAGACTTATAGAACAAAGCATTTGGAATTTCAACTTGAGTGTCAAGAAGAGTATCCCAGGATCATTCAAAAGTTTTATTTTAGAGTAACATGCCAGTGGGCAATAAAATGTTAGAACAGAGAATAAAGTATATTACTTTCTTTACTCCCAAAGCATTGGTTTCACTAGGCGCCCGGCTATCAGAGGTGTCTGTGCTGTATTTGGTGCACATTGGGTGACCCAGGTCAGCAGACCTCACAGGTTGGTAACCTATTGCAAAGAATTAGTTTAAAGAATATTTACAATATGCTGACTATGCAATGCTAAGGCAGGATTCCATAATACTATTTATAAATACTGACATTAAGCAAATCTGGGTTCAGATCTCAAAAGTCTTGTAATAACTTTGACCAAACATTTAATCCCTATAAATCATTTGTAAAAATAGAAATAATAAAAGCCAATTCATAGGCATTTTAAACATATTAGGTAAGATAATGTACATAGGATATTGTGAAATGACCGGTATACAGTAAATAAATGGTAGTGGTTGCTTCTATTGCTATATCTATTATGATTACAGTATCATTACCATGGTGTTGTGAGGATTATAGAGTATAGATTAGAGATAGGAGGATTACTTTCAAATTCCTGAGAATCTTAACAGAGATAAAATAGATGTACCTCTTAGAAATGGTGCCTTCATTTCACTTGCATGTTTGTGGATGGAATTCAGCATGGTGGTGGCCTGAATGGGAAATGTCAAGTGTGAAATGATGTTAAATGATATTTTTTAATTAGGAAAAAAAAGTTCAATAAAGATAGTACCTCATAAAAAAGAAAGGAAACTTGCTTCCAGCATTAAAGTTTGTTTGAAAGTCAGTGTGAGTCACTCAGTTATGTCTAGCTCTTTGCAACCCACAGACTGTCACTTAGCTCTTCTGCAATCTCCACAGGAATACTGGAAGATTAGGTGGAAAGCAATTCATTCATCTTCTTAGAGGAACTAATCTCAACCAATCACAATGGACTTGCACCATCCTTGATACAGCACATAAGAGAAACAATGGTAACGTCTTTCCTCTCCACTCTCCTTAAACTTTACCTCCAGTATATCCATCACTTCACCTCCATGACTAGAGATCACCAGACTTATAGAACAAAGCATTTGGAATTTCAACTTGAGTGTCAAGAAGAGTATCCCAGGATCATTCAAAAGTTTTATTTTAGAGTAACATGCCAGTGGGCAATAAAATGTTAGAACAGAGAATAAAGTATATTACTTTCTTTACTCCCAAAGCATTGGTTTCACTAGGCGCCCGGCTATCAGAGGTGTCTGTGCTGTATTTGGTGCACATTGGGTGACCCAGGTCAGCAGACCTCACAGGTTGGTAACCTATTGCAAAGAATTAGTTTAAAGAATATTTACAATATGCTGACTATGCAATGCTAAGGCAGGATTCCATAATACTATTTATAAATACTGACATTAAGCAAATCTGGGTTCAGATCTCAAAAGTCTTGTAATAACTTTGACCAAACATTTAATCCCTATAAATCATTTGTAAAAATGGAGATAATAATAGCCATTTCATAGGCATTTTATACATATTAGGTAAGATAATGTACATAGGATATTGTGAAATGACCGGTATACAGTAAATAAATGGTAGTGGTTGCTTCTATTGCTATATCTATTATGATTACAGTATCATTACCATGGTGTTGTGAGGATTATAGAGTATAGATTAGAGATAGGAGGATTACTTTCAAATTCCTGAGAATCTTAACAGAGATAAAATAGATGTACCTCTTAGAAATGGTGCCTTCATTTCACTTGCATGTTTGTGGATGGAATTCAGCATGGTGGTGGCCTGAATGGGAAATGTCAAGTGTGAAATGATGTTAAATGATATTTTTTAATTAGGAAAAAAAAGTTCAATAAAGATAGTACCTCATAAAAAAGAAAGGAAACTTGCTTCCAGCATTAAAGTTTGTTTGAAAGTCAGTGTGAGTCACTCAGTTATGTCTAGCTCTTTGCAACCCCACAGACTGTCACTTACCAGGCTCCTCTGTCCATGGAATCAATTCTCCAGGCAGGAATACTTGAGCGGATAGCCATTCCCTTCTTCAGGAGATCTTCCCAATCCAGGGATCCAGTATGGTTCTCCCACCAGGTCTCCTTCATGCAGGCAGACTCTTTACCTTCTGAGCCACCAGGGGAGCCCAAACTTTGTTTACTGTAATACAAAAACTTGGGATTTTTATAACTGGAACAGGAAGTATAGTAAAAGGGGAACTGAAACATCAAGATGAGA
Organism: Tragulus kanchil; assembly: GCA_022376925.1. Lineage (NCBI taxonomy): Eukaryota > Metazoa > Chordata > Mammalia > Artiodactyla > Tragulidae > Tragulus > Tragulus kanchil. Next base: position 83,257,401 of record JAIOJX010000006.1, read on the forward strand.
ATTGCAGATGGAAAGGACCTACTGGCTAGAATAGGGGGTAGTCACTGTCAGAAAGACTGGACTGTCCACTACTTGGGTTTACATTTCACTTCCTCAGGGAGGCCGAGACCAGGTTAGATTCCCCAGCTGTATGTTTCCTTCCTGTGTTTTCCCTACTATAATACTCATTACAGGGACTTCCCTGGGGGTCCAAAGGTTCCACTTCAAAAGGCGCTGGTCCCACCCCTGGTTGGGGAACTAAGGCCAAATATGCCACACAGTGTGGCCAAAAAGGTAAAGAAAGTACTCATTACTTATCCTGTTTGAAGTCCATCTTCTCTGGTAGATTATCTATTCTATGAGACCCTGACTCTCATGTTCCACAACTAGCCAAGAGCCTGGCACAGACATATGTTGAGTGAATAAACGTGTGAATGCAGGAAAGAATTCAATAATGAACATGGAATTAAAAGGTGATTTCATCATGTACTGAGCTGTATTATTCTCTAGTATTTATAAGGCTTAATCATGCCCTCCTGTTGACATTGTAAATTGCATGGAGACACAGCAAGAATTCTGCATCATGTGTCTCCATCGCTACCACTGCGAGGCAGCCAGTTACAGGCATATATGCTCAAAGAAGCTTTCTGAGTTCTTTGCTAATAATTCTCTTACCTTTCACTTTCCATTTCCTATTTATCTTCTACACCAGGGCAGAAATTATAACTCAGCCTCACTATCAGATTGTAAACTTATCTTCTGGTTTTTTATCACCATGACTTATGACTTGTGGAGGGTCCAAAAAATAAATGAGTGAATAAAAGACTATCTGGACAGCATGTATTCCAAAGGATACTCTTCCAAAATCTTTCCAGCTTTGCAGAATCTTATGAGATGATACTGTGATTCCAAGTTGGCAGCTCATATAGCAATGCCAGCATTTTATCTTTGAAAGTGCTGTTTGTTGTTACCCTTCATATAATTATTGAAAGTTCTTTCTTGCTACCAAGGCAAATTTTACCTTTGCATGAAAATTATTTTACAATTTTAAGACAGCTTGGGAACTTTTGTTGGGAAAAACATGTCTACTTACTTTCTAGTTAATAAACTCTAATACAACCAATCATTTTATCCAACAAGCTTGTTCAAGCACTTCCTCTTAGGTTCCAAGAACATGAAATACTCAAATACGTTGTGAGACTCATCCTTCAGAAGGGTTGAAACTTGAAGTATAGACTGTTTCCTTCTAAGGGTCCCTTCTATCCCACTTCAGTTCTATGTGTTGATTTCCTACAATTCTTCACAATAGACTACTACAGGGATGTTATCTAAGATACCCAAGTCTTAAAATTATAGCTTCTCTTTACTCCAATTAACTGGATCCTATTCCCAAAATCCCTTACTCACATGTGGACTTTTGTTTTATTCACCCACTTTCCTTATTAACACCTAGACAACTGGCATATTTCATAAAGATCTTTCCTTAAAATACATACAATTTTTTCTCTCAGTATTCTCACATTTTTAAAAAAGGTATTGAGAACTGGGAAGAGTGAATTTAGATTACCAAGAAGATGAATAGACTCACAAAAGAAATAAAGGAACAAAGGAAAACTCAGGCAACTGGGGAGTTTTTGAGACTAGAGCTGCTTTTACTTTCTTCCTGCCTTCTTCTTCTTTTTTTTTTTTTAAAGAGGAGGGGTGTATGTGTGTGTGTGTGTGTTTTGCCTCTAAGTCATTGTTTATTTTTCATCCATCTTTATTCCTTGGCATGTGTGGGCCTCCCATCATAGTGCCCTCTCCTGTTGCAGAGCATGAGCTATGGCCATGTCTACTCTATGGCACTGGCTCACAGTCGGACACACCGGCCCAGTCATTCCCCAGCACGTAGGATCCTCCTGGGCCGGGGATCAAACTGGTGCCCCTGCACTTCAAGGTGGACTTCCCACCCACTGGACCACCAGGGAAGCCCTCTCCCTGCCTTCTTGCAGAAATTCTCCTACCACTCCTGTCCTAGTACTCCTGCCTGCACTTAATTCTCATGAAAGTCCAAAGACAAAACAAAATCACAGAATTTTAGAGTTTGAATAGTTTTGTGATTCTCAGATATGGATTAACAGCAAATTTAATGAAGTTTAAACTTTAGTGTCCATCATTAGCACTGGCTAATGGAAGGGTCCAAGGCTCTTGGAGAGGCCAGAGCAATGTATTCACATAGTCCTATTATTACTTAAACTTCAAAACCAAGCTATTAACAATTATCGGTAAAGACCACAGACTCTGCACTCAAGTTACCTCTTTCAAACTCTTCCTCATGCTGTAGGAAAGGGGAAACTATGGATATTCTGCTATTCTGGGTAAGGGGAAGTTGAGATGGAGACACCTTTAGCTTGGGTTTGATGGGTTATATATAGAGAGAGATCACAGTCATTTCAGTGTGTGGTTGTTGTTTTGAGTCATTCCTGGTGGTTCAGCGGTAAAGACTCTACCTGTAATGTTGTTATAGGAGATGCGGGTTGGATCCCTGAATCAGGAAGATCCCCTGGAGACAGAAGTGGCAATCCACTGCAGTATTCTTGCCTGGAAAATCCCATGGACAGAGGAGACTTGCAGGCTGTAGTGCATGGATTCGCAAAGAGTTGGACACAACCAAGTGAATGAGCATGTAAGCACAAACGCAAGAATGAGTTCAAGGAATATTTCTCCTGTCACCAGGCCAGTTCACGTGCATGCAGACTGGAAGATGTTTCATGATGCATGAGTCACAGGGCACTAGACCAGAGAAAAGAAATGAATTTTCTATTTTCTCCATAAAAGATAATATTGCAATAATCATTGTCATATGAAGAGAAAATAAAAATATACAGCCCAAAATATGTTAGAGGGAAAAAGAAATATAGGACTGTGTCAAGTAGTTAATTAATAAAGTTTTGTTACTTATTTGGATTTTGTGATGCTTATAGTGTTTTCAGCTTTTAAAGTATGTTTATTCTATTTATTGATTTTAAATAAGTATTCACTTTCTTAAATAATTTTGTATCCAGTTTCATAAGATTGTTCATATTATATAAGCTTCAATTTTCCTACAATCTGGATTTGGCCCTGACCCCACTTAATGATCCTTCCACATTTCACATATAAGGAAGCTGAGGTCCCAAAATCACATAGTTTTATAGCACTATGGAACTAAACCTTAGGTCTTCTGACTTTTTGTCCATTGTTATTTTTACAATATTCCATGACCTTACTTTTGAGAAGTACCTTGAAAATCAAAAATCTTCAAAGAATAAAAAGAAATTTAAAAAGCTCTCCTGACCATGATATACAATAATAGTAAATATTTATATAGCATTTCTTATATGTTAGGCATTGTTTTGCAGTGCTTTATGTATAACTTATTTAATCCTCAAAACAGCTGTCTATAACTCTTCCTCATGCTGTAGGAAAGGGGAAACTATGGATATTCTGCTATTCTGGGTAAGGGGAAGTTGAGATGGAGACACCTTTAGCTTGGGTTTGATGGGTTATATATAGAGAGAGATCACAGTCATTTCAGTGTGTGGTTGTTGTTTTGAGTCATTCCTGGTGGTTCAGTGGTAAAGACTCTACCTGTAATGTTGTTATAGGAGATGCGGGTTGGATCCCTGAATCAGGAAGATCCCCTGGAGACAGAAGTGGCAATCCACTGCAGTATTCTTGCCTGGAAAATCCCATGGACAGAGGAGACTTGCAGGCTGTAGTGCATGGATTCGCAAAGAGTTGGACACAACCAAGTGAATGAGCATGTAAGCACAAACGCAAGAATGAGTTCAAGGAATATTTCTCCTGTCACCAGGCCAGTTCACGTGCATGCAGACTGGAAGATGTTTCATGATGCATGAGTCACAGGGCACTAGACCAGAGAAAAGAAATGAATTTTCTATTTTCTCCATAAAAGATAATATTGCAATAATCATTGTCATATGAAGAGAAAATAAAAATATACAGCCCAAAATATGTTAGAGGGAAAAAGAAATATAGGACTGTGTCAAGTAGTTAATTAATAAAGTTTTGTTACTTATTTGGATTTTGTGATGCTTATAGTGTTTTCAGCTTTTTAAAGTATGTTTATTCTATTTATTGATTTTAAATAAGTATTCACTTTCTTAAATAATTTTGTATCCAGTTTCATAAGATTGTTCATATTATATAAGCTTCAATTTTCCTACAATCTGGATTTGGCCCTGACCCCACTTAATGATCCTTCCACATTTCACATATAAGGAAGCTGAGGTCCCAAAATCACATAGTTTTATAGCACTATGGAACTAAACCTTAGGTCTTCTGACTTTTTGTCCATTGTTATTTTTACAATATTCCATGACCTTACTTTTGAGAAGTACCTTGAAAATCAAAAATCTTCAAAGAATAAAAAGAAATTTAAAAAGCTCTCCTGACCATGATATACAATAATAGTAAATATTTATATAGCATTTCTTATATGTTAGGCATTGTTTTGCAGTGCTTTATGTATAACTTATTTAATCCTCAAAACAGCTGTCTATAACTGAGCCAGTATTAAAGTCCTCTTTTCGGGAGAGGAAAACTGAGACATAGAAAAGTTAAGTAACGACCAACATCAAAGCATTGCATCCCTTGTATTGTGGCAGCTAGCAGCAAACATTGCTTGAGGGCTTCTGATGCTCTAGTCACTTGGCTGAACACTACAGTGCAGAAATTATCTCGTTCCATCTTCAAAGTCACCCTTTGAAGAGGTAGCATTCTTACAGACGAGGAAACTGAAGCCTAGAGACCCTAAACAACTAGCCAAGGTCATACATCCAGTAAGGGGCAAAGACAGTGCTCAAATCCATATCTGATTCTGGAGTCCAGCCTGTTAGTCTCCACATAATGCCCACCACAGAAAACACTCTCATGGTCCTTCTACTACTGCCACATTCCCCTTGGTTCCTTTCTCCTAAAGCTATAATTTAAATGGGAATTTGGACAGTTAGAATAAGGAATGAGGTTAACAGTGTAAAGGACATGATAGTCCCTTTTTACACAACTATGTGCACATACATATACACATTCACACGTATGTGGTGTCAGCGTGTCTTGCTATGCATCACGATATCCTTTTTAAATTTAGTTTTGATTGAAGTGGAATTGATACACATATCACACATATCATGCTATTCTTGCATCGGATCCCTTTCCTCAACTTTTGGTATAGCCAAGAGATGACAAGTTTCTTTTTAATTTATATTCTCTGATAAAGACGATCTGGCAGCAGATCAGTACTTTGGGTGCTGGAAAATTTACAGAGATGGCAAATCCTTACCAAGGTCAAGAAAATCGTTAGTAATGTATAATGGAATCACTACATCTGGATTTGGCCCTGACCCCACTTAATGATCCTTCCACATTTCACATATAAGGAAGCTGAGGTCCCAAAATCACATAGTTTTATAGCACTATGGAACTAAACCTTAGGTCTTCTGACTTTTTGTCCATTGTTATTTTTACAATATTCCATGACCTTACTTTTGAGAAGTACCTTGAAAATCAAAAATCTTCAAAGAATAAAAAGAAATTTAAAAAGCTCTCCTGACCATGATATACAATAATAGTAAATATTTATATAGCATTTCTTATATGTTAGGCATTGTTTTGCAGTGCTTTATGTATAACTTATTTAATCCTCAAAACAGCTGTCTATAACTGAGCCAGTATTAAAGTCCTCTTTTCGGGAGAGGAAAACTGAGACATAGAAAAGTTAAGTAACGACCAACATCAAAGCATTGCATCCCTTGTATTGTGGCAGCTAGCAGCAAACATTGCTTGAGGGCTTCTGATGCTCTAGTCACTTGGCTGAACACTACAGTGCAGAAATTATCTCGTTCCATCTTCAAAGTCACCCTTTGAAGAGGTAGCATTCTTACAGACGAGGAAACTGAAGCCTAGAGACCCTAAACAACTAGCCAAGGTCATACATCCAGTAAGGGGCAAAGACAGTGCTCAAATCCATATCTGATTCTGGAGTCCAGCCTGTTAGTCTCCACATAATGCCCACCACAGAAAACACTCTCATGGTCCTTCTACTACTGCCACATTCCCCTTGGTTCCTTTCTCCTAAAGCTATAATTTAAATGGGAATTTGGACAGTTAGAATAAGGAATGAGGTTAACAGTGTAAAGGACATGATAGTCCCTTTTTACACAACTATGTGCACATACATATACACATTCACACGTATGTGGTGTCAGCGTGTCTTGCTATGCATCACGATATCCTTTTTAAATTTAGTTTTGATTGAAGTGGAATTGATACACATATCACACATATCATGCTATTCTTGCATCGGATCCCTTTCCTCAACTTTTGGTATAGCCAAGAGATGACAAGTTTCTTTTTAATTTATATTCTCTGATAAAGAGGATCTGGCAGCAGATCAGTACTTTGGGTGCTGGAGAAAGTTTACAGAGATGGCAAATCCTTACCAAGGTCAAGAAAATCACGTTAGTAATGTGATAAAATGGAACCCTAGAAAAGAGACAGAGACTTTGGCAAACTAGAAAAATGCATGTCCAGACCCGGAATAAATAATAGGTACTGGGCTCCAGCAGATGGCTGCCATATGGCAATATGCATCCAGTGTGATGAGATCTGACCATTTCTCGAGAGACAGCAGAGATCTAGACTTGTGGGACAAATATCTCATACATAATAAATATTTTAAAGGAATTCAATGTTAAAAACCACTATGCTGGCTAACATTTTGCAGGCCAAACAGACAACTGTAGACCCACATCTGTAGGCCTTGTCTTTGCAGTCTGTTTCCTATAGGATTCCATGCAGGAAACTCTGGAAGGAAAGTTAGAAAGCTGACAGAAATCTGGATCTTGCTGGAATATTTGTTCTTTAAAAGATGAGCTTTGGTAAGAATAATTTTCTCTGTGGAGGTGGGTGATGAAGAGGGTGGGAGGGGAAGGGGCCCTGAAGCAGTCGCTCTTTTGAATCACAGCCTCTGCATTTCTCCTTTGCAGTAGTATTGGTCTTGGGCCCTTGGAAAAATTAGCAGGAATCTAATTAACAGCTCAAAGGAGCAATCAATTTACAATTGTGTGAAGTGCAAATTCCTTTGTGCACAAAACAAATTACAGTATTTGCAAATTTGTAAATAATGCAGTACTTGCCCAGTCAACTTGGGCCCCAAAAAACTGGGTGGAAAAATGCCTATTCCCCGTAAAAAGGAACATAAAGGAATGAGGTTAACAGTGTAAAGGACATGATAGTCCCTTTTTACACAACTATGTGCACATACATATACACATTCACACGTATGTGGTGTCAGCGTGTCTTGCTATGCATCACGATATCCTTTTTAAATTTAGTTTTGATTGAAGTGGAATTGATACACATATCACACATATCATGCTATTCTTGCATCGGATCCCTTTCCTCAACTTTTGGTATAGCCAAGAGATGACAAGTTTCTTTTTAATTTATATTCTCTGATAAAGAGGATCTGGCAGCAGATCAGTACTTTGGGTGCTGGAGAAAGTTTACAGAGATGGCAAATCCTTACCAAGGTCAAGAAAATCACGTTAGTAATGTGATAAAATGGAACCCTAGAAAAGAGACAGAGACTTTGGCAAACTAGAAAAATGCATGTCCAGACCCGGAATAAATAATAGGTACTGGGCTCCAGCAGATGGCTGCCATATGGCAATATGCGTCCAGTGTGATGAGATCTGACCATTTCTCGAGAGACAGCAGAGATCTAGACTTGTGGGACAAATATCTCATACATAATAAATATTTTAAAGGAATTCAATGTTAAAAACCACTATGCTGGCTAACATTTTGCAGGCCAAACAGACAACTGTAGACCCACATCTGTAGGCCTTGTCTTTGCAGTCTGTTTCCTATAGGATTCCATGCAGGAAACTCTGGAAGGAAAGTTAGAAAGCTGACAGAAATCTGGATCTTGCTGGAATATTTGTTCTTTAAAAGATGAGCTTTGGTAAGAATAATTTTCTCTGTGGAGGTGGGTGATGAAGAGGGTGGGAGGGGAAGGGGCCCTGAAGCAGTCGCTCTTTTGAATCACAGCCTCTGCATTTCTCCTTTGCAGTAGTATTGGTCTTGGGCCCTTGGAAAAATTAGCAGGAATCTAATTAACAGCTCAAAGGGAGCAATCAATTTACAATTGTGTGAAGTGCAAATTCCTTTGTGCACAAAACAAATTACAGTATTTGCAAATTTGTAAATAATGCAGTACTTGCCCAGCAATCCAAGGCTTTGGGTGCCCCCAAGGGAAAGAAAAAGAAGTCTGAGGAGGCAAAAATGTTAGAAAATGACCTATTGTCTCCAGAAATGGAAGTTTAAAATATCTTTAGTAACTGATTTTTTTTTAACTGAATCCTCATTTAGGAACTATAAAGGGGCCCCATTCTTAGGTCAGTCGAATGAGACTATCTAGAGAAGTAAACAATTTCAAGTCCAAAAGTCACAGCATGTGATTAACACAGTATCTTCTTTCAAAAGGGCTGAACATAAAAATGTGCCCAACCCTCCCTCTGCACACCCCTGGTAAGAACTTCCATTTTACAAAAGAGATAGCAAGTTTCAGTTATGATCATGATGTTCCACGTCAGAGAAGGAATTGGTGACAGATAAGAAAATGTATCTAATGTCTCTGCTTTGCAGCAATAGCTGTTTTGGGCCATTCAATTCACAGATATGTTTTGGGATCCTTTTATAAGATCCTGTGGCTATTATTAGAGATTCCAAAGATATGCCCTAGATCTTCCAGTGTATTGAGGAAAGCAAAAATGAAAACCCCTTATTTTCTCCAAGATTTTAAAAGTGCTTTTCTTAAGGTGGGTTGAGCTAGGAGCTGGGTGTGAATAAGCATTGTAGTCCATTCTGTACCCTTAAGGGGCTCACAGTCTAATGAGAACATAGCATATGAACCAATCATTCTAGTATTGAATTTGATGCTAAGAAAGAGATATAGGAAAGGATGCTCTGACAAGTGCTTAATTCTACTGAGAGATCTTTCAACAAGAGAAAGAAACAAGAGGCAGAGAGAGGTAGAAGGCATTTGAAGCATGGGTCGATGGACCACTGGTTGGCCTTCAGTAGGAGAATGACAGTATTTTTAGTGATTCTCTCCCTGTGTGTTTATTCACTAGCCTGTGGAGGTGGGTGATGAAGAGGGTGGAGGAAGGGGCCCTGAAGCAGTCGCTCTTTTGAATCACAGCCTCTGCATTTCTCCTTTGCAGTAGTATTGGTCTTGGGCCCTTGGAAAAATTAGCAGGAATCTAATTAACAGCTCAAAGGAGCAATCAATTTACAATTGTGTGAAGTGCAAATTCCTTTGTGCACAAAACAAATTACAGTATTTGCAAATTTGTAAATAATGCAGTACTTGCCCAGCAATCCAAGGCTTTGGGTGCCCCCAAGGGAAAGAAAAAGAAGTCTGAGGAGGCAAAAATGTTAGAAAATGACCTATTGTCTCCAGAAATGGAAGTTTAAAATATCTTTAGTAACTGATTTTTTTAACTGAATCCTCATTTAGGAACTATAAAGGGGCCCCATTCTTAGGTCAGTCGAATGAGACTATCTAGAGAAGTAAACAATTTCAAGTCCAAAAGTCACAGCATGTGATTAACACAGTATCTTCTTTCAAAAGGGCTGAACAAAAAAATGTGCCCAACCCTCCCTCTGCACACCCCTGGTAAGAACTTCCATTTTACAAAAGAGATAGCAAGTTTCAGTTATGATCATGATGTTCCACGTCAGAGAAGGAATTGGTGACAGATAAGAAAATGTATCTAATGTCTCTGCTTTGCAGCAATAGCTGTTTTGGGCCATTCAATTCACAGATATGTTTTGGGATCCTTTTATAAGATCCTGTGGCTATTATTAGAGATTCCAAAGATATGCCCTAGATCTTCCAGTGTATTGAGGAAAGCAAAAATGAAAACCCCTTATTTTCTCCAAGATTTTAAAAGTGCTTTTCTTAAGGTGGGTTGAGCTAGGAGCTGGGTGTGAATAAGCATTGTAGTCCATTCTGTACCCTTAAGGGGCTCACAGTCTAATGAGAACATAGCATATGAACCAATCATTCTAGTATTGAATTTGATGCTAAGAAAGAGATATAGGAAAGGATGCTCTGACAAGTGCTTAATTCTACTGAGAGATCTTTCAACAAGAGAAAGAAACAAGAGGCAGAGAGAGGTAGAAGGCATTTGAAGCATGGGTCGATGGACCACTGGTTGGCCTTCAGTAGGAGAATGACAGATCAGGTTTGTGCTTTCAAGTGATTCTCTCCCCTGTGTGTTTATTCACTATGTGTGTGTGCGCTCAGTTGTGTCCAACTCTTAGCAACCCATGGATTGTAGCCCACCAGGCTCCTCTATCCATGGAGTTTTCCAAGCAAGAATGCTGGCTTGGGTTGCCATTTCCTCCACCAGGGGATCTTCTCTACCCAGGGATAGAACCTGTGTCTCCTACATTGGCAGGCTGATTCTTTACCACTGAGCCACCTGGGAAACCCTCTTATGATGAGTTGAGTGCAACTTGGTTAAACCTTTCCACAAAACCTTTTAGCAAATTATATCAAGAACCTTAAAACATATTCACTCACATGCTTTTTTAAATTATTTATTTATTTATCTTTTTTTTTTTAGGGGTGGGTGGGGAGGGAGGGGACGGGCGGGCTACTTCTATTGGTCTTTCATTTATCTATTTTCATCCATCTTTGTTCTTTGGCTCCTGCGGGCCTCCCATCGCGGTGGCCTCTGTTGTCGCAGAGCGCCGGCTCTGGGCGCACGCGCACCAGAGCTCCGGCTCCGTAATTGGACACATCGGTCCAGCCGCTCCGCGGCACGTGGGATCTTCCCAGGCCAGGGATCGAACTGGCCCCCCTTGCGCTGCAAGGCGGTGTCCTTACCCACTGGACCACCAGGGGAAGCCCACTCACATGCTTTTTGTTAGAAATTTCGTATCTAGATCAAAGGTGCTGTCACAAATTTATGAATGAGGACGCTTATGAGAGGATTATTTACAGTCATGAGAAACTGGAGACAATCTACATGTTCCATAATAGAGTAATGGTTAAATAATTTATGGTACATCCAAGCCATGTGATTTTACATGACTAGGAAAAAAGTCACATTTTAAAATTAGTTCAAAACAAGCAAAATTATGTTCAGATGGCATAAAATTTAACAGAGTATCATTCTCATTTTTAACTAAAAATTAAAACGGAGTGGCCAAGGTTGGTTGTTAATTTTCATTCCTATGGCTTTCCTAAAGTTTTTCTTTTAGACCAATCAGACAACAAAATGGGAGTTTTTCCTTTCTCTGTTTTAAGAAAAAGAAACAAGAGGCAGAGAGAGGTAGAAGGCATTTGAAGCATGGGTCGATGGACCACTGGTTGGCCTTCAGTAGGAGAATGACAGATCAGGTTTGTGCTTTCAAGTGATTCTCTCCTGTGTGTTTATTCACTATGTGTGTGTGCGCTCAGTTGTGTCCAACTCTTAGCAACCCATGGATTGTAGCCCACCAGGCTCCTCTATCCATGGAGTTTTCCAAGCAAGAATGCTGGCTTGGGTTGCCATTTCCTCCACCAGGGGATCTTCTCTACCCAGGGATAGAACCTGTGTCTCCTACATTGGCAGGCTGATTCTTTACCACTGAGCCACCTGGGAAACCCTCTTATGATGAGTTGAGTGCAACTTGGTTAAACCTTTCCACAAAACCTTTTAGCAAATTATATCAAGAACCTTAAAACATATTCACTCACATGCTTTTTTAAATTATTTATTTATTTATCTTTTTTTTTTTTTTAGGGGGTGGGTGGGGAGGGAGGGGGACGGGCGGGCTACTTCTATTGGTCTTTCATTTATCTATTTTCATCCATCTTTGTTCTTTGGCTCCTGCGGGCCTCCCATCGCGGTGGCCTCTGTTGTCGCAGAGCGCCGGCTCTGGGCGCACGCGCACCAGAGCTCCGGCTCGGTAATTGGACACATCGGTCCAGCCGCTCCGCGGCACGTGGGATCTTCCCAGGCCAGGGATCGAACTGGCCCCCCTTGCGCTGCAAGGCGGTGTCCTTACCCACTGGACCACCAGGGGAAGCCCACTCACATGCTTTTTGTTAGAAATTTCGTATCTAGATCAAAGGTGCTGTCACAAATTTATGAATGAGGACGCTTATGAGAGGATTATTTACAGTCATGAGAAACTGGAGACAATCTACATGTTCCATAATAGAGTAATGGTTAAATAATTTATGGTACATCCAAGCCATGTGATTTTACGCATGACTAGGAAAAAAAAGTCACATTTTAAAATTAGTTCAAAACAAGCAAAATTATGTTCAGATGGCATAAAAATTTAACAGAGTATCATTCTCATTTTTTAACTAAAAAATTAAAACGGAGTGGCCAAGGTTGGTTGTTAATTTTCATTCCTATGGTACTTTCCTAAAGTTTTTTCTTGTTTTAGACCAATCAGACAACAAAATGGGCGGAGTTTTTCCCTGCTCTGTATGAAGAATGGACTTTTGTTTCCTCCCCACTCAGCTAACAATGCAGCCCAGGATTTGCAAGTCACTTATTTTCAAAGTCTCAGTCTCCTTCTGGTATCCAGGCTGGCTGGGAAAAAAAGAGAGGCCAGTTAAGGAATGGAAGAGAAGGGAAGAGTCCAAAAGCTGAACATTACCAGGAGAGGAGAGAAGGAGGGCAGAACTTGTGAGAGCCAGAAGAAAGGATGGCTGTTGCCTACTGAGAATGAGTTACTGGATTGGAGATTTTAGGGGTAGGACATAGGCATACCTATTGTGGTTCAATAGAAGAAATGTTACACACAGATCGTAGTTCAGTACAAGAAATGTTACATGGTTGACTGCCAAATAAATGACAGTGTTGAAAGTTAATGTTAGAAAAGTCTGGAGAATCTGGTGGAAAGGGCCATCACTTGGTCATATACTTGTAAATGACCATGGATCAATGAAGATATCCCTCTAAAACTTCCTTTTAGCAATCTTTGCTAGAGGTTCTAATTGTATGGGGCTGGCTTCTCTTGGCCTTCCTTTCTAGGTTTAAAGGACTTCACTGTGAAAGAATTTTAGCTATTAAATAAAAGGAAAAGATATTAAAAAGTATATGATAGAAAATAATTTGAAGTTAAAATACTGTTTGAGAAAATTCAATCTCTGCACAAAAAATCATTTCATCCTTCAATTTCAACTTGCCTTTAAAATGTATTCACATAAAATCTGCTTTCCAAGCCAGGAATATAACTCAAGCAATGTACCATTAAATGAGGACACATATGTGTTTCAGTTCTTTGGACAAATGTGCCTTCCTAACTTTCTCCTTGGATTTCTTGGTTCTCTGCATTGAAGTGTATGTAAGTCATTTCTCCCTTTGCTCAATCTTCTTGCTTTTATAGTTTCTTTTAACTGAATATTCTGCACCTTCCCCGTGCCACTGTTCTTCTAGGCTCTATAAATCTGCATAGAACCAAGAGAACTTTAGCGACCAGTAATTTAATGGATCAACACATTTACCCCCACCTCATAACTTAGACCCTTTGGGGGTTTTCCAGTCTATTTTAATCTATTTAAACCTGACACTGGCAGATTTCCATTTCCTTTGTTCCTAGTGTAGACTTGGTTTATGCCTGTTGGTCTCTAAAAGGGCAGAGAGAGGGCAGCTGCTTGGGGAAAAAAAGAGAGGCCAGTTAAGGAATGGAAGAGAAGGGAAGAGTCCAAAAGCTGAACATTACCAGGAGAGGAGAGAAGGAGGGCAGAACTTGTGAGAGCCAGAAGAAAGGATGGCTGTTGCCTACTGAGAATGAGTTACTGGATTGGAGATTTTAGGGGTAGGACATAGGCATACCTATTGTGGTTCAATAGAAGAAATGTTACACACAGATCGTAGTTCAGTACAAGAAATGTTACATGGTTGACTGCCAAATAAATGACAGTGTTGAAAGTTAATGTTAGAAAAGTCTGGAGAATCTGGTGGAAAGGGCCATCACTTGGTCATATACTTGTAAATGACCATGGATCAATGAAGATATCCCTCTAAAACTTCCTTTTAGCAATCTTTGCTAGAGGTTCTAATTGTATGGGGCTGGCTTCTCTTGGCCTTCCTTTCTAGGTTTAAAGGACTTCACTGTGAAAGAATTTTAGCTATTAAATAAAAGGAAAAGATATTAAAAGTATATGATAGAAAATAATTTGAAGTTAAAATACTGTTTGAGAAAATTCAATCTCTGCACAAAAAATCATTTCATCCTTCAATTTCAACTTGCCTTTAAAATGTATTCACATAAAATCTGCTTTCCAAGCCAGGAATATAACTCAAGCAATGTACCATTAAATGAGGACACATATGTGTTTCAGTTCTTTGGACAAATGTGCCTTCCTAACTTTCTCCTTGGATTTCTTGGTTCTCTGCATTGAAGTGTATGTAAGTCATTTCTCCCTTTGCTCAATCTTCTTGCTTTTATAGTTTCTTTTAACTGAATATTCTGCACCTTCCCCGTGCCACTGTTCTTCTAGGCTCTATAAATCTGCATAGAACCAAGAGAACTTTAGCGACCAGTAATTTAATGGATCAACACATTTACCCCCACCTCATAACTTAGACCCTTTGGGGGTTTTCCAGTCTATTTTAATCTATTTAAACCTGACACTGGCAGATTTCCATTTCCTTTGTTCCTAGTGTAGACTTGGTTTATGCCTGTTGGTCTCTAAAAGGGACAGAGAGAGGGCAGCTGTCGAAAAATGAGAAGATTGGCAGTTTTAACCACACGATTTGGTCTAATAGCTTTGATATGCTAAACTTGCTAGCTCCTCCAAGTGTACCTTTCTGATTTTGCATCACAACGCCACACTGAATCCCTAAGGAAACCAGGATAGTTTTATTAAATTAAAAAGAAAGACGAGAAAAGAAAGAAATGCAAACCAGCGAAACCATTCTTTTAAATCGTCTCCACAGATTCATTCTGCCAACGACAGGCCTTCACAAATCCTCGTACGCTAGCGATCTTAAAAAAAAAGAAGCCGAGAATACTGATCGCGTTCTCAAGAGCGAAAACAGGTGATGTCATAACGCACAGTCCTCTGTGGTTCCAGCCAAGGCCGGGTGGGGAGCTGCGGCTCCTGTGCGCGCGGAGCTCAGCGCCAGTGGGCAGAGCAAGTTATCTCCGGGCCCGGAGGACACTGGTGAGGACCGGGTACCAATCAGGCTCTCGCTCGGCGCCTGCCTTTGTTCTCAACGGGGGAGCAGGTTTCGGAGTGTCTCGCGTTGGAACCCGCATTCGACCAGCTTGAGCGCGGCTAGCCCCTCTGGCTCCCTCACTTCGCCTGTCCCCCCCACACCCTGCCAGCCCGAGCTTTCCCTAGTTACATCTGCTTTCTCGCCCCAGAGCGTCAACACCAAAATCCTGAATTCATTTTTAGCTTTGCAAGAGGCAGGTCCAGCCCAACAGCTTTAAATGGCAATTTGTTCTCTGAAGCTTCGTTTCCCGGCGGGGCTCCTTGCTCTGCGTTTATCTAACCAGCTGCCTCAGAAAGACTTTGTGGTGGAAGACAGACCTGTCTGTTTGGCCTTTTGGTGCTCGAAAAATAAAGGAATTTTCGTTGCTGAGAGACTTCGAGAAGGGGCTTCAGATGGAGGAAACCGCTAACCCACAGGTTTTGTGTCTTTGTTTCCCTCTAACCGATTCATGATTTAAATATACTTAAACATCTATCTCCCACCCGGTGGCCAAGCTTTAGGTAGGTCTTTTGCAAAGCAAGGCTCACGACAAACGATGCATAAAGTTCTTTGAGATCCCTGGATGCAAAGTGCTACGTGACTGCAGTCTTCTTTTTATAGCTAAAATTCTGGTTAAGAGAAATCCTAACCACAGTCCTAGAGGATGATTACGAACGTTTTAGCTTCCCCCACCCCCACCATCTTTCTCAAGAAGCTAGGAGATATTTAGTTCAGTCTTAGACCCTCTAGCGAGCTCTAGCTCCCAGCTATTTATCTCA
This sequence comes from Tragulus kanchil, assembly GCA_022376925.1. Lineage (NCBI taxonomy): Eukaryota > Metazoa > Chordata > Mammalia > Artiodactyla > Tragulidae > Tragulus > Tragulus kanchil. Next base: position 83,273,422 of record JAIOJX010000006.1, read on the forward strand.
TTCCCTCACCATTTCTGCAGGGACCTAGAGCAGGGGCTACGGCTTGCCTTAGGGGAGGAGCCGGCTCCACGGGATTATTTACATATGACACACCCTCTTCCTCCTATTGGCGGACCAGCACAAACTCTATTCCCTCCCACCCAACTACCTAAGTAACCCGCCGTCTTCCTTCAGTTCGGAGCCTCGGAGACAAACTTAACTTGCCCAGAGATTCAAGGCGTCCTCGGTCTCTGTGATTGGCCGGTGCAGCTCCCGGCCCGGCCCTAGTTGCTCATTGGCTGTGGGCTAGCGCCTGGGGGGCGTGGCAGGAGCTGTCCGATTGGCGGGAGGGGGCGGTACCCGAGCGTAGAGGTGGTGAAGGTGGTGAGGAGGCGGGGACGGGGCTGCACTGAGGCACTGCGGCGGCGGCGGCGGCGGCGGCAGCGGTGGCGGCTGCTCGTCCTAGCCTGGCGGGGGCGGGGGTCTGAAGGATGGGGGCGGGTGGAACAACGGGCCGGTGAGGAGCAGCCGCCGCCGTCTCCGCCGTCGCTTCGGCAGCCGCCGCGGTGGTCGCTTTGGGCAGCCGCTAGCTCTCCGGCCAGCGCCTCCCATTCCGTCATCCCGCCGGGAGGAGGCTGAGGCTGAAGCGCGGCCGGCGGCTAGGGGATAGTCTGGCCCCGCAGCGGCTCGGGCGGCCGCAGTGACAGCCCGGCTCCGGCCCGCCGCCCGCCCTCGCCTTCGGTGCCCGCAGCCGCGATGAACCGGGGCGGCAGCAGCCCGTCGGCCGCCGCCAACTACCTGCTCTGTACCAACTGCCGGAAAGTGCTGCGGAAGGTACGGGCTCAGCTTGGGTCCGACCCGAGAAGGGGCGCTTCCTGCCCGCAGCGGCTCCGGCTGCTCGGCCCCAGGGCGCACTCTGGGAGCGAGGCTCAAAGGGATCCTGGGGCACCTTCCCTACGCCGAGACCCCAAAAAGGGGGCTATGAGTTGAGAGTGGAGGGTTTAGCCTGCTGTTGATTTCTGCCGGGACAGACGCTAGTCCCCGGGATTGGGGATTTGGGGTGGGCCGTGGGTGCTAGTCTGTTTCTTCGTTCTCATCCCTACCTTGCCATCCCCGTCCTGCTCCTCGGGCCGAGGGAGGGGGACGAACCTGTTCGATTCTTCCTGTGATCTTAATGCAAGTCGATGTGAAATCAGAACTGGTCTGGTCCAGAGGAGCCTAGCACCGTCTTTACTGCGCCTAACTCTTGCGGGTGCTGTTTTTGTTTATTCGATTGCTTCTGCACGTTCTACCCGAACCCTCCCCCCGCCCTTTTTTACATTCTTTCGATGATCGTCTTGTGGCTACTGCTCTATCCTGAAAGAAACTGGTAACGCAGCTTGAACTTTATGCCCATGGGAAGTGCGATTCGACGTTACAGTTCCTCAAGCTGGGGTTGGGGAAGGTGGAGACTAGGGTTATCCCTTTTTAGCACTCACCCACCCTCCTCCCCACCCCCAGCCCCGCACCCTGATGTTGCTCCAGAAAAATTAGGCGCACAATCAGTTTGTTGCTTCCCAAAGTGATTGATAGAAAGTTTACTCCAGCATTGTTTAGCTCACTTGGCTTAATCGCTCCGTTAAGGGTTGGGGCGGGGAGGAGGGGGGTATGAAAAGGTGTCTTTTTAGACCGAGAAAAGCTTTTAATCAGACTTTAACAGTCACCACTGGGTAATATTATAATTAGTTTATTCTTCTCGAGACTATTTTTACATTTCATTAAGTGGAAACAGTAAGGTTGAGGTGCTTCTGTTTGTCCAGTACAAATGAATTAAAATTGCTGAGCTGTGCAAATGCGTCGGGACTTGAAAGACTCAGAAGAATACGGCACCGTTTTTAGTCAATTTCTTTAACTACAGTTCAATTGAGATTGTTCCTTATATATTAAAAAAAGAAAGAAAGAAACATGTAAGTAAGCAAGCTCAAATATTTGCGCTCTTTGTCCAAAAACTGTTTTTCTTCCTCTGTGGGTCAGGCCAAGTGCCAATCAAAGTTGTTTTTCAAGCCTCTTTTCCCTGCAGTAGGGCCGCTGCTTTTTTTCTTCCCCAGTTTCATTTGAGAGCCTGAAGAAAACAAAGCGATTGCACATTTAAAGTTAACCAAACAGTTAAATATGCCTTAAATTGTGTTTATCGGATATGTTTTTCTTGAAAGAGATTTTTATTAAATGCGCATGTTGAGTATGTGCAGTTATTTTTTTCCATAAACTCTGGTATCAAATTACAGTTGAGACTTGCTTGGCTCATTGTAGGGCAGCTTGTGAGAAATGTAATGGATCAGAAGTCTGAACAGCGTCTGCCCCTAGCACCGTCTTTACTGCGCCTAACTCTTGCGGGTGCTGTTTTTGTTTATTCGATTGCTTCTGCACGTTCTACCCGAACCCTCCCCCCGCCCTTTTTTACATTCTTTCGATGATCGTCTTGTGGCTACTGCTCTATCCTGAAAGAAACTGGTAACGCAGCTTGAACTTTATGCCCATGGGAAGTGCGATTCGACGTTACAGTTCCTCAAGCTGGGGTTGGGGAAGGTGGAGACTAGGGTTATCCCTTTTAGCACTCACCCACCCTCCTCCCCACCCCCAGCCCCGCACCCTGATGTTGCTCCAGAAAAATTAGGCGCACAATCAGTTTGTTGCTTCCCAAAGTGATTGATAGAAAGTTTACTCCAGCATTGTTTAGCTCACTTGGCTTAATCGCTCCGTTAAGGGTTGGGGCGGGAGGAGGGGTATGAAAAGGTGTCTTTTTAGACCGAGAAAAGCTTTTAATCAGACTTTAACAGTCACCACTGGGTAATATTATAATTAGTTTATTCTTCTCGAGACTATTTTTACATTTCATTAAGTGGAAACAGTAAGGTTGAGGTGCTTCTGTTTGTCCAGTACAAATGAATTAAAATTGCTGAGCTGTGCAAATGCGTCGGGACTTGAAAGACTCAGAAGAATACGGCACCGTTTTTAGTCAATTTCTTTAACTACAGTTCAATTGAGATTGTTCCTTATATATTAAAAAAAGAAAGAAAGAAACATGTAAGTAAGCAAGCTCAAATATTTGCGCTCTTTGTCCAAAAACTGTTTTTCTTCCTCTGTGGGTCAGGCCAAGTGCCAATCAAAGTTGTTTTTCAAGCCTCTTTTCCCTGCAGTAGGGCCGCTGCTTTTTTTCTTCCCCAGTTTCATTTGAGAGCCTGAAGAAAACAAAGCGATTGCACATTTAAAGTTAACCAAACAGTTAAATATGCCTTAAATTGTGTTTATCGGATATGTTTTTCTTGAAAGAGATTTTTATTAAATGCGCATGTTGAGTATGTGCAGTTATTTTTTTCCATAAACTCTGGTATCAAATTACAGTTGAGACTTGCTTGGCTCATTGTAGGGCAGCTTGTGAGAAATGTAATGGATCAGAAGTGCAGAGCAGCTTAGTTGAGTGTTAACTCTTTCATTTCTGGGCCAGATTGTCATCTGAACTTAGCTTTTTAAAAAAAGATGGTGAAGATGATGATTTCCAGCTTTACAAGAGATGTTATGCCTTTAACATGGAAAAAAAGATGTTTTTGAGACATATTTGATTAAACTCAAGCCGGTAGTTTTTTTTTTTTTTTTTTTTTAAGTAGCTTCTTCTTTTTTTAACTGAATAGGGAAAAAAAGACCTGTATTAACTTGGATTTTTTCTTCTTTTTTTACTGACTGGCAATTTAGTAGACTAATAAAATGTTTGGAGGTAGTGTTAAGTTTCAAAATCTGTTTTTTGAGAGAACCACGACTGTGGATCCATGACATTTTGATAGCTTTCCAGGCATCTTTATATCTTTCTCTTAGCTTTTAAGAAACTTTTTTTTCTTTTGCCCAGAAGGAACATCCTCTCTATTATTAAAAGAAACAGATAGTATACGGAAAATGAATATTCACCGTTTTCATATCTTATACTTGCTATGCACTCCTCTACCAATTTCCAGATTTTAGTATCTCTAAGGTATTTAATATTAATTCATGTGGTAGCATGAAATAACTTTAGATAGAAATAGGATTGTTTGAGCCAGTTATGACATGACTTGGCAACATTTGTAGCTTTTTAAGAGTGCCTTAAGTGCTCTTAAAAATTACCAAGTGTTTAGCATTTTAAATTCTTCATCCTAAAAATAGCATAGAAGACTTTTCTAATAAAAATTGTTTTTTCAAAAGTATATAACTCTATGCAAAATTCATCTGTAACTCTCAGAATGAGATTCTTTGGATTTATCTTGTGTTTTCCACTTAATATTAAGTGTTCAGTAATAACCATGTGAGTCACAGCTTTAGTTCAGGGTAGTTCATGATGGAAGAATGAAAACTCATGCACACCCAGTATGAATTACTCTTTGCTGTATAATCCTCACTAATGATGGGGGAAGAGTCACCTTTATTTATGTAGCATGAGGCCTTTTGTCTAAGTGCCTTGTTGAGTATGTGCAGTTATTTTTTTCCATAAACTCTGGTATCAAATTACAGTTGAGACTTGCTTGGCTCATTGTAGGGCAGCTTGTGAGAAATGTAATGGATCAGAAGTGCAGAGCAGCTTAGTTGAGTGTTAACTCTTTCATTTCTGGGCCAGATTGTCATCTGAACTTAGCTTTTTAAAAAAAGATGGTGAAGATGATGATTTCCAGCTTTACAAGAGATGTTATGCCTTTAACATGGAAAAAAAGATGTTTTTGAGACATATTTGATTAAACTCAAGCCGGTAGTTTTTTTTTTTTTTTTTTTTTAAGTAGCTTCTTCTTTTTTTAACTGAATAGGGAAAAAAAGACCTGTATTAACTTGGATTTTTTTTTTTTTCTTTTTTTACTGACTGGCAATTTAGTAGACTAATAAAATGTTTGGAGGTAGTGTTAAGTTTCAAAATCTGTTTTTTGAGAGAACCACGACTGTGGATCCATGACATTTTGATAGCTTTCCAGGCATCTTTATATCTTTCTCTTAGCTTTTAAGAAACTTTTTTTTCTTTTGCCCAGAAGGAACATCCTCTCTATTATTAAAAGAAACAGATAGTATACGGAAAATGAATATTCACCGTTTTCATATCTTATACTTGCTATGCACTCCTCTACCAATTTCCAGATTTTAGTATCTCTAAGGTATTTAATATTAATTCATGTGGTAGCATGAAATAACTTTAGATAGAAATAGGATTGTTTGAGCCAGTTATGACATGACTTGGCAACATTTGTAGCTTTTTAAGAGTGCCTTAAGTGCTCTTAAAAATTACCAAGTGTTTAGCATTTTAAATTCTTCATCCTAAAAATAGCATAGAAGACTTTTCTAATAAAAATTGTTTTTTCAAAAGTATATAACTCTATGCAAAATTCATCTGTAACTCTCAGAATGAGATTCTTTGGATTTATCTTGTGTTTTCCACTTAATATTAAGTGTTCAGTAATAACCATGTGAGTCACAGCTTTAGTTCAGGGTAGTTCATGATGGAAGAATGAAAACTCATGCACACCCAGTATGAATTACTCTTTGCTGTATAATCCTCACTAATGATGGGGGAAGAGTCACCTTTATTTATGTAGCATGAGGCCTTTTTGTCTAAGTGCCTTGATTTGTTGCAGTGTATTGAATTTGGGGGGAACTTAACAAAAAGAACTGGATTTTCCTTCAAAGGAAATAATTTGGCTCAACCCAATATCTAAGACTTGAATTGTATGTTGTATGAGAATCACATTTATTCTTAGAAGTACCTTTATAATTTTGGTTCAGTGTCTTCCACAAATAAAAAGAGAGAGGGGGAGAGATTTCTTCAAGTATTAAATATACCTGATTTGGTAACCTTGGGTCAGTAAAAAGAATGGAAGGTAAACCATACAGGAAAAGAAATGGACAAACAAAACTCTCCTCAAATCTGTAGCTCCTACTTATTCTAACTCGCTGTTATTAATGAAATAATTCAGTAAAGTTTTTCATAAAAGAGGAAATGCTTCTATTTGCTCTGGAAAAAAAATGATGAGTCCTGAAGTTATCTATTTGCTTAAAGAAAGTGCACTGACAACTAGATAAATTTCAAAGTGGACTGCCACTACATTCAGAAAGGTAGGTAACTGTCAGTCCATTCATCTTCCAATAAACAGAAGGGGTATTTGACAATGTGCTTTGAGGGTTGAACAGTTTTAGTGAAGTGAATAAACTGCACATTATGTTAGAGGGTTTAACATTTTAAAATGCTTAACATGTTTAGGTAGTTCCAATGAGTTGTCTTTATTGGATATCGTACTTTTTCCACTTTGCTTATATATTCATTTAATTTTGGCAATTTAAAAAAAAATTGGCCACTTTTTATTGTTTTATGTATTTATTTACTTTCATCCATCTTTATTCTTTAGCCTTTGTGGGCCTCCCATTGCAGTGGCCTCTCTCACTGCAGAGCATGCGCTCCAGAGTGCTGGCTCTTAATTGGACACACCAGTCAAGTTCCAGGGCCAGGGATCGAACCGGTGCCCCTTGCACTGCAAGTCAGACTGTCTACCCACTAAAAACTGAAAATTCATCTGAAGTTCAACCCAAAAGCTTTAGTTTTCAGGGTAGTTCATGATGGAAGAATGAAAACTCATGCACACCCAGTATGAATTACTCTTTGCTGTATAATCCTCACTAATGATGGGGGAAGAGTCACCTTTATTTATGTAGCATGAGGCCTTTTTGTCTAAGTGCCTTGATTTGTTGCAGTGTATTGAATTTGGGGGGAACTTAACAAAAAGAACTGGATTTTCCTTCAAAGGAAATAATTTGGCTCAACCCAATATCTAAGACTTGAATTGTATGTTGTATGAGAATCACATTTATTCTTAGAAGTACCTTTATAATTTTGGTTCAGTGTCTTCCACAAATAAAAAGAGAGAGGGGGAGAGATTTCTTCAAGTATTAAATATACCTGATTTGGTAACCTTGGGTCAGTAAAAAGAATGGAAGGTAAACCATACAGGAAAAGAAATGGACAAACAAAACTCTCCTCAAATCTGTAGCTCCTACTTATTCTAACTCGCTGTTATTAATGAAATAATTCAGTAAAGTTTTTCATAAAAGAGGAAATGCTTCTATTTGCTCTGGAAAAAAAATGATGAGTCCTGAAGTTATCTATTTGCTTAAAGAAAGTGCACTGACAACTAGATAAATTTCAAAGTGGACTGCCACTACATTCAGAAAGGTAGGTAACTGTCAGTCCATTCATCTTCCAATAAACAGAAGGGGTATTTGACAATGTGCTTTGAGGGTTGAACAGTTTTAGTGAAGTGAATAAACTGCACATTATGTTAGAGGGTTTAACATTTTAAAATGCTTAACATGTTTAGGTAGTTCCAATGAGTTGTCTTTATTGGATATCGTACTTTTTCCACTTTGCTTATATATTCATTTAATTTTGGCAATTTAAAAAAAAATTGGCCACTTTTTATTGTTTTATGTATTTATTTACTTTCATACATCTTTATTCTTTAGCCTTTGTGGGCCTCCCATTGCAGTGGCCTCTCTCACTGCAGAGCATGCGCTCCAGAGTGCTGGCTCTTAATTGGACACACCAGTCAAGTTCCAGGGCCAGGGATCGAACCGGTGCCCCTTGCACTGCAAGTCAGACTGTCTACCCACTAGACCACCAGAGAAGCCCTGTTTTGGGTGATTATTTTTTGATAATTTTATGAGTTAAGTGACTGGGAAGATAAAACGAGAAGTATTTGTTTAAACCATATAAACCTTATTTTTATAGTCAAAATTGTCAGTTGATAGCAGTTTTATATGGTTCAATCAAATGAGTGGTATTGCTTTGACCATGGAATAGTAGGCAGATTTTGCTTTGGTTAATCAGGTTTCTTATGTACATTTTTTTGATTGTCAAAATAGTTTTTTATTTTGTTTTATCTCAAAATGAGCCAAGCAGAGAGCAAGCAAGTGAATTTATGACAGCAAGCCATTATGCAGTGGTTTTCAAACTGCTTTTTATGGAGTTCTATGATGCTTCAGTGTTCAAAAATGTTTTAGTTGGATTAAATTTTAAGTACAAAATTATAACTACCCCGAAGTGTTTTGTTATAAGACTCTTCCTCTGCAGGCCTTTCATTAAAATTTGTTCTGCTCCCTTTGTACATAATATTTGAAACTTTTTGTTAATCAGTGATAAGAAAGATTGTCATTGATTATGAAGGCACAGACCTTTTAAAAAAATGCTTCCTGTACATGTCTACTTGTGATCAATTTCCATTTGTGAGAACACAAACTTATTATCTGTAATTGTTGGTTTATAATTAAACACTTATAAATGCCCTTTAGTGTACTTATGTGTCTCACAGTACAGGTTCAATGTAAGATTTCATTTATAAAAGGGATGGTGCTTTTTCCACAATTTCCCCACCACCAAGTAAATTGCAGTTGTTGTTTAGTCACTAAGTCATGTCCTGCCCTTTGTGACCCCATGTAGCCCACCAGGCTCGTCTGTCCATGGGGTTTCTGGACGGGGTTGCCATTTCATTCTTCAGGGGATCTTCCCAATCCAAGGACTGAACCTACATCTTCTGATTGGCAGGTGGATTCTTTAGCACTGACCCACCAGGGAAACCCCACCAAATACATACATTGCTAAAACTGCAAATATAGTGACACTGGAAGTCTCAAGATGTGCTCATCCTTAGGTCTCTGATAGGTCTGTGAATATGGGACCAGTTAGTTAGCTTCTTGAAGCCTAGTTTTCTCTGGAAAATGTAGATCATTTCTTCTTGCCTTGCAGGTTGCTGCAGAGCTGGAGAGAGGTAATGTGTGTTCAAATGTGTGAAACCAGAAAGTACATCTGCAAATATAAGGACAAACCTGTGTTTTCCTTGTTCCTAGAATAGAACCTTTGTATTTTGTGGTAATGTGTGTGTGTGTGTGTATGAATACACACTGAGTAATTTGGTTAGTCTTCACTTTTCTGTCTTGTCTAATTATTGTCTGCTGATGAGAGGCAAAGATATTATGCTTTTAATTAGGGTGATCAACTACTGGTTTTTATTTGCATATTTATATTTGGAAGATGAGGGAAATTGGTATTTGATTTGAAAAGACTTAGGAGTGAAGAACGATTGTGTGTAATAGAATTGGGGACAAATCTACGATAAAGCAAAGAACGTTTCATTATTGTAATTTAGGAGAAGAACTATGGAAGTGAAAAAGGTCTTAACCTTTTCTCCCCATCTCTTTATCCTCTTTCTCCCATTTGAAGGGCCTAGGCTATAACTTATGCTTGTGTAGGCCTTCAAATTTTTATAGTGCTTTTACATTATCAGTTGGTTCTCACAACTGAGAAAATTTAAGAGGCATGGACTCTGTCATGCAACTAGTTTAAAGTTCATTTAATTCTTAATACTGCCTCTCCAATAAACTAAAACTACATTTGGATTGTCCCTTGCAGTATTGATGTTATCAGGGAATGTCCAGTGCCACTGTCCCAACCTCAGCATCTGTGGAATGCCTATAGGTCTCTGAAACTCTCCAGATAATATTAGCCAAGAATTTAACTTTTAGCCACTCGTTGACACATGATTGCAGATCAAGAGAAGAGTTAACTGGCTGTTTTTACTATCTCTTTAACAGTTGTTTGGTTAATTCTTAAATGATGTAAAGCAGCAAATCACAAATGCAATCTTCAGACCCTGGGACTTGGAGTATCCAAAACCATTTTATAGGGTCTGGGAGGTCAAAACTATGTTCACGGTCATGTGTGTGTGTGCTCAAGTCTATCAGTTGTGTCCAACTTTCTGTTGCCCCATGGACTGTAGCCCACCAGACTCCTCTGTCCACAGGATTTTCCAGGCAAGAATACTGGAGCGAGTTGCCATTTACTACTCCAGGGGATCTTCCCATCTCAGAGATCAAACCCATCTCTTGAGTTTTCTGCATTGGCAGGTGGATTCTTTACCACTGCCACTACCTGGAGTTGCCCTTTTATGATCATACAAGACTTTATTGCTTTTTTCACTGTGCAAAAACAATGTACATAAAACTGTGCTGGCCCTAAGGGGGCCCACCTTTACTTATACTGTAAAGGTATAAGAAAAAGTAGTGGCACCAAACGGTAATCACTGTTAAATTTTGTTACATCCTGATCCTTGGATGATGAGAAGCATACTCTGTGCGTCTCCTGAACAGCAAATCTGTTTGTCTCTAGGGAAAGAATCTGTAGTTATTTCAGTTGCAGGCTAAACTAGCCACTTTTAAAATGAACCTCATTTTTACTTAAACTGTCAGGCACACTTTAGCTTTTTCAAAATCACTCATGGGTAAAAGATCTATTCAAAGTACAAGGTGGAATATAATATAATATAATTTAATATAATATAGAAAGTTAAGTTTATTGATAGAGCTTAAGAGTCCACATTCATTGCAGCTATTCAGAAGCTCTACTTGTTGAATTTTGGTGTAGTATCAAAGCAAAATGTTCACAGTACTCTCTTGCATCACCCAACTACATTTGGATTGTCCCTTGCAGTATTGATGTTATCAGGGAATGTCCAGTGCCACTGTCCCAACCTCAGCATCTGTGGAATGCCTATAGGTCTCTGAAACTCTCCAGATAATATTAGCCAAGAATTTAACTTTTAGCCACTCGTTGACACATGATTGCAGATCAAGAGAAGAGTTAACTGGCTGTTTTTACTATCTCTTTAACAGTTGTTTGGTTAATTCTTAAATGATGTAAAGCAGCAAATCACAAATGCAATCTTCAGACCCTGGGACTTGGAGTATCCAAAACCATTTTATAGGGTCTGGGAGGTCAAAACTATGTTCACGGTCATGTGTGTGTGTGCTCAAGTCTATCAGTTGTGTCCAACTTTCTGTTGCCCCATGGACTGTAGCCCACCAGACTCCTCTGTCCACAGGATTTTCCAGGCAAGAATACTGGAGCGAGTTGCCATTTACTACTCCAGGGGATCTTCCCATCTCAGAGATCAAACCCATCTCTTGAGTTTTCTGCATTGGCAGGTGGATTCTTTACCACTGCCACTACCTGGAGTTGCCCTTTTATGATCATACAAGACTTTATTGCTTTTTTCACTGTGCAAAAACAATGTACATAAAACTGTGCTGGCCCTAAGGGGCCTACCTTTACTTATACTGTAAAGGTATAAGAAAAAGTAGTGGCACCAAACGGTAATCACTGTTAAATTTTGTTACATCCTGATCCTTGGATGATGAGAAGCATACTCTGTGCGTCTCCTGAACAGCAAATCTGTTTGTCTCTAGGGAAAGAATCTGTAGTTATTTCAGTTGCAGGCTAAACTAGCCACTTTTAAAATGAACCTCATTTTTACTTAAACTGTCAGGCACACTTTAGCTTTTTCAAAATCACTCATGGGTAAAAGATCTATTCAAAGTACAAGGTGGAATATAATATAATATAATTTAATATAATATAGAAAGTTAAGTTTATTGATAGAGCTTAAGAGTCCACATTCATTGCAGCTATTCAGAAGCTCTACTTGTTGAATTTTGGTGTAGTATCAAAGCAAAATGTTCACAGTACTCTCTTGCATCACCCAACTACATATCTGTGTGAGACAAGATTTTCCTTACACACCTTCAATCAAAATCTGTCAAAACAGATTGAATGCAGAAGAGATGAAATCCAGCTGTCTTATCTTAAATAGACATTGAAGAGATACGGAAAAATGTAAATCTCTCCATTTTTTTGTCTTTAAAAGCTTTTTCATTAAAATATGTGCCCTGTTTGGGCTTCCCTGATGGTCCAGTGGCTGAACAGTCTGCCTTGCAGTGCAAGGGGCACCGGTTCGATCCCTGGCCCTGGAGGATCCCACGTGCTGTTGAACGTCTGGACTGGCGTGTCCAATTGTAAGCCAGTGCTCTGCAGCAAGTGAGGCTGCTGCAATGGGAGGCCCACACAAGCCAAAGAATTAAGATGGATGAAAATAAATGGATAAAAAAACCAATGAAAGAGGCAAAAATTAAAAAAGGAATCTTAAAAAAAGGTGCCATGCTAACATGTGGTAGATTTATCATTATTTTTTAACGAATCCAGCAGTTAAATACTGACAGTTATAACCCACACATAAACAGAAGCTCTTCAAGGTCCTCAATAGTTTTTAAGAGGAATTCTGAGACCAAAACATTTGAGAGTTACCGAGCCAGTTCCTGATATCAGTATGTGGTGCATATATATGTAATTTTTTGGAGTGGCGATGGGGGAAATAAAAGGCTAATACCACTGGCAGAAAACCCAGATAAACCCAAACCAGCCATCCCTGTTCTATGTGGGGATCACTTGAAGATGCTGCCTAGCACCTTTCAGTGACATCATAGAAGCTTCTCTAGTATCGCAGTACAGGTGCTCTTTGATTGAGGATGATTTGACTTACAAGTTTTCAACTTTATGGTGGTGCATAGGTGATTGTAAAAGACTCTGATGCTGGGGAAAATTGAAGGCAAAAGGAGAAAGGGGAGCAGAAGATGAGATGGTTAGATAGCATCACTGACTCAATGGATATAAATTTGAGCAAAGCCCTTGAGATATTGGAGGACAGAGGAGTCTGGCGTACTGTAGTCCATGGGGTCACAAAGAGTCAGGTGTGACTTAGCGACTGAACAGCAACAAAATATGATAGACTTTCAGTAGAAACTGTGTCTGAATTTGAGTTTTGATTTTTTTCCTGAGGTAGTGATAAGTATTACAATGCAGTAAGTGGAACTCCTGGTCTGCTTTGCAATTGTAAACACCCAAGTGATTTACTGTACAACCTTTCCAGGCTCATACAACCATTCTGTTTTTCACCTTCAGTACAGTGTCCAATAAATTACATGAGATATCCAACACTTTATTATAAAATAGGCTTGTGTTAGCTGCTTTTGCCCAATTTGTAGACTAAGGTCATTTTTCTAAGCACATTGAAGGTAGGCTAGGTATAATAAATGTATTTTTTGACTTAAGATACTTAGCTTACAATGAGTTTATTGGGATGTATCCCAGTAAGTGGAGTAAAAGACTAGCTCGAGATGATCTTTCTCTAAAGTTTTGTGAGCATCCTTTTTTACCTTTTGGTAGAAACCAAAGATGGGCAAAAACAAAGCTCTTTTGGCTCTAAAGGAATGTTCTCCTTAATACTTACTATGCAATGGGTAAAGAATGGTCAGATCCAAAGATTATATCCATTGTGCTCTATTGGTTGGTTCTTGGCTGGAAGGGGAACAAAAGTCCCTAAGTAGCAAGGTTAGCCTGTTTTTCTTGAAAGTCGAGAAGTGTGGGAGAAGCAACAGAAGAAGGGACAAGAATCAGAAGAAAGAGATGTTTCATTGTAGACAACTGGTAACTAGATTGTTTCAGTAAAGAGCAAAACCCCACGGCTGTAAACAGGAAATAGGACAGCTTTAAATGTGAATATTGCAGCCCTCTGTCTTCAGTTTCATGTGTGTGTGTGGTTGTGGATTGGTAGTTTACACTGTACAGAAAGCTGTGACAGCCAGCCAGTACTTGTAATTCAGTGTAGTCTTGAAGGCATGGGCATAAGGATCTATATGATTAGATCTGATGAGACCCATGAATGATTACCAGTGGCTGATTTTTCCCTTAGATCACTGTGGTAAGAGGAGGGATAGAAGGAGGAGGTGAAATTCATAATACAGAGTATATACATTGCCAAGCCAAAACATTTAGTCATGTGTTGCATAACAGTTACCTTAAATCTCTAAGTAGGTGCATTATAAACTATTTGAAAATATCTAACCTATACCATCTAAGGGCTTCCCAGATGGTACCATGTAAAGAATCTACCTGCCAATGCAGGTAATGGGCTTCAGCCCTGGTTTGAAGATTCCCCGGAGTAGGAAATGGCCATCCACTCCAGTATTCTTATTTGGACAACCCCATGGATGGAGGAGCCTGGTGGGCTGCAGTCCATGAGGTTGCAAAGAATCAAACACAACTGAGCAACTAGCCCCATAATGGCACATCCACTCCAGTACATTGAAGGTAGGCTAGGTATAATAAATGTAGCAATACTTAGCTTACAATGAGTTTATTGGGATGTATCCCAGTAAGTGGAGTAAAAGACTAGCTCGAGATGATCTTTCTCTAAAGTTTTGTGAGCATCCTTTTACCTTTTGGTAGAAACCAAAGATGGGCAAAAACAAAGCTCTTTTGGCTCTAAAGGAATGTTCTCCTTAATACTTACTATGCAATGGGTAAAGAATGGTCAGATCCAAAGATTATATCCATTGTGCTCTATTGGTTGGTTCTTGGCTGGAAGGGGAACAAAAGTCCCTAAGTAGCAAGGTTAGCCTGTTTTTCTTGAAAGTCGAGAAGTGTGGGAGAAGCAACAGAAGAAGGGACAAGAATCAGAAGAAAGAGATGTTTCATTGTAGACAACTGGTAACTAGATTGTTTCAGTAAAGAGCAAAACCCCACGGCTGTAAACAGGAAATAGGACAGCTTTAAATGTGAATATTGCAGCCCTCTGTCTTCAGTTTCATGTGTGTGTGTGGTTGTGGATTGGTAGTTTACACTGTACAGAAAGCTGTGACAGCCAGCCAGTACTTGTAATTCAGTGTAGTCTTGAAGGCATGGGCATAAGGATCTATATGATTAGATCTGATGAGACCCATGAATGATTACCAGTGGCTGATTTTTCCCTTAGATCACTGTGGTAAGAGGAGGGATAGAAGGAGGAGGTGAAATTCATAATACAGAGTATATACATTGCCAAGCCAAAACATTTAGTCATGTGTTGCATAACAGTTACCTTAAATCTCTAAGTAGGTGCATTATAAACTATTTGAAAATATCTAACCTATACCATCTAAGGGCTTCCCAGATGGTACCATGTAAAGAATCTACCTGCCAATGCAGGTAATGGGCTTCAGCCCCTGGTTTGCGAAGATTCCCTGGAGTAGGAAATGGCCATCCACTCCAGTATTCTTATTTGGACAACCCCATGGATGGAGGAGCCTGGTGGGCTGCAGTCCATGAGGTTGCAAAGAATCAAACACAACTGAGCAACTGAATGCACACACGTATACCATCTACAGCTACAGTTAACACGGAGAATTTCTATTTGTCATTCAAAGTTTTTCTTCAGAGATTTTGTGACATCTCCGAAAAGGTCTTTCCTAATCTTCAAACTTTTTTTCCTCTGTGCTCTGAACTGCCAAGCCACTCAAGTATACTTCATTTATTGTATTTTGCATAATGAATTATAATGTATATACATATATATATTTCCCCTATTGGATTACCTCATATTTGGGATCTGGTTCACAGAAAGCTTATTTTTTAGCAAATATTGGCAGTATATTTATATTGGATACAGTATAAGAAAATGACAGTTATTTTTCTCATTTTCCAAGGTATGTATCTATTCTTTATACCTATACTTTGTCTTCTTTACTGATAAGTTTTATCTGAATACTTTGAGAAATTTAATAACAAAAATTATTTTTTCTTCTTTGTGACCATGAGAATGGTTCAATTAAATAGCCTGCCCCTTTTGGAGGGAGTTCTGATAGGGAGCAAGAATGCTGGTTTACTAAGAGGATCAAGACA
This sequence comes from Tragulus kanchil, assembly GCA_022376925.1. Lineage (NCBI taxonomy): Eukaryota > Metazoa > Chordata > Mammalia > Artiodactyla > Tragulidae > Tragulus > Tragulus kanchil. Next base: position 83,288,981 of record JAIOJX010000006.1, read on the forward strand.
CCGGTCTTAGCAATCGGTGCCTCTCAGAAATGTGAAGTGGCCATTGCTTTGATGGAACATATTCCGCACCTCTTAGGGTCAGATAGTATTCTCTCAAAGAAGGTTCTTTCAGAGGAATGACCTTTAAACTTCAAGATTCGCAACAGATCTCCTCCTAAGATTTGTTTCATCACAGAATTCTGGCTGAGCCTTTGCCTCTCCTACTTCCACTGGGTCTTTTACTTTGGAATATTCCAGAGCCAGCTGTGACCTCCTTGGCCAGCAGGCACTCCCTTGGTAACTGTGAGCCAGCCTTGTTAGTTGGCCTGGACTACCCTTTAGCTGCTTCCCAGGTGGTGCTAGTGGTAAAGAACCCACTTACTAGTGCAGGAGACCTAAGAGGAGCAGGTTCAATCCCTGGGTTGAGAAGTACCCCTAGAGGAGGGCAGTCCACTCCAGTATTCTTGCCTGGAGAATTACATGGACAGAGGAGTCTGGCTGGCTCTGGTCCATGGGGTCATAAGAGTCAGACATGACTGAAGTGACTTAATATGCTTGCACCCCTTAACTAGTCTTTATTTTTCTGGATCCTCCCAGAAGTCATTTATTGGTCTGAGCACCAGTATACTGACTGCCCTGTGAGGGACACATGAATATTATGGGTTATTCAGTTCATTTCCATCCCTCATTCATGTCCAACTCTGTGTGACCCCGTGGACTGCAGCACTCCAGGCTTCCTCTTCTAATCATCCAGAGCTTGCCAAGCCACTCAAGTATACTTCATTTATTGTATTTTGCATAATGAATTATAATGTATATACATATATATATTTCCCCTATTGGATTACCTCATATTTGGGATCTGGTTCACAGAAAGCTTATTTTTTAGCAAATATTGGCAGTATATTTATATTGGATACAGTATAAGAAAATGACAGTTATTTTTCTCATTTTCCAAGGTATGTATCTATTCTTTATACCTATACTTTGTCTTCTTTACTGATAAGTTTTATCTGAATACTTTGAGAAATTTAATAACAAAAATTATTTTTTCTTCTTTGTGACCATGAGAATGGTTCAATTAAATAGCCTGCCCCTTTTGGAGGGAGTTCTGATAGGGAGCAAGAATGCTGGTTTACTAAGAGGATCAAGACACCGGTCTTAGCAATCGGTGCCTCTCAGAAATGTGAAGTGGCCATTGCTTTGATGGAACATATTCCGCACCTCTTAGGGTCAGATAGTATTCTCTCAAAGAAGGTTCTTTCAGAGGAATGACCTTTAAACTTCAAGATTCGCAACAGATCTCCTCCTAAGATTTGTTTCATCACAGAATTCTGGCTGAGCCTTTGCCTCTCCTACTTCCACTGGGTCTTTTACTTTGGAATATTCCAGAGCCAGCTGTGACCTCCTTGGCCAGCAGGCACTCCCTTGGTAACTGTGAGCCAGCCTTGTTAGTTGGCCTGGACTACCCTTTAGCTGCTTCCCAGGTGGTGCTAGTGGTAAAGAACCCACTTACTAGTGCAGGAGACCTAAGAGGAGCAGGTTCAATCCCTGGGTTGAGAAGTACCCCTAGAGGAGGGCAGTCCACTCCAGTATTCTTGCCTGGAGAATTACATGGACAGAGGAGTCTGGCTGGCTCTGGTCCATGGGGTCATAAGAGTCAGACATGACTGAAGTGACTTAATATGCTTGCACCCCTTAACTAGTCTTTATTTTTCTGGATCCTCCCAGAAGTCATTTATTGGTCTGAGCACCAGTATACTGACTGCCCTGTGAGGGACACATGAATATTATGGGTTATTCAGTTCATTTCCATCCCTCATTCATGTCCAACTCTGTGTGACCCCGTGGACTGCAGCACTCCAGGCTTCCCTCTTCATCACCATCATCCAGAGCTTGCTCAAACTCATGTCCATTGACTTAATGATGCCATCCAACCATCTCATCCTCTGTCATGTCCTCCTCTTGCCTTCCATTTTTCCCAGCATTAGGGTCTTTTCTAATGAGCTGTCTCTTTGCATCAGGTGGCCAAAGAATTGGAGCTTCAGCTTCAGTGTCAGTCCTTCCAGTGAATATTCAGGATTGATTTCCTTTAGGATTGACTGGTTTGATCTCCTTGCTGTCCAAGGAACTCCAGAGCCTTCTCCACCACCACAGTTCAAAGGCATTAATTCTTTGGTGCTCAGCCTTCTTTGTGGTACCACTCTCACGTCCATACATGACTACCAGGAAAACCATAGCTTTGACTATATGAACTTTTGTCAGCAAAGTGGTATCCCTGATTTTTAATATGCTGTCTAGATTTTTCATAACTTTTCTTCCAAGGAACAAGTGTCTTTTAATTTCATGGCTGCAGTCACCATCTGCAGTGATTTTGGAGCTCAAGAAAATAAAGTCTGTCACTGTTTTCCATTGTTTGCCCATCTATTTGCCATGAAGTGGTTGGACTGGATGTCATAATCTTAGGCTTTTGAATGTTGAGTATTAGGCCAGCCTTTTCACTCTCTTCAACTTGATCAAGAGGGCTTTTTAAAAAAAAAGTGGCTCTTTAGTTGCTCTTGGCTTTCTGCCATAAGGGCGGTGTCATCTGCATACCTGACGTTATTAATATTTCTCCTGGCAATCTTGACTCAATGGTGGCTTGAAATACCTTATATTTTGCTGCTCAGCACTAATAAGAAATGACAGATATTTTACCTATGTTTCACAAGAATGTATTGAACATACCATGTGCATAATAAGTATGACCATAGAACTAGCAGACTAGGGTCATATTATTTCTTGTACCAGAGATTTCTTAAAGTATAGATTTCAGTAAGATTTATTTTCTCTACTAATTAATAACTACTTTTGCTGGAGGTATATGTACTCCTTTCTCAATTTATGTTTTATTTTTGCATTCCAAAGATGGAACTAGGCAATCAATTATGTCTGTGTGTGTGTATATGTATATATACTTATGTGTGTATATATATATATATATATATGTATATATGTACTATATATATGCAGAATTAGAAAGGTCAAATTTTCCTCACAGAGAACTAAAACTGGACTTTGTGAAGGTTATGATTATTACCTGAGACTGTAACTCTTAGTTTTGAAATGCATTTTATAATATCAATAACAATAATAGCTTCTATTGAATACATCAATGTGCAGTGGATTGTGCTGAGTATTTAAGCCGTATGGGTGTATTACAATTCATCATCACAACAAGGAACTCCAGAGCCTTCTCCACCACCACAGTTCAAAGGCATTAATTCTTTGGTGCTCAGCCTTCTTTGTGGTACCACTCTCACGTCCATACATGACTACCAGGAAAACCATAGCTTTGACTATATGAACTTTTGTCAGCAAAGTGGTATCCCTGATTTTTAATATGCTGTCTAGATTTTTCATAACTTTTCTTCCAAGGAACAAGTGTCTTTTAATTTCATGGCTGCAGTCACCATCTGCAGTGATTTTGGAGCTCAAGAAAATAAAGTCTGTCACTGTTTTCCATTGTTTGCCCATCTATTTGCCATGAAGTGGTTGGACTGGATGTCATAATCTTAGGCTTTTGAATGTTGAGTATTAGGCCAGCCTTTTCACTCTCTTCAACTTGATCAAGAGGGCTTTTTAAAAAAAAAGTGGCTCTTTAGTTGCTCTTGGCTTTCTGCCATAAGGGCGGTGTCATCTGCATACCTGACGTTATTAATATTTCTCCTGGCAATCTTGACTCAATGGTGGCTTGAAATACCTTATATTTTGCTGCTCAGCACTAATAAGAAATGACAGATATTTTACCTATGTTTCACAAGAATGTATTGAACATACCATGTGCATAATAAGTATGACCATAGAACTAGCAGACTAGGGTCATATTATTTCTTGTACCAGAGATTTCTTAAAGTATAGATTTCAGTAAGATTTATTTTCTCTACTAATTAATAACTACTTTTGCTGGAGGTATATGTACTCCTTTCTCAATTTATGTTTTATTTTTGCATTCCAAAGATGGAACTAGGCAATCAATTATGTCTGTGTGTGTGTATATGTATATATACTTATGTGTGTATATATATATATATATATATGTATATATGTACTATATATATGCAGAATTAGAAAGGTCAAATTTTCCTCACAGAGAACTAAAACTGGACTTTGTGAAGGTTATGATTATTACCTGAGACTGTAACTCTTAGTTTTGAAATGCATTTTATAATATCAATAACAATAATAGCTTCTATTGAATACATCAATGTGCAGTGGATTGTGCTGAGTATTTAAGCCGTATGGGTGTATTACAATTCATCATCACAACAAACCTATAAAGAATTATTGCTCACACTTTTTGGATGAAGAAACTGAAACTCAGAGAGCCTTAGTTATTTGCTCAAGGAGTCTACCAATAAGTGGCAGGCAGGATTTGAAACCAACCTGACTCCAAAGCCTGGCTCTTTATACAACTATAAACACTTTATTCCCTTATCCTTCACATGTTTACTTTATGTACAAGACTCAAAAATGTAAAAATTAATGAAACAAAGGATTTGCCTGCTTAAGAGAGTAGTAGGAGTGATTTCAAGTTCAGATACGTTCTACTACCTTAATTTTACATGAAAATGAACATTTTTTTTCTTTATAAGGGTGAAGTAATGAGAACCAGACTGAAGTTCTCACTGAACAGTGGCCTGTCTAATTCACTATCTTACCTATGTAAATCTGTTGTTAATTGCGTGACCATTCTTTCCTAATCCCAGGTTATATTTTCGCTAATTTCCTAGCAAGCTTTGACCTGCTCCCTTTGCCAACCAGCCATTCATTATTTTAGTAATGCTGGCTTATTCAATTCTGCTATAATGTCTGTGACAAAAGACACTGTCCAGAAACATTTTGAGCTTAAGTATTGTGTCTTGTAAAGAGGACCTCCAAGAAACATTCTCACCTTTTGGTAAACTCTGCAATAAAAAACGTTAATTTATGGAGATGAGAAGTGGCATGACTTATTTCTGTTATTCATTTTGGCTTTCTGTGGTAAGGCAGAAATGATGATGAAAGAAAGCAAAGAAACCCTGGGACTTTATCCTTCTCCTGGCCTTCCCCTACCAATCCCCCTGTAATACTGTGTCTCCGGAAGAGTTTTTAGACTTGCAAAGGCTTTATGTTAGGGAGAGGCACTGGTGGGCAGATGTGGTTTTTGCTGTTTGTTAGGTGGAACTCTTGAGAGTCTCCCATAGAAACACAGGAGGATATCTAGTTTAGTTCCAGAATACTATTAATATAACTAGTATATTCAATAGGTACTTACTGATTAGGCAGGAAATCTAACCACTAGGAATAACGTTGTTTCCAGGGGCAAATATGTGTGAAATCTAAGTAATGGCTTCACTGGATCTGTCTTTCCTAATTTGTATGCTTAGCGCCAAGAAAGTTCATGATTCTGACAAAAATTTTTTCAGTATGTTGACTCTAAGGATATGTTTGGCTGTTAGTTGCTGTGTTTAATAAGAAAACTGTGTTAATGCAGTTTTATTCATCATTCAAATAGGAGTTGATGGAAGGGCTAAAAATTGGATGACAGTTAATGAATTCCTAAATGATGATTTCTATTTAACTTTAGATATATTTATAGAAGCAGTTTCTTACTGACTAAGAAACTAACTCAGGATCCTACCATCAGTGTACTATAGGGTGTTGTGTCTTTTAGAAAGCCAGTAAAATTTGAACCTTGTGTAGCAGTGTGCATTTAAGTCATTTTAACGTTTACCAAATTGCTGAGTTACCATTCCTGAAAGGGCTCTGATGTCATAAAAATGAAGTAATTTTGTCCTCTAGAACTCCTGACGTGTCCATCACTTTTTCAATGACAGGTATGGACTTCATGATCATAAAAAAGGAGAGGAGTATATTGTTTCGATTAAAGGCCATTTCTTTTTATTCTATCTTTATAGTCATTTTAATGCATTTCAGTGTTTATGGTAACCAGTTATCTGACAGAGCTGTAGAGCACTTGAAAACTAAAATATAATGTGCTGCTCAAGGCATTATTAGAGTTGGGTGAAGCACGTGGTACCCTGAGGGATAATAACCATAGCAAAACCACACCCAAACCTAGATTATCTCCTAGCTAGATAAACCCAAATACCAACAATAACAGGATCACAGAAGGAACATTAATTGGCCTTCCCTACCAATCCCCCTGTAATACTGTGTCTCCGGAAGAGTTTTTAGACTTGCAAAGGCTTTATGTTAGGGAGAGGCACTGGTGGGCAGATGTGGTTTTTGCTGTTTGTTAGGTGGAACTCTTGAGAGTCTCCCATAGAAACACAGGAGGATATCTAGTTTAGTTCCAGAATACTATTAATATAACTAGTATATTCAATAGGTACTTACTGATTAGGCAGGAAATCTAACCACTAGGAATAACGTTGTTTCCAGGGGCAAATATGTGTGAAATCTAAGTAATGGCTTCACTGGATCTGTCTTTCCTAATTTGTATGCTTAGCGCCAAGAAAGTTCATGATTCTGACAAAAATTTTTTCAGTATGTTGACTCTAAGGATATGTTTGGCTGTTAGTTGCTGTGTTTAATAAGAAAACTGTGTTAATGCAGTTTTATTCATCATTCAAATAGGAGTTGATGGAAGGGCTAAAAATTGGATGACAGTTAATGAATTCCTAAATGATGATTTCTATTTAACTTTAGATATATTTATAGAAGCAGTTTCTTACTGACTAAGAAACTAACTCAGGATCCTACCATCAGTGTACTATAGGGTGTTGTGTCTTTTAGAAAGCCAGTAAAATTTGAACCTTGTGTAGCAGTGTGCATTTAAGTCATTTTAACGTTTACCAAATTGCTGAGTTACCATTCCTGAAAGGGCTCTGATGTCATAAAAATGAAGTAATTTTGTCCTCTAGAACTCCTGACGTGTCCATCACTTTTTCAATGACAGGTATGGACTTCATGATCATAAAAAAGGAGAGGAGTATATTGTTTCGATTAAAGGCCATTTCTTTTTATTCTATCTTTATAGTCATTTTAATGCATTTCAGTGTTTATGGTAACCAGTTATCTGACAGAGCTGTAGAGCACTTGAAAACTAAAATATAATGTGCTGCTCAAGGCATTATTAGAGTTGGGTGAAGCACGTGGTACCCTGAGGGATAATAACCATAGCAAAACCACACCCAAACCTAGATTATCTCCTAGCTAGATAAACCCAAATACCAACAATAACAGGATCACAGAAGGAACAAGTCCATTTCCACATTAATTGCGCCTGCCTCAGTGTCTTCTGTCTATATCTACGATGTTGCCCATTAAATTAAAAATGAGACACACACAAAAGAAAAATAATGATAACATGTTGTCAGTTATGGATCAGTCAACCCAAGATGAAGATTTTCTAAGATGAAGATGTCAGTCAGTGGGAAAGCTACAGGGGAATCATAGAAATTCAGTACTTATGGACCTAAGTAATTGGTACAGTTGGTTTGCAGTTATTTCCAAGAAAAATTTTCATTCAAGTACTAACTTCCTCTGTACCATTTAATACTAGATACTTGCTTTGCTTTTCAAGGCTTCCCAGGGAACATAAGTCATTTATTGCTGATTGGGATTTATTTTCCTGAATGTCATTGTAACCTCATAGCTGTTATCCAAACACTAAATAGCAACTGTTAGAAAATAGCATAGTCTTGATTGAATTAATAGCCTCTCCATATTGCTGTGATTAACTGTTTTACTCAAGGGACTGAAGCTGTTGTTTTATTTGAAATGGTTCATTTGGGGGAAAGATTGAAGTATTTTATTAATAAGGAATAACAATTCTCTCATCTAAGAAGTTTGTTTAAGTTCTAGGACAATGGTTCTTAACGTGTAGTCCAGAACCAACAGTATCAGCATCACCTGGGACTTTTGTTAGAAATGCAGATTCTTGGACCCGAACCCAGACCTGCTAAATCAGCAGTTCTGGAGGTGGGACCCATTAACCTGTATTTGTATAAGCCCCCCAGGTGATTCTGTGATACACTCTAGGATTGAAAATTGCTGGTGTAATATTAATAACTAATCTACATATTAGCATTTATACATCTGTTTCATGTTCAGTTTGTGTGATCAGTTATTTGAAAAATAGGGTAAAAGCAGGAAATTGTTTCTAATTAAACCAATACTAAATCTCTACTCTTTAGAGATAATAATAACACATACCAGCTCTAGAAAATTTTTTTAAAACATATAGATTTGAGACACGTAGATTTGAGGTACAAAATGGCTACTTGGAACATCTTTTCTCCAGCATTAATGGGGCGGCCTGAGGGATAATAACCATAGAAAAACCCAAACCTAGATTATCTCCTAGCTAGATAAACCCAAATACCAACAATAACAGGATCACAGAAGGAACAAGTCCATTTCCACATTAATTGCGCCTGCCTCAGTGTCTTCTGTCTATATCTACGATGTTGCCCATTAAATTAAAAATGAGACACACACAAAAGAAAAATAATGATAACATGTTGTCAGTTATGGATCAGTCAACCCAAGATGAAGATTTTCTAAGATGAAGATGTCAGTCAGTGGGAAAGCTACAGGGGAATCATAGAAATTCAGTACTTATGGACCTAAGTAATTGGTACAGTTGGTTTGCAGTTATTTCCAAGAAAAATTTTCATTCAAGTACTAACTTCCTCTGTACCATTTAATACTAGATACTTGCTTTGCTTTTCAAGGCTTCCCAGGGAACATAAGTCATTTATTGCTGATTGGGATTTATTTTCCTGAATGTCATTGTAACCTCATAGCTGTTATCCAAACACTAAATAGCAACTGTTAGAAAATAGCATAGTCTTGATTGAATTAATAGCCTCTCCATATTGCTGTGATTAACTGTTTTACTCAAGGGACTGAAGCTGTTGTTTTATTTGAAATGGTTCATTTGGGGGAAAGATTGAAGTATTTTATTAATAAGGAATAACAATTCTCTCATCTAAGAAGTTTGTTTAAGTTCTAGGACAATGGTTCTTAACGTGTAGTCCAGAACCAACAGTATCAGCATCACCTGGGACTTTTGTTAGAAATGCAGATTCTTGGACCCGAACCCAGACCTGCTAAATCAGCAGTTCTGGAGGTGGGACCCATTAACCTGTATTTGTATAAGCCCCCCAGGTGATTCTGTGATACACTCTAGGATTGAAAATTGCTGGTGTAATATTAATAACTAATCTACATATTAGCATTTATACATCTGTTTCATGTTCAGTTTGTGTGATCAGTTATTTGAAAAATAGGGTAAAAGCAGGAAATTGTTTCTAATTAAACCAATACTAAATCTCTACTCTTTAGAGATAATAATAACACATACCAGCTCTAGAATCAAGATTTCTTTTGCCTTTAAAAAAACATATAGATTTGAGACACGTAGATTTGAGGTACAAAATGGCTCTCACCTTGGGAAATATATGTCATTATTTTGTTGCTGGATACTGAACTTTAAGGCAAAAAAAAGAGGTGAGTTTTGGAAACTTGTTTATGATTGAAATCAAGTGAAAATGTCTCTTGGAATTCCTAATCTACATAAAAATAAGTGCTTTAGTGCTAACATTGGTAGACTGATGGGTTTTATCATCTTAGGTTACTTTTATTTCAAAGATGATTGATGTTTTATTTTCATGGAAAATAAAATTATCTTCAAAATTGTTTTAAATGAAAGAGAAATGACTGTATTTGTCCCAAAGACAGATTTAGAATTGCCACATTGTTTTTTAAATTGTTTTGAGTTTCTTAGACAAGATTAAATATATATTGAATTATGACAATTCTTTTTTACCTGTGAATGGTAGCTTACTCTTAATTACAAATGAGATGTCAGGAAACCTGGAAACTAAAATAAAGCAAACTTAAGGAAGGTACATTATACATGGGCCCTAGCTAAATCAAAAGGATAAAACATTACTCTTTGAAAAGGGAAGATCATTTCAGTTAGTTGCAGTTTTATCTAGGATAGTGAATAGAAGTAATTTTATTCTGTTATTTGGTTGCATCTAATTTTGAAGTAATGGAAGTTTTCCTCATACCGTCTCTGCTTTTAGTACTAAAATTTAACCTGTGTTGATCTTACTCAGGAAAAATAGTGGATTATATTAAATTGCCCCCTCTCACCCCACTCCCAAGTTTCCCTTACTAGCGAACTCAACAGTTCTGGAGGTGGGACCCATTCAACCTGGGACTTTTGTTAGAAATGCAGATTCTTGACAACCCAGACCTGCTAAATCAGCAGTTCTGGAGGTGGGACCCATTAACCTGTATTTGTATAAGCCCCCCAGGTGATTCTGTGATACACTCTAGGATTGAAAATTGCTGGTGTAATATTAATAACTAATCTACATATTAGCATTTATACATCTGTTTCATGTTCAGTTTGTGTGATCAGTTATTTGAAAAATAGGGTAAAAGCAGGAAATTGTTTCTAATTAAACCAATATTAAATCTCTACTCTTTAGAGATAATAATAACACATACCAGCTCTAGAATCAAGATTTCTTTTGCCTTTAAAAAAACATATAGATTTGAGACACGTAGATTTGAGGTACAAAATGGCTCTCACCTTGGGAAATATATGTCATTATTTTGTTGCTGGATACTGAACTTTAAGGCAAAAAAAAGAGGTGAGTTTTGGAAACTTGTTTATGATTGAAATCAAGTGAAAATGTCTCTTGGAATTCCTAATCTACATAAAAATAAGTGCTTTAGTGCTAACATTGGTAGACTGATGGGTTTTATCATCTTAGGTTACTTTTATTTCAAAGATGATTGATGTTTTATTTTCATGGAAAATAAAATTATCTTCAAAATTGTTTTTAAATGAAGGAGAAATGACTGTATTTGTCCCAAAGACAGATTTAGAATTGCCACATTGTTTTTTAAATTGTTTTGAGTTTCTTAGACAAGATTAAATATATATTGAATTATGACAATTCTTTTTTACCTGTGAATGGTAGCTTACTCTTAATTACAAATGAGATGTCAGGAAACCTGGAAACTAAAATAAAGCAAACTTAAGGAAGGTACATTATACATGGGCCCTAGCTAAATCAAAAGGATAAAACATTACTCTTTGAAAAGGGAAGATCATTTCAGTTAGTTGCAGTTTTATCTAGGATAGTGAATAGAAGTAATTTTATTCTGTTATTTGGTTGCATCTAATTTTGAAGTAATGGAAGTTTTCCTCATACCGTCTCTGCTTTTAGTACTAAAATTTAACCTGTGTTGATCTTACTCAGGAAAAATAGTGGATTATATTAAATTGCCCCCTCTCACCCCACTCCCAAGTTTCCCTTATGCTGGCTGCCCGAGACTCGTTTTTAGTGACTTCTTTTTTTTTTTTTTAACTCTTGTTGCAGAGTGTCTTCCAATCACCAGATACTGAGCAAACTGGAAATGAAATGGGTACCTCTGCCAGCCTTGCTTTCCCTCTCGATTCAGAAGCTGGCAGAATACAAGCCATTCTCCAGAGTAACTTAATTCTAAACCATGGAGATTGATGCTTTTTTATTGACCACTTTTCTATCCTCCTTCTGTGAGGAAAGGACTAATATAGTACCTTAAATAGAACTGTCTCCATGGCAATGGCCAGTCAGCTTTTGACTCTGAGACTTATAAAAAAGGAAATTTTAAAAGGCATTTTCATGGTCTAAAATAGCAATACAGCAAGACTAAGGTATGAGAATATTTCCTGTCAGTTTTGCATGACTGATTAAGCTAGCATAATGTATCTTTTTTTCACATAGCACTTTTTGTCTGAATATTTCAAAATGCTACACAAGAGTTCCTTCCCTTAATTAATGAATGATAATTATTGTCTTCTGATTAATGGAAAATTTGAGAAGCTCAAGTACAAGATTAGAACTGGGGCCTTGAGAAAAAAGACCTGCTTAGGAGTGGCTGTAATTTTATTCTCATAAAGAATAAAAATGCTAACTAAATTATAGGTTATTCTTGATTATATATTTAAACAGATTTATCTCTGGAACACTGAAAGCAATGACAAGATTAAAAATAAAAGTTTAACAATTTATATGATTTTTTTTTTCTAACTAGTCGCTACAATTTGGGATTTATGGGATATTTCTCTTGTTAAAGGGCTTCTCTGGTAGCTTAGATGGTAAAGAATCTGCCTGCAATGCAGGAGACCCAGGTTCAATCCCTAGGTCAGGAAGTACCCCTGCAGAAGGAAATGGATAAACATTTCAAAGGGTTTAGTTGCAGTTTTATCTAGGATAGTGAATAGAAGTAATTTTATTCTGTTATTTGGTTGCATCTAATTTTGAAGTAATGGAAGTTTTCCTCATACCGTCTCTGCTTTTAGTACTAAAATTTAACCTGTGTTGATCTTACTCAGGAAAAATAGTGGATTATATTAAATTGCCCCCTCTCACCCCACTCCCAAGTTTCCCTTATGCTGGCTGCCCGAGACTCGTTTTTAGTGACTTCTTTTTTTTTTTTTTAACTCTTGTTGCAGAGTGTCTTCCAATCACCAGATACTGAGCAAACTGGAAATGAAATGGGTACCTCTGCCAGCCTTGCTTTCCCTCTCGATTCAGAAGCTGGCAGAATACAAGCCATTCTCCAGAGTAACTTAATTCTAAACCATGGAGATTGATGCTTTTTTATTGACCACTTTTCTATCCTCCTTCTGTGAGGAAAGGACTAATATAGTACCTTAAATAGAACTGTCTCCATGGCAATGGCCAGTCAGCTTTTGACTCTGAGACTTATAAAAAAGGAAATTTTAAAAGGCATTTTCATGGTCTAAAATAGCAATACAGCAAGACTAAGGTATGAGAATATTTCCTGTCAGTTTTGCATGACTGATTAAGCTAGCATAATGTATCTTTTTTCACATAGCATTTTTTGTCTGAATATTTCAAAATGCTACACAAGAGTTCCTTCCCTTAATTAATGAATGATAATTATTGTCTTCTGATTAATGGAAAATTTGAGAAGCTCAAGTACAAGATTAGAACTGGGGCCTTGAGAAAAAAGACCTGCTTAGGAGTGGCTGTAATTTTATTCTCATAAAGAATAAAAATGCTAACTAAATTATAGGTCATTCTTGATTATATATTTAAACAGATTTATCTCTGGAACACTGAAAGCAATGACAAGATTAAAAATAAAAGTTTAACAATTTATATGATTTTTTTTTTCTAACTAGTCGCTACAATTTGGGATTTATGGGATATTTCTCTTGTTAAAGGGCTTCTCTGGTAGCTTAGATGGTAAAGAATCTGCCTGCAATGCAGGAGACCCAGGTTCAATCCCTAGGTCAGGAAGTACCCCTGCAGAAGGAAATGGCAACCCTCTCCGATATTCTTTGCCTTGGGAATTCCTGGCAAAACTTCTTCCCTTGTTCCCTGTTGTATCTATACCCACTTAAGAGGTAAAGTCCTACAGTTCTACTGCTGGGCCATCTAACCTTCAGTAAATGTCAGTGAGAGTACTGTGTATCAGAGCCTAAAACAGAAGACCACGTTATCCTTCATGATCTTTTGTCATTTTCTATATTCATTTCCTCCTTGACTAAGCCTGTCTTAGTATGGGGTTAATTTCCAGTTGAATCATGTCTCAACTTAAAAGCGTCAGCAGTAAATGCTTAATATCCTCATGCTCCTGTTAACAATGGAATTGGTTAGGTGGCACAAATACTGCGGAGTACCTGTTAGGATGTAGATCTATGTGTTATCATGAACTGATATCCATAATAGGTTATTGAGTGGAAAAGACCAGTTTTTAAAAAGAATACTAAGTTCTTCATTTTGATTTTTTAAAAAAATGTAAAGATATTACAGAAGGATAGACTAAATGAATAGTATTATTTCTGGGTGGTGAGGTTACTGAAATTTATTTTTACCATCTGTTTCTCTTCATTGCCTTTTGTTTTTAATGATAAATATGTGTTTTATAAAAATGTTAAGAGCTCTTAGCATTTTGGAATAATGAAGGGAACAAATGAAGAACAAATGAAGGGAAGGGTAGTGCGGAGAGCAAATCCAAGTGAGACTGTCAACTGAAGATACTTTCAGATGAAAACGAAAGTTCATGGATTTAACAAATATCCATAGAAGCTATGGATAAACTGCTGAGGGAATAATAATGTGTGTAGGTAGCTAATGAGAGCCTAGATATGTATACATGATAGAAACCATCTGGAAATGAATGAAGGTATTGTAGCTGTTTCTGTACTGTATTCCTCTATGGTATAGCTATCATTCCAGAGGATTTTCTTTTAGAAACTTTGTGTACTTACTAATATTTAGTTAGAAAACTAGGTTTTTCTCTTTAATTTGGAATTCAAAGGTAGCTATGATTGTATTCTGCTTTTGTATACTGTATGATAGATGAGACTTGTATAATTTTCAGAAATGTATCAAATCTGTAATTTGAGCATTATATATTAATCTAGAGATGTTTTCAAATTAGGACCTGAAAATAAGAAAAGATAGTTAATTTTTGAAATAATTCAATTTACAGTTTAATTAGTATTTATGCATCAAAAAATTTAATAGTATTTAATTTAATTAGTATTTATGTTTTAGGGTTTTTGAAGAAAACAGAGGTATACAGAACATGAACTAGATTTTAGAGAGTTTACTGTGTGGTTAGGAAGAATGACCTAAATTATTATGAAGGGAGATAAAAATAGAAAACATATATGCTTTTGGCTTTTATACATATTCATAGATTACTATTTATCTTTAATATTTATGAAGGCATGAATAACACTTCAGTCCCCCAATATGCTAGTGTATGGACAAGAAGGTTAGTCAAGTATTAAATATCAAATACTTGTTCTACTTCTGAGGCAGAGTGATGTGATCTTGATGCCTTTCTGCATTTTTAATGATGTTAATGCTTGAAAATGAGCATCTCATTATAGAGTATCTATAACCAATTATTTTCTAAATGAGTATTTCTCATTTAAGTAGCTGTGTTTTCTAATTTTATTTTCCATTTTTAACTGTCTGGGTCATTTGTTGAACAAATATTGAATTAAGGGACTACTGTGAGTTGATTAACAGCTTTCTAAATCCAGTCTATTCTGTAAATCTTTTCTTTAACTTATTAATGTTTAAACACTAGTTACATTGAACTTCATGAACTCAGTGTTGCATGATTATAATAGCAAGCACATATTCAGTAGATAATATGGCACTGTTTTAAGAGCTTGAAAGGTACTAACTCATACAATATTATTACCACCTGTTACAGTAGATCCCTGTCCACCCCATTAGTGAGGAAGGGATTCCTAGCTTTGGGTCATGGGAGTCACCAAAGAAACGACACTCAACACTGGACAAGTAAGATCAACAGCTTATCAGTTATATATACCACTACCCGGGGAAAGAAATATTGCAGGCCATAGGGAGGTTGTACTCAGGAGTGAGCAATCAGGGGCCGTGGGAGGGAGGTTTTGTAGTATCAAGAGAGTGAGGTACCTCCTGGTTCCTGTGGGAATCTGTGATTGCCTTGCTTGAGCAATTCCATGGGCTGGTAGGGAACTGAAACCTGCAAGTCAGGGCTCAGCAGGAATTGCACCTGCTCCATTTGATAAGAAGGTGTATTTGGCTAAGAGACCTAATCTTCCTGGGCAGAGTGAGGAGAGGAACTTGCAAGTTGAGCCATTTGAGGTCTTCCTGATTTCATCAGATGTCTGGGCAGCACACAATATGTAGCCTATGACCCTGTGAGATAGGTACAATTGTGAACCCCATTTCACAGATGAAGCTAGCAGGTACACAAGCTAACCTGCTTAACACGGATAACCACATCTCCAACCATTCTCATAGATTTACTTTCCCTCAGCCTAGGTAGAAATTCTCAGTATCCAGAAATAAGTGGAAGGCATACAGAAATTCAACATCTTACTCCCATTTCTATCTCATAAAAAGAAGTGAGCTGCTTTCATGTTTGTGTGCTTACTAGTTGTCAAGGAGTTTCGGCCTAGAATTTTCATTTCCTTTATAGATCTATAAACTCTGATATAGGTAAATACATTTGCATTTCTCATTTAAGTAGCTGTGTTTTCTAATTTTATTTTCCATTTTTAACTGTCTGGGTCATTTGTTGAACAAATATTGAATTAAGGGACTACTGTGAGTTGATTAACAGCTTTCTAAATCCAGTCTATTCTGTAAATCTTTTCTTTAACTTATTAATGTTTAAACACTAGTTACATTGAACTTCATGAACTCAGTGTTGCATGATTATAATAGCAAGCACATATTCAGTAGATAATATGGCACTGTTTTAAGAGCTTGAAAGGTACTAACTCATACAATATTATTACCACCTGTTACAGTAGATCCCTGTCCACCCCATTAGTGAGGAAGGATTCCTAGCTTTGGGTCATGGGAGTCACCAAAGAAACGACACTCAACACTGGACAAGTAAGATCAACAGCTTATCAGTTATATATACCACTACCCGGGGAAAGAAATATTGCAGGCCATAGGGAGGTTGTACTCAGGAGTGAGCAATCAGGGGCCGTGGGAGGGAGGTTTTGTAGTATCAAGAGAGTGAGGTACCTCCTGGTTCCTGTGGGAATCTGTGATTGCCTTGCTTGAGCAATTCCATGGGCTGGTAGGGAACTGAAACCTGCAAGTCAGGGCTCAGCAGGAATTGCACCTGCTCCATTTGATAAGAAGGTGTATTTGGCTAAGAGACCTAATCTTCCTGGGCAGAGTGAGGAGAGGAACTTGCAAGTTGAGCCATTTGAGGTCTTCCTGATTTCATCAGATGTCTGGGCAGCACACAATATGTAGCCTATGACCCTGTGAGATAGGTACAATTGTGAACCCCATTTCACAGATGAAGCTAGCAGGTACACAAGCTAACCTGCTTAACACGGATAACCACATCTCCAACCATTCTCATAGATTTACTTTCCCTCAGCCTAGGTAGAAATTCTCAGTATCCAGAAATAAGTGGAAGGCATACAGAAATTCAACATCTTACTCCCATTTCTATCTCATAAAAAGAAGTGAGCTGCTTTCATGTTTGTGTGCTTACTAGTTGTCAAGGAGTTTTCGTCTGTGTGCCCTGAGAATTTTCATTTCCCTTTATAGATCTATAAACTCTGATATAGGTAAATACATTTGCATTTCTTGATTGAGGGTTACTGAACATAGTCATTTTCAAGAGAGGTAATACATTTGATTTTTCTCTAAAAACAGAAGAAATTTTAAGATATTTGGATTTTATTCTGTGTATCTTGAGAGAGAATAGTGCACTGATGTAGTGTTACTATGAGTAAATTGCACTTCTTATAAATATAAAAAACAACTTTTGATTGATAGAAATTTTGCTGGATTACAGCTTTGAAATTTACAAACCCAATTTGTCATTATTTTTTTGAACTTTTTATTTTATATTAGAGTACAGCTGATTAGCAATGTTGTGATAGTTTCAGGTGGATAGTAAAGGGACTCAGCCATACAAATACATGCATCCATTCTCCCCCAAGCATGATTCGTCATTATTTTCCAAAAAATATACTTTAACTGTATGACAGGAAGTAATTGATAGTTATCTGTGATACATATCCTATGTTATCACTCTAATAATATTAGAACATCTCTTTTTTTGAGATAAAATTGGACGTAATTTTCTGTGGATTTAGTCTTCCAATAATGCAGATAAAATTATAAACTCCCTAAATTAACTCTGATTTTGTTTTTACTTTTTGGGGGGTATGACTCAATCTTTTGTAAATAAGATAAATATTTATAGAGTATTACTTATTGTGAACTCTGTGACAATCAAAAGCAGAATTTAGGCATTTGAGTTTTTCTCATTGCCTTCACCTTGCCTGTGAACATTGTCAAATTAATCGTTTTAAAAAAAGCAATTTCATATTAACATATTAAATAATTTTTGAAACCCCTGTCTGGTCCAGGCTGTTAGCTCTTCTGAATTTTGGACTGGTACAAGCTAACCTGCTTAACACGGATAACCACATCTCCAACCATTCTCATAGATTTACTTTCCCTCAGCCTAGGTAGAAATTCTCAGTATCCAGAAATAAGTGGAAGGCATACAGAAATTCAACATCTTACTCCCATTTCTATCTCATAAAAAGAAGTGAGCTGCTTTCATGTTTGTGTGCTTACTAGTTGTCAAGGAGTTTTCGTCTGTGTGCCCTGAGAATTTTCATTTCCCTTTATAGATCTATAAACTCTGATATAGGTAAATACATTTGCATTTCTTGATTGAGGGTTACTGAACATAGTCATTTTCAAGAGAGGTAATACATTTGATTTTTCTCTAAAAACAGAAGAAATTTTAAGATATTTGGATTTTATTCTGTGTATCTTGAGAGAGAATAGTGCACTGATGTAGTGTTACTATGAGTAAATTGCACTTCTTATAAATATAAAAAACAACTTTTGATTGATAGAAATTTTGCTGGATTACAGCTTTGAAATTTACAAACCCAATTTGTCATTATTTTTTTGAACTTTTTATTTTATATTAGAGTACAGCTGATTAGCAATGTTGTGATAGTTTCAGGTGGATAGTAAAGGGACTCAGCCATACAAATACATGCATCCATTCTCCCCCAAGCATGATTCGTCATTATTTTCCAAAAAATATACTTTAACTGTATGACAGGAAGTAATTGATAGTTATCTGTGATACATATCCTATGTTATCACTCTAATAATATTAGAACATCTCTTTTTTTGAGATAAAATTGGACGTAATTTTCTGTGGATTTAGTCTTCCAATAATGCAGATAAAATTATAAACTCCCTAAATTAACTCTGATTTTGTTTTTACTTTTTGGGGGGTATGACTCAATCTTTTGTAAATAAGATAAATATTTATAGAGTATTACTTATTGTGAACTCTGTGACAATCAAAAGCAGAATTTAGGCATTTGAGTTTTTCTCATTGCCTTCACCTTGCCTGTGAACATTGTCAAATTAATCGTTTTAAAAAAAGCAATTTCATATTAACATATTAAATAATCTTGACTTGTCTGGTCCACAGGATAACTTTTTTTAGTCTTCCTTTCTGTCTTCATGAGGGCCGCGCCTCATTGATGGAGGGTCAGGGTGCCTCAGGCTGTTAGCTCTTCTGTAACATTTATGTGGACTGGTTTCCGTTGATGTATTAGGGAATCATTTGAGTATGATGGTGCATTTTGCATTTGCTTAGGGGCAGTTT
This sequence comes from Tragulus kanchil, assembly GCA_022376925.1. Lineage (NCBI taxonomy): Eukaryota > Metazoa > Chordata > Mammalia > Artiodactyla > Tragulidae > Tragulus > Tragulus kanchil. The sequence continues at coordinate 83,308,181 of JAIOJX010000006.1, forward strand.
CATCCAAGAGAAATACTAGGTGAATTCAGAAAACTACACCCAGTTGACCTGAACTGCCCAGGAATACCCTAAACACAGGTTACTCTCACAGTCACCTTCCGCCTGTCTGCCTGTGTGTTTTGAGCTCTGTCCATCCCCGTCTGGTGTCACAGCTTCCCAGCCAATTTAAGATCCTCCTCCTCCTGCTTCACAGCTCACAAGCCACAAGCCCTCCAACAGCCCACTTCCAAAAACAGCGTTCAGGTCTTTTTCAAGGTAATGTGCCATATTTATCTGAATCCTTAGGTACTTTTAAGCAGTTGAATGTGAATGTTTGATAACATTTTTTATTAAGTTCCTTTTTACAGTGTAAAACTGATGCCGTTTTTTAAGTATTGTACCTTAATCTTCATTTTTCCTGTAAACCTGTAGTTTTATTGCATGATTTTGCACAGTTCAATGAATTTTTAGGGGCACATATTTTGTGTTACAGCAGAATGACTGAAATTGAAAAGGTTGTCCTGTTTTTTTTTTTTTTTTTTTCCCGAAATTACTCTTGGCTTTTAGTTGATTCATTTGTAATAGTGTGATTAATTTAGTAAATTTACTAATTGTGGATGTGATAAGTTGCATATAGACATTCAGTAGAGTTTTCAAAATAATTGGACCATTAGAGATCACAGATGTCTTAAAATATGTCACCTGTGAGGGCCCCAGAGGGAGCTGTCATGTACCCATCACCTACATTCATGGGTAAAAGCATAATTATGATGATGTTATTAAAATAAATGTTCAGGGGAGAAGGAAATTACAGAATGGTAAAATCATGATCGCTAGTGAATTTATATTTATCTGAATATCTTCAGGGGACTTGCAAATTAATCGTTTTAAAAAAAGCAATTTCATATTAACATATTAAATAATCTTGACTTGTCTGGTCCACAGGATAACTTTTTTTAGTCTTCCTTTCTGTCTTCATGAGGGCCGCGCCTCATTGATGGAGGGTCAGGGTGCCTCAGGCTGTTAGCTCTTCTGTAACATTTATGTGGACTGGTTTCCGTTGATGTATTAGGGAATCATTTGAGTATGATGGTGCATTTTGCATTTGCTTAGGGGCAGTTTCATCCAAGAGAAATACTAGGTGAATTCAGAAAACTACACCCAGTTGACCTGAACTGCCCAGGAATACCCTAAACACAGGTTACTCTCACAGTCACCTTCCGCCTCGTCTGCCTGTGTGTTTTGAGCTCTGTCCATCCCCGTCTGGTGTCACAGCTTCCCAGCCAATTTAAGATCCTCCTCCTCCTGCTTCACAGCTCACAAGCCACAAGCCCTCCAACAGCCCACTTCCAAAAACAGCGTTCAGGTCTTTTTCAAGGTAATGTGCCATATTTATCTGAATCCTTAGGTACTTTTAAGCAGTTGAATGTGAATGTTTGATAACATTTTTTATTAAGTTCCTTTTTACAGTGTAAAACTGATGCCGTTTTTTAAGTATTGTACCTTAATCTTCATTTTTCCTGTAAACCTGTAGTTTTATTGCATGATTTTGCACAGTTCAATGAATTTTTAGGGGCACATATTTTGTGTTACAGCAGAATGACTGAAATTGAAAAGGTTGTCCTGTTTTTTTTTTTTTTTTTCCCGAAATTACTCTTGGCTTTTAGTTGATTCATTTGTAATAGTGTGATTAATTTAGTAAATTTACTAATTGTGGATGTGATAAGTTGCATATAGACATTCAGTAGAGTTTTCAAAATAATTGGACCATTAGAGATCACAGATGTCTTAAAATATGTCACCTGTGAGGGCCCCAGAGGGAGCTGTCATGTACCCATCACCTACATTCATGGGTAAAAGCATAATTATGATGATGTTATTAAAATAAATGTTCAGGGGAGAAGGAAATTACAGAATGGTAAAATCATGATCGCTAGTGAATTTATATTTATCCACCTACATATATAAGAAAACATATTGGAAAGGATAGAAATCATTGTGTTAACAGTAGTAGTTTTTGTATGATAAAATTATGAGGAACTTTTGTTTTCTGTATTTTTTTCCATCATGAGTACACATGATAATAAACAGTTAAGTCAGATAAAAAGAAAAACTAGAGAGGAAGAGAGGAGGAGAGCAGACAAATGCAAGAGGGTACAGTACTAACAATAACATAGTTTATTTCTTCATGAAGCTCTTAAGGAACACATAATCCAGAATGGAGAGAAATTAGTAAATCTTGCCAAGAATTCTATACAAAATCTGAATATAGTGCTACTTTTCACTTTGTGCCCACTATATTCTTGACACAGTACTAGATGTGGGTTTTCTTTTTAATCTTATTTCATTTAATCTTCATAACATATTTTAGGAAGTTGAGAAACCACTTCCACTTGATAAAAGAATAAATCGAGGCTTAAAGAGATTAAATATTTACCTGTTACCTTGGCTGCTGCACTACTACCATTATAACGCATTACTTTTTTTTCTGAAAATGTGTATTTTTAGAACACTTTTTTTGTGATAAGAAAAATACTATCCTATTGTTTCTAAATTAGAAAAAAGCACTTTTTGAGGGGGGTGGGAAATGTTGACTTAAACCTTTGTAGCACATTGCCACTCAGGACTCACAGATTTGTATTTCATGTTTTACCGTGATAGGAATATATATTACTTCAGACTTATCTGTAGAATTAAACTGGGGCCTCTGTTTCATACAGCAATCTTGTTTATATTTTCATGTTTTTCTCTGAGAAATCAAGTAATAACATTAACAAACTACAAAAGTAATTATTGGCTCTCAGAAATGCAGCTGTCCTTTGCTATCCTGAAATTATTTAAAAGTATTTCGCAACTCATTTCTTCTGATTAAATAACCACATATGTCTATTCAAACTGTTAATGAAAATAATTGTATTTGCAAGGGTAAGAGCATCTTAGCTTTGTTAAATTCACTTTTACTCTTGAATATAATGTCAAATCACCATTTGGTTTGTCTTTGAATCCTCTAAAAACTTTCCTTGGACTAGTTTCTTGATGTAGAAATATAGTTTAAATAAAATGTGAATTAAATGAAGGATTAAATGTGAATTTAATCCTTAGATCTTATAATCACTCATATAATTGTCCTGAAGAAAGAGTTGTACCCACTATATAATACACTCTTATTACAGAAAAGATAGTTTGGAACATGACTAGAGAAACTAAAACTCTCTGCGTTAGAAAATAAAATAAAGCTTCAAAGGGCTCACACTAAAAACTCACAAGGAAGATCTGCAACTTCAACCTTTCCATTTGTGGGCTTCTTTTTGGAATCCTGCTGCCATACTTGGAGGAAGCAAAAGCAGCCTAAGTGGAAAAGAAGCAAGACAGCTATTAGACAGTCAGCTCTAGCTGCCAGCATTTAAGTGAGGCATCCTGACCTGTCAGCCAGTGTGCTGATATCTGTAAACATGTTTGGCATAGTAATGATCCGATGACTCCTCCTATAGAATAGAAAGGGGCTTCTCAGGTGACTCAATGGTAAAAAATCTGCCTGCCAAGCAGAAGATAGATGTGTAGGAGATGCACAGGAAATGTGGGTTCGATCCCTGAGTCAGGAAGATCCCCTAGAGAAGAAATTGGCAAACCACTCCAGTATTCTTGCCTGGAGAATCCCATGTATAGAGGAACCCGATGGGCTACAGTCCCTGGAGTCAAAAAGAGTCAGACACGATTCAGTGACTAACAACAATAACATAGAAGAGAACAATCTTGTATCTTTCGGACACTGTGTTCTAGGGAAGAAACAGCTGAAGACCTCTTAAGCTGATGTACATTCCCTAAAAATACATTAGGGATAATTAGAATTCACGAATATAGACAGGCCTAGTAATTCTTTTGGCGGGCGGGGGTTGGGGGTGGGGGGGTGGGTGCGCTTCTATTGGTCTTTCATTTATCTATTTTCATCCATCTTTGTTCTTTGACCCGTGTGGGCCTCCCATCGCACTGGCCTCTGTTGTCGCAGAGCACCGGCTCTGGGCGCATGCGCTCCAGAGCTCCGGCTCGGTAATTGGACACATAGGTCCAGCCGCTCCACAGCACTGTGGGATCTTCCCAAGCCAGGGATCGAACCGGCGGCCCTTGCACTGCAAGGCGGTGTCCTTACCCACTGGACCACCAGGGAAGCCCAAGGCCTAGTAATTCTTAATGCAGAAGCTAAAATTCTCTAATACATTTTTAAATAGGATTATCTGAGAGCAGTAAGTTCATATATTATTTTGTGGTGAATGTGAAGAATTATTTACATTTATATAAGATTATAAAAATTCTTAATCTTATAAAGATTACTTATAAGACTACTTACACATTCACATAAATCAGTTTATCATGATCCCTTGATTTATTTGAGGGTGAAAAAAAGCAAGAGAAAGAAGAAAACCCTTAAGCAATATGGATCCTGACAAGAAATGGATGTTTTTATTTTCAATTTTTTTAGAGTATGGTATATTTCCTTAACTGGATCATTGAAAAGAATCTTTGGTATACTTAAAGTCATTCTCTCCAGGAGGAGAAAGGCATGGCAACCCACTCCAGTATTCTTGCCTGGAGAAGATCCCATGGACAGAAGAGCCTGGCAAGCTCAATCTATAAGGTTGCACAGAGTCAGATACAACTGAAGCGACTTAACACACATGTAGTGTATATGTATACATTATTTTGGCTTTATAACATTTTACCAAAACCTCATTTTTCAGTTTATTAATAGACTACAAGTAATATGGTCATTTTTAAGATAATACTTATTTTAAACCAGTAAAAATAATGAGAAAGTAATTTTAAGGCAAATTGGTTATTTAGTTTCTGAGAACTTTCTACCAGCATTTATAACCTCTCACCACATTGTATATACCAGAAAATGTTAGTACATCTAAAAATTGTGTCTTTGGATAATTAGAATTCACGAATATAGACAGGCCTAGTAATTCTTTTGGCGGGCGGGGTTGGGGGTGGGGGTGGGTGCGCTTCTATTGGTCTTTCATTTATCCATTTTCATCCATCATTGTTCTTTGGCTCCTGTGGGCCTCCCATCGCACTGGCCTCTGTTGTCGCAGAGCACCGGCTCTGGGCGCATGTGTTCCAGAGCTCCGGCTCGGCAATCGGACACATCGGTCCAGCTGCTCCACAGCACTGTGGGATCTTCCCAAGCCAGGGATCGAACCGGCGGCCCTTGCACTGCAAGGCGGTGTCCTTACCCACTGGACCACCAGGGAAGCCCAAGGCCTAGTAATTCTTAATGCAGAAGCTAAAATTCTCTAATACATTTTTAAATAGGATTATCTGAGAGCAGTAAGTTCATATATTATTTTGTGGTGAATGTGAAGAATTATTTACATTTATATAAGATTATAAAAATTCTTAATCTTATAAAGATTACTTATAAGACTACTTACACATTCACATAAATCAGTTTATCATGATCCCTTGATTTATTTGAGGGTGAAAAAAAGCAAGAGAAAGAAGAAAACCCTTAAGCAATATGGATCCTGACAAGAAATGGATGTTTTTATTTTCAATTTTTTTAGAGTATGGTATATTTCCTTAACTGGATCATTGAAAAGAATCTTTGGTATACTTAAAGTCATTCTCCCAGGAGGAGAAAGGCATGGCAACCCACTCCAGTATTCTTGCCTGGAGAAGATCCCATGGACAGAAGAGCCTGGCAAGCTCAATCTATAAGGTTGCACAGAGTCAGATACAACTGAAGCGACTTAACACACATGTAGTGTATATGTATACATTATTTTGGCTTTATAACATTTTACCAAAACCTCATTTTTCAGTTTATTAATAGACTACAAGTAATATGGTCATTTTTAAGATAATACTTATTTTAAACCAGTAAAAATAATGAGAAAGTAATTTTAAGGCAAATTGGTTATTTAGTTTCTGAGAACTTTCTACCAGCATTTATAACCTCTCACCACATTGTATATACCAGAAAATGTTAGTACAAAAAGACCCTTAGGGATCATCATTCTCATGTTTTTATTTTTCAAATAAGAAAATTGATGCCCCAGAAATTGATCAAGGTCTCTCGGTGCTTGAGAAGGGAAAAGAACTACCATTTTTTTGTACTGTTTTCATCATATCACCTTGCCTATTTCAGTTACGTGTCTGTTTATTATTGTTAGAGGTATACATGCCTAATTTCACCAGCTAGTTTTGTGAATTCCTTTTGGGTAGCTTTTATACTTAAATATATTCTTTCTTTTTTTCGACTCTGTTTTCCTCACCTCTTTTATTGTTTTTATTATTATTTATTTATTTTCATCCATCTTTGTTCTTTGGCCTGTGTGGACCTCCCATCACAGTGGCCTCTCTCGTTGCAGCACACCAGCTGGCTCTAGGCACATGCACTTCAGAGCCAGGCTCGCAACTGGACACATTGGTCCAGCTGCTCCGCGGCACGCGGGATCCTGCCTGGCCTGGGATGGAAATGATGCCCCCTGAACTATAAGGCGAACTCTTTACCCACTGGACCACCAGGGCAGTCCCCTAAATATATTCTTAAAAGAGTTCTTGAGGGCTTCCCCTGGTGGTCCAGTGGGTAAGGACACCGCCTTGCAGTGCAAGGGGCGCCGGTTTGATCCCTGGCCTGGGAAGATCCCACGTGCCACGGAGCAGCTGGACTGATGTGTCCAATCACCGAGCCAGAGCTCTGGAGCGCATGCGCCCAGAGCCGGTGCTCTACAAGGACAGACGCCACCGTGATGGGAGGCCCACAGGAGTCAAAGAACGAAGACGAATGAAAATAGAGAAGTGAAAGACCAATAGAAGTGGCCCGCCCACTCCCCTCCCTCCCCAACCCGACCCCCGCCCAAAGTAAATAAATAAATAAATCTTTAAGAGTTCTTGAATAAACTGATAGTGAAGAACTCAGTTAGTGCATACTGATTGGGTGCTTGTTTGATTAATGTATTTTTAGCTTAAAGTGCTTAGTCTAGTGTTCTGGTTCCTACTAAGTGTCCTTTTAATACTTAAAAAGTGGTAATGCTTAAATCATATGAATGATTGTTATTTATTTTGAGGTAACCAGAAGACTGAATCCAGTATCCTAACACTGAAATCTTGGGTACAGGCCATCCTTAGTTAAAATAAGTGGTTAGTTAAAATAGAACAAGAAAGAACAGAAAGTTGTATGGGTGACATCTGTATATAAGCCAGCCTGGAAAATGGGAGGAGCTATCAGGCAAATGACAAAGAAAATCCTTTGATTATTAGAAAATAATTATTTTCACAGATTTCAGTTGTAACATAATTATAGCTCTTTCTCTGAATCAGAAGCTAAACTATGAGAATTTTGTTCCCCAAGCCAATTCAGAACCTTTGGATATTGTAAAATAATTCTGTTCATTTATAATATGCTTGTATATGTTGTGTGTTTTTTAGTACTAGCATGAGTTCTTTCTTTTTTTCGACTCTGTTTTCCTCACCTCTTTTATTGTTTTTATTATTATTTATTTATTTTCATCCATCTTTGTTCTTTGGCCTGTGTGGACCTCCCATCACAGTGGCCTCTCTCGTTGCAGCACACCAGCTGGCTCTAGGCACATGCACTTCAGAGCCAGGCTCGCAACTGGACACATTGGTCCAGCTGCTCCGCGGCACGCGGGATCCTGCCTGGCCTGGGATGGAAATGATGCCCCCTGAACTATAAGGCGAACTCTTTACCCACTGGACCACCAGGGCAGTCCCCTAAATATATTCTTAAAAGAGTTCTTGAGGGCTTCCCCTGGTGGTCCAGTGGGTAAGGACACCGCCTTGCAGTGCAAGGGGCGCCGGTTTGATCCCTGGCCTGGGAAGATCCCACGTGCCACGGAGCAGCTGGACTGATGTGTCCAATCACCGAGCCAGAGCTCTGGAGCGCATGCGCCCAGAGCCGGTGCTCTACAAGGACAGACGCCACCGTGATGGGAGGCCCACAGGAGTCAAAGAACGAAGACGAATGAAAATAGAGAAGTGAAAGACCAATAGAAGTGGCCCGCCCACTCCCCTCCCTCCCCAACCCGACCCCCGCCCAAAGTAAATAAATAAATAAATCTTTAAGAGTTCTTGAATAAACTGATAGTGAAGAACTCAGTTAGTGCATACTGATTGGGTGCTTGTTTGATTAATGTATTTTTAGCTTAAAGTGCTTAGTCTAGTGTTCTGGTTCCTACTAAGTGTCCTTTTAATACTTAAAAAGTGGTAATGCTTAAATCATATGAATGATTGTTATTTATTTTGAGGTAACCAGAAGACTGAATCCAGTATCCTAACACTGAAATCTTGGGTACAGGCCATCCTTAGTTAAAATAAGTGGTTAGTTAAAATAGAACAAGAAAGAACAGAAAGTTGTATGGGTGACATCTGTATATAAGCCAGCCTGGAAAATGGGAGGAGCTATCAGGCAAATGACAAAGAAAATCCTTTGATTATTAGAAAATAATTATTTTCACAGATTTCAGTTGTAACATAATTATAGCTCTTTCTCTGAATCAGAAGCTAAACTATGAGAATTTTGTTCCCCAAGCCAATTCAGAACCTTTGGATATTGTAAAATAATTCTGTTCATTTATAATATGCTTGTATATGTTGTGTGTTTTTTAGTACTAGCATGAGTTCAGAATGCCATGAAACAATTTTTAAAGTGATTGTTGTACAAACATTGTTACATAGTATCATTAAATGTGTAATAGACTCAGTAATACATAGAAAAATTGTGATAAAGCAACATTTATTGGGCTTCCCTGGAGGTCCAGTGGGTAAGGACACTGCCTTGCAGTGCAAGGGGTGCCAGTTTGATCCCTGGCCTGGGAAGATCCCACGTGCCACAGCGTGGCTGGACCGATGTGTCCAACTACTGAACTGGAGCTCTGGAGCGCATGCACCCAGAGCCAGTGCTCTGCAAGGAGAGAGGCCACTGCGATGGGAGGCCCACACAGGCCAAAAAACGAAGATAAATAAATGAAAGATCAATAGAAGTGGCCAAAAAAAAAAAATTATTGAGCACCTGATTTGAATTAATTATTCAAGTTAATTAAGATAGAACACTTCTGGGCTTCCCTGGTGGTCCAGTGGGTAAAGAGTCCGCCTTGCAGTGTCAGGGACACCGGTTGGATCCCTGGCCCGGGAAGATCCCACGTGCCCTACAGTGGCTGGGCTAGTGTGTCCAAGTACCAGCCATCTCTCTGGAGTGCATGCATCTAGAGCCAGAGCTCTGCAACCAGAGAGGTCACTGCAGTGGGAGGCCCACACATGCCTAAGAATAAAGATGGATGAAAATAAATGATGACTTAGAGGCCAAAAAAAAAAAAATAGGACATTTCTTTTATAATCAAACTGGTGACAGAAGATAAAGACATGACCAGGTATTTGTATAAGTGAGAACTTGAAAAGGACAATTTACTGGATTTGAACCTGGATACAGTAATAAATATGAGAGATGAGTAGATTGTATGGGTGACATCTGTATATAAGCCAGCCTGGAAAATGGGAGGAGCTATCAGGCAAATGACAAAGAAAATCCTTTGATTATTAGAAAATAATTATTTTCACAGATTTCAGTTGTAACATAATTATAGCTCTTTCTCTGAATCAGAAGCTAAACTATGAGAATTTTGTTCCCCAAGCCAATTCAGAACCTTTGGATATTGTAAAATAATTCTGTTCATTTATAATATGCTTGTATATGTTGTGTGTTTTTTAGTACTAGCATGAGTTCAGAATGCCATGAAACAATTTTTAAAGTGATTGTTGTACAAACATTGTTACATAGTATCATTAAATGTGTAATAGACTCAGTAATACATAGAAAAATTGTGATAAAGCAACATTTATTGGGCTTCCCTGGTGATCCAGAGGGTAAGGACACGGCCTGGCAGTGCAAGGGGTGCCTGTTAGATCCCTGGCCTGGGAAGATCCCACGTGCTGCGGAGTGGCTGGACCAATGTGTCCAACTACCAAGCTGGAGCTCTGGAGCGCATGCACCTAGAGCCGGTGCTCTGCAAGGAGAGAGGCCACTGCGATGGGAGGCCCACACGGGCCAAAGAACAAAGATGGATGAAAATAAATGAAAGACCAACAGAAGTGGCCAAAAAAAAAAAAAAAAATTATTGAGCACCTGATTTGAATTAATTATTCAAGTTAATTAAGATAGAACACTTCTGGGCTTCCCTGGTGGTCCAGTGGGTAAAGAGTCCGCCTTGCAGTGTCAGGGACACCGGTTGGATCCCTGGCCCGGGAAGATCCCACGTGCCCTACAGTGGCTGGGCTAGTGTGTCCAATTACCAGCCATCTCTCTGGAGTGCATGCATCTAGAGCCAGAGCTCTGCAACCAGAGAGGTCACTGCAGTGGGAGGCCCACACATGCCTAAGAATAAAGATGGATGAAAATAAATGATGACTTAGAGGCCAAAAAAAAAAAAAAAAATAGGACATTTCTTTTATAATCAAACTGGTGACAGAAGATAAAGACATGACCAGGTATTTGTATAAGTGAGAACTTGAAAAAGGACAATTTACTGGATTTGAATGACTTGATATAGTAAATACAGGAAGTCAGTTGGGTCTTATGAGATGAATGATCATCATTGTAATAAATATGAAGATGAGATGTGGTATGCCAGGTGGAACTTCAAGGATGAAGGAATAGAAGTATGGAAGTATTTGGAAGTCAGCAGATCAGTGTAGCTGAAGTAAAGTGTTCATGTCAGGAACGGCTGAAAACGAACATGTGAAAGCTAGGTAAGGGCCAGAATGTTGGAAACCTTGTCTTCTTGCTTCTACTGTACTTATCCTCCTCATCCCCCACTGTAGCTGGGGCTAAAGCAATAGCCTAACATGTAGTGATGATCAAAATAGAAAGCATATTAGAGTTACTGAGAACCTTTGTAAATAGGCAGTAAAAGAACCTGGTACGAAGGTATAGGAAATTTGGGACTTTAAGTGCAGATTAAAATAATGAAATATTGGACTCTTGCCAGCAGTTTTATCTCCCTGAACCCCATATCCTTCCATATACCTGCCTTATAAACATGCATCCCTGGATTGTTAGAATCAACCTAAATCCAAGCTGCCTCATTCTCTTGATTTCTTTAGTACCAATTGGTGTCACCATTGTTCATCATCCATTCATCCAATTCAGAATTCTGTGTAGCATCTTAAATGTCTCTCACTACCCAGACAGTCCATCAATTCCATTTATTCTGTCTCAACATAATTCCTTTTCTTAATTCATAATGCTTACTAAGCCACATCTTCTCTTTCCTAGGACAAATAGTAGCCTTCTCACAGGCTTTATTTCCTCCAGCATCCCTGACCCCTGTCTATTTTCTAACTGATGTCAGAAATGCTTTCAAAGGACAAATACCCTTTTAATATTGTCTATCATTTATATGAAGTTGAAACTCTTTAGTATGACATTCATAATATGGCTCTTGCCTATGTATCAAGTCTTAGCCCCTGAGACAGTTTCAGGCATCATATAGAAGCAGCCTATAGTTCCCCAGTTGTATAATGTCTTTATATTTTCTATTCCTTTTGCCTGTTGTGTTATACTTCCCTGGACCTAGCCATTCTTTTGTAAGTAGCATGACAGATTATTCTGTATTTCTTCCTAAAGAATTATCCCATCTGGAGGGCAATTTTGATTCATCCCCTTGCAGAATTAAGCTTTCCTAATTCTGTATCTTATTCATCTCCATTAAAGCCCCTAACAGGTTTTATAACTGTGCATCCAAATTTACTTACCTCATGTTTCCTTGAGCTTAGTGCATAATGCTTTATTTATCTTTATACTTCCAGTTTTTAGCTCAAGACCTTCCAGATCATGAGCTTTTAAAAGTCTTTTAAAAGGAAAAAAAAAATTTTTGAATGAATTAATAGTTCTTTTTATAAGTTACAATGTTTAATCTTACTAAGGTTTAGATATACTTAACACAATCTTTTTCTTCTTTAACTCATAAAGTACTAAACATTTATTATAATAGATGCCATTTATTAAATGCCTGTTTCATGTCAGGGACTTTGCTGTGCACCTTTAAAAAAATAGTGAAAAGTGTCAAATGACATAAAACTACACTGTAATGATCCTCCAAAACCCATCAGCAGATTCAGTACAAGCGAGATTTTGTCACTCTTATTCTGTCAATCTTGTGTTGTTGTTATTGTTGCTGAATTAATTTAAATCTCTAAACTCATATCCTTCCCTGTTTATGTTAGTATGCATTTCTGAAATATATGGAGGCATTCTAGCAACTGTATGTCTATGTATCTACACTGTAGCCACAATGCTAGTATCACACCTAACAAAGTTACCAATTATTGCTTGAAAAATTATCTTATTCCTGTTCTAGTTCATAATGCTTACAATGTCTCTCACTACCCAGACTCCATTCCATTTATTCTGTCTCAACATAATTCCTTTCTTAATTCATAATGCTTACTAAGCCACATCTTCTCTTTCCTAGGACAAATAGTAGCCTTCTCACAGGCTTTATTTCCTCCAGCATCCCTGACCCCTGTCTATTTTCTAACTGATGTCAGAAATGCTTTCAAAGGACAAATACCCTTTTAATATTGTCTATCATTTATATGAAGTTGAAACTCTTTAGTATGACATTCATAATATGGCTCTTGCCTATGTATCAAGTCTTAGCCCCTGAGACAGTTTCAGGCATCATATAGAAGCAGCCTATAGTTCCCCAGTTGTATAATGTCTTTATATTTTCTATTCCTTTTGCCTGTTGTGTTATACTTCCCTGGACCTAGCCATTCTTTTGTAAGTAGCATGACAGATTATTCTGTATTTCTTCCTAAAGAATTATCCCATCTGGAGGGCAATTTTGATTCATCCCCTTGCAGAATTAAGCTTTCCTAATTCTGTATCTTATTCATCTCCATTAAAGCCCCTAACAGGTTTTATAACTGTGCATCCAAATTTACTTACCTCATGTTTCCTTGAGCTTAGTGCATAATGCTTTATTTATCTTTATACTTCCAGTTTTTAGCTCAAGACCTTCCAGATCATGAGCTTTTAAAAGTCTTTTTAAAAAGGAAAAAAAAAATTGTTGAATGAATTAATAGTTCTTTTTATAAGTTACAATGTTTAATCTTACTAAGGTTTAGATATACTTAACACAATCTTTTTCTTCTTTAACTCATAAAGTACTAAACATTTATTATAATAGATGCCATTTATTAAATGCCTGTTTCATGTCAGGGACTTTGCTGTGCACCTTTAAAAAAATAGTGAAAAGTGTCAAATGACATAAAACTACACTGTAATGATCCTCCAAAACCCATCAGCAGATTCAGTACAAGCGAGATTTTGTCACTCTTATTCTGTCAATCTTGTGTTGTTGTTATTGTTGCTGAATTAATTTAAATCTCTAAACTCATATCCTTCCCTGTTTATGTTAGTATGCATTTCTGAAATATATGGAGGCATTCTAGCAACTGTATGTCTATGTATCTACACTGTAGCCACAATGCTAGTATCACACCTAACAAAGTTACCAATTATTGCTTGAAATTATCTAACACCTCATCTTATTCAATTTATTCCCAATTGTTTTATGTCTTTTTAGAGATAACTTTTTCTGAATTAGGTTCGCCATTATATTTGGTCTTTAGGTCTTCTAAGTCTCTCTCAGGGATAGTTCCTCCTTTACTTTTGCTTTTCAAGCCTTTAACTGGTTGTTATCAACTGTCCTAGAATATTTCCTAACCAGGATCATTTTCTATGCTTGTTGTCCTCAGGTGGTCATTTAGATTGTTCCTCTAACCTTCTGTTTCCTATGAATTTGAAGTTGTGGTTAAAGGCTTGATTAAATTCATATTCAAATTATTCTTGTCTATAGACATTTTCTTTATCTTATTTTATGGTTGTACTGATGGGTTAGAGTCCTAGAAGTAGGACTTCTGGCTCAAAGGGTAGATGTATATGTGATTTTTCTAGACAATGTCAAATCCCTATCCAGGAGGGTTGTTTGATTTTTTATTTCCACAGTTTTTGAGAACGTTTGTTCCCCTGTAGTACTGTCAAAAAATACATTGCCTGGCTTAGATTTTTGTTAGTATGTGTGTGAAATATAATATTTGCTTTCTTTTATGAGTTATGTCTTCTGTAAATTGCCTGTTCTTTTGTTCATTTATTTTTTTTAAATTGGTGTTGGTTTTTCCTCTTAATTTTCAGGAAGCTCCTTTTAATATATATTTAACACAATTTTTTTCTTCTTTAACTCATAAAGTACTAAACATTTATTATAATAGATGCCATTTATTAAATGCCTGTTTCATGTCAGGGACTTTGCTGTGCACCTTTAAAAAAATAGTGAAAAGTGTCAAATGACATAAAACTACACTGTAATGATCCTCCAAAACCCATCAGCAGATTCAGTACAAGCGAGATTTTGTCACTCTTATTCTGTCAATCTTGTGTTGTTGTTATTGTTGCTGAATTAATTTAAATCTCTAAACTCATATCCTTCCCTGTTTATGTTAGTATGCATTTCTGAAATATATGGAGGCATTCTAGCAACTGTATGTCTATGTATCTACACTGTAGCCACAATGCTAGTATCACACCTAACAAAGTTACCAATTATTGCTTGAAATTATCTAACACCTCATCTTATTCAATTTATTCCCAATTGTTTTATGTCTTTTTAGAGATAACTTTTTCTGAATTAGGTTCGCCATTATATTTGGTCTTTAGGTCTTCTAAGTCTCTCTCAGGGATAGTTCCTCCTTTACTTTTGCTTTTCAAGCCTTTAACTGGTTGTTATCAACTGTCCTAGAATATTTCCTAACCAGGATCATTTTCTATGCTTGTTGTCCTCAGGTGGTCATTTAGATTGTTCCTCTAACCTTCTGTTTCCTATGAATTTGAAGTTGTGGTTAAAGGCTTGATTAAATTCATATTCAAATTATTCTTGTCTATAGACATTTTCTTTATCTTATTTTATGGTTGTACTGATGGGTTAGAGTCCTAGAAGTAGGACTTCTGGCTCAAAGGGTAGATGTATATGTGATTTTTCTAGACAATGTCAAATCCCTATCCAGGAGGGTTGTTTGATTTTTTATTTCCACAGTTTTTGAGAACGTTTGTTCCCCTGTAGTACTGTCAAAAAATACATTGCCTGGCTTAGATTTTTGTTAGTATGTGTGTGAAATATAATATTTGCTTTCTTTTATGAGTTATGTCTTCTGTAAATTGCCTGTTCTTTTGTTCATTTATTTTTTTTAAATTGGTGTTGGTTTTTCCCTCTTAATTTTCAGGAGCTCCTTATATAATTGATATACTAGCCCTGGTGTGTTAAATTGCAAACACTGGTCTTCTGATTTTTTTCATTGTATTTTTTGTACCCTACAGAAGATTTTTTTTTAAGTGTGAATGTGTGCTGTTGAATTATCAGTTGTTGGTTATTTCTGCATTTTGAGTCATAATTAGGGAAGTTTCATTTGTTGTCTATTTATGTGCTAACACAACTCCTTCAATTATAGAGGTATTACATTTTACTGTAAGGTAGGGCTAGCACCCCCTCCTACATTGCTGTTACAGGGTCTTCTTGGTTATTCATGTTTAATTGTTTTATAATTGAGTTTATTTTACAAATAAGGAAATGAACACTGCCATAGAAGTTCTGTGACCATGGGTAGTTAAAATTAATAATTGTTCATAGTGGTTTCGTCCTACTTTGTCTTCATATGAAAGTTAATTGAAACAATCTTTTTGCAATTGAGCAATTTAAGTGTGTGTATGTATGTGTGTGTGTGTGCTCAGTAGGCTTCAGTCGTGTCAGGCTATTTGTGACCCCATGGACTGGCCTACCAGGCTCCTTGGTCCATGGGATTCTCTAGGCAAGAATCCTGGAGTGGATTGCCATGCCCTCAGGATAACTAATTAAAAGTAAAAGAGATAGAGTGCATTGGAAACATGTATTTCAATCAGTGGTTTCCAGAGTGTGGCTGTGGACCTCTGGCATTTAGCACAAATCTAAGCAGGGATCCCCATTCACTGGGATAGCAATTATTATTTTCCTTACCACTCTATAGTAAAGGTCAGTTTCACTGAAGAATATCCTTAACAAAGCAGTCAAAATTATGCATGTTATTAAACCTCGACTACTGAATACTTATCATTTTCAAAATGGGGAGTATATATAAAGCTCTTCTGCATGCCAAAGCATGGTGGTTGTCCTGAGAAAAATACATTGCCTGGCTTAGATTTTTGTTAGTATGTGTGTGAAATATAATATTTGCTTTCTTTTATGAGTTATGTCTTCTGTAAATTGCCTGTTCTTTTGTTCATTTATTTTTTTTAAATTGGTGTTGGTTTTTCCCTCTTAATTTTCAGGAGCTCCTTATATAATTGATATACTAGCCCTGGTGTGTTAAATTGCAAACACTGGTCTTCTGATTTTTTTCATTGTATTTTTTGTACCCTACAGAAGATTTTTTTTTAAGTGTGAATGTGTGCTGTTGAATTATCAGTTGTTGGTTATTTCTGCATTTTGAGTCATAATTAGGGAAGTTTCATTTGTTGTCTATTTATGTGCTAACACAACTCCTTCAATTATAGAGGTATTACATTTTACTGTAAGGTAGGGCTAGCACCCCCTCCTACATTGCTGTTACAGGGTCTTCTTGGTTATTCATGTTTAATTGTTTTATAATTGAGTTTATTTTACAAATAAGGAAATGAACACTGCCATAGAAGTTCTGTGACCATGGGTAGTTAAAATTAATAATTGTTCATAGTGGTTTCGTCCTACTTTGTCTTCATATGAAAGTTAATTGAAACAATCTTTTTGCAATTGAGCAATTTAAGTGTGTGTATGTATGTGTGTGTGTGTGCTCAGTAGGCTTCAGTCGTGTCAGGCTATTTGTGACCCCATGGACTGGCCTACCAGGCTCCTTGGTCCATGGGATTCTCTAGGCAAGAATCCTGGAGTGGATTGCCATGCCCTCAGGATAACTAATTAAAAGTAAAAGAGATAGAGTGCATTGGAAACATGTATTTCAATCAGTGGTTTCCAGAGTGTGGCTGTGGACCTCTGGCATTTAGCACAAATCTAAGCAGGGATCCCCATTCACTGGGATAGCAATTATTATTTTCCTTACCACTCTATAGTAAAGGTCAGTTTCACTGAAGAATATCCTTAACAAAGCAGTCAAAATTATGCATGTTATTAAACCTCGACTACTGAATACTTATCATTTTCAAAATGGGGAGTATATATAAAGCTCTTCTGCATGCCAAAGCATGGTGGTTGTCCTGAGAAAAAGCAGCCGTTTGACTGAGTTGTGAGCCAAACTAGTCACTGTTTCTTGAACAGAATTTTTAGATGAAAAAAAAAAAAAAATGACCGCCTGATAGTTATGGTTATTCTTGGGTATTTGGCAGACATTTTTACAAAAATAAATAATGCAAATCCATCACTTCCAGGAAAACAACTGATAGGATTTATTGCTGATGATAAACTTTGAACTTTGAGGAGAAGAAAATCTTGGAAAACTGGTATGCTCTACCAGGGGCTTGACCGTTTCTCAAAGCTTAAAGATCCTGATATGACAGTGGTGACATTAACATGTTTTACTTTAAATAACATATCCTATATATGAACATTTGGCAAGCCTGCTGAACTCAGTGATCCAATATGTTCTAAATGACTAGTGGTTAATAATACAGACATGGATAAATGATCCCTCCAAATTATAAGATGAACCTATTGATTTTAATGTAACAGAGTAAGAGGTTTATTGATGTGGTTTCAGATTCCACATTCCAATAGACTTAAAAGGTACTATTTGTCAAGTTTTAATATAGTATCGTAGATATCCAAAATTATCTGAAAATGTTGTTAAAATACTTCGTGAGGCTGAATTTTCTTCATTTTTACAATGTATAAAAACAGATTGAAAACAGGAGCAGACATAAGAATGCAGTTCTTTTTAATTAAGCCAGATATTTGCACAAATGTATAATTGTATTACTATTCACAGTAAATGTTTTGACTTGGAAATATAGGTTTAAAAAATTCATTTGTATTAACACATAACAGCTTTACAACTTCCATTTTTATTTTTAAATGAATTAATAAGCTTTTAATTTTGTCTTTAATTTAATGTATAATATAGTAATCATTGATAGATATCGCTCACATTGGGCTTTCCTGGTGGCTCAGTGGTAAAGAATAAACCTGCCAATGAAGGAGATATAGGAGATGTGGGTTCGATCCAGATGTCGGAAAGATCCCCTAGAGAAGGAAATAGCAACCTATTCCAGTATTCTTGCCTGGAAAATCCCATGGACAGAGGAACATGGCAGACTACAGTCCATAGGGTTGCAAAAAGAACTGAACAAAATGTGGCAACTAAAACAAAACAAGAAAAAAAATCATTCACATTAACAAAAGCTTCTGGGGTCAATAATTTTTAGGAATATAAAGAGATTTTGTTATCAAAAAGTTTGTGAACCATCTACTTACATGAGCATAATCATGTTTTAATTTTTATTACAATGGGTTTTAAGTTTACCTGTATACATTAAATCACAGTTTTAATGGTTTTTTGCCCCTGATTTCTCCAAACTGAGCAAGTGACCTCTATTTTGTTAATCATTGTGTTTTGAAAAGCCTGGAGATTTCTTGTCATTCTCTTTCATTCAAATAACCTAGAAGGCCTTTTAATTTTGTTACAAGCTGGGTGGTAGATGCTAAGTACAGAGGTTTGACTTAAAATTCCACTTTTCTTTCATATATCAAGTATCTACATTCACAGCATATTTTTTATTTCTCCAAAAGACTGTCAGTCATACGAACATGTTAGTTATTCAGTTGTGTCCAACTCTGCATGGACTGGTAGCCCACCAGGCTTCTCTGAAAATTAGATTCTCCAGGCAAGAATACTGGGTGGGTTGTCATTTCTTTCTCTACGGGATCTTCCTGATCTAGAGATCAAACCCAGGTCTCCCACGTTATAGGCAGATTCTTTACCGTTTGAGCCACCAGGAGTTCCATAGACAGGGTATAAATATGAAAACTTGCCAGCACTTTGAACAAGGTAACTAAGTGTTCTAAAGAGTAGAGTTTAAGGAATTTTGTTATTAGCCAAGGGGGAGCTCATTTAGAAACTCTTAGAAACTTTGCTCTGTGGATATTCATTTTTAATCCTTTCAGTGCTAGAATGAGGTCTACTCATCTTTGCATACTTAATTGCATCTACTTCAACAACCACCACTGCTGACTTCTACTAGTAATAGTAGAACTCATGGCTACCATCTCCAGAGTATTCAGTAAGGTAAGTTTTTCTTTAGGTTCACAATTAGCAAAACAAAATTTACCTGACTTTTCCTACCAAATGGCACACCAAGGTTTTTGGTTTTTTGTTTTATTGAGTCACTTAATAACAGTATCTCATTTCCTTTTTGAAAGAGATGCAGTTACTCAAATAACACTTTTCAGAAATGGACCTGAAGTTTACCTGACACCATACTCCATCCTAAAGTTGAAATCCTCCAAAATGAACAAGGCACTGTCCTAGCCCACTAGCACCTGACAGTTTCATAGGGGTAAGGCGGAGGTAGGGAAATTGATAAATGCCCTACTTTTAATGGAAATGTTTTGAGATTGCATGTTAAAAATCTTAATCAGCACGTGTTGTTGAAGACAGCTGAAATTCATACTCTTTTCTCAGTGGTTCCTCAAATGACCATGCCTGGTGGTGGAGCTCTTTGCAGAAAGGGCTTGCTTGGTAGCCTTGGTTTGAAGAGTCAGTTAAAAGGGGAAACTGAAGTCTCAGACCTTTAGAAGGAGACAGGATTCCCACTAGAAGGAATTCCAGTGTTCTTTGAAGCTTCTCTGCCACACCCTACATGTGGGGCTGGGTTCCTGATTTTTCCCTTTCCCCTAGGTCTACATTCACAGCATATTTTTTATTTCTCCAAAAGACTGTCAGTCATACGAACATGTTAGTTATTCAGTTGTGTCCAACTCTGCATGGACTGGTAGCCCACCAGGCTTCTCTGAAAATTAGATTCTCCAGGCAAGAATACTGGGTGGGTTGTCATTTCTTTCTCTACGGGATCTTCCTGATCTAGAGATCAAACCCAGGTCTCCCACGTTATAGGCAGATTCTTTACCGTTTGAGCCACCAGGAGTTCCATAGACAGGGTATAAATATGAAAACTTGCCAGCACTTTGAACAAGGTAACTAAGTGTTCTAAAGAGTAGAGTTTAAGGAATTTTGTTATTAGCCAAGGGGGAGCTCATTTAGAAACTCTTAGAAACTTTGCTCTGTGGATATTCATTTTTAATCCTTTCAGTGCTAGAATGAGGTCTACTCATCTTTGCATACTTAATTGCATCTACTTCAACAACCACCACTGCTGACTTCTACTAGTAATAGTAGAACTCATGGCTACCATCTCCAGAGTATTCAGTAAGGTAAGTTTTTCTTTAGGTTCACAATTAGCAAAACAAAATTTACCTGACTTTTCCTACCAAATGGCACACCAAGGTTTTTGGTTTTTTGTTTTATTGAGTCACTTAATAACAGTATCTCATTTCCTTTTTGAAAGAGATGCAGTTACTCAAATAACACTTTTCAGAAATGGACCTGAAGTTTACCTGACACCATACTCCATCCTAAAGTTGAAATCCTCCAAAATGAACAAGGCACTGTCCTAGCCCACTAGCACCTGACAGTTTCATAGGGGTAAGGCGGAGGTAGGGAAATTGATAAATGCCCTACTTTTAATGGAAATGTTTTGAGATTGCATGTTAAAAATCTTAATCAGCACGTGTTGTTGAAGACAGCTGAAATTCATACTCTTTTCTCAGTGGTTCCTCAAATGACCATGCCTGGTGGTGGAGCTCTTTGCAGAAAGGGCTTGCTTGGTAGCCTTGGTTTGAAGAGTCAGTTAAAAGGGGAAACTGAAGTCTCAGACCTTTAGAAGGAGACAGGATTCCCCACTAGAAGGGGAATTCCAGTGTTCTTTGAAGCTTCTCTGCCACACCCTACATGTGGGGCTGGGTTCCTGATGCTCCTGGTGTCCCTCACCCCTCAGATCCCAAGGACTAGAAGAGATCTTGTGTGATTTGCAGGATTCTTGCCTCTGACAGTATTGCCATTTTCTGCTTGCCAATCTTTTCTCGCTAAATGACCTTAGATCTCAGTTAGTTATTATGATACACATTTTTATTGTATTGATGGTCAATGCATATTTTAATCTAGAGTAGAAAAAGTCACAATTGCATTAAGCCATTTTGGAATAGTGGAAAATATTGTATGTTCTAGGTAATGAGAGGCATTTAAATAACCTGGAGTGGTGGAATGGGGAGGGAGGCAGAAGGGAGGTTCAGTGGGGGTTAGGGAACATGTACACCTATAGCGGATTCAGGTTGACGTGTAACAGTAAACAAATCTCTGTAAAAAATAAAAAAATTAAAAATAAATTTTTAAAAATATGAGTTTACTATAAAATTACAAATATATGACAATCTAATTTAAAACCCTTTTTTTTTTCTCATTTAGGGATAGGGTTTCTAGAGCATCTCTGTTCCTTTCCATTTGCCCTTTCCTTCTGAAATATGTAATGTCATCAATTTCTGTAAATTCAGTCTTTATTCCTAAAATTGTCTGCCAAGGAATAAAATAATGACATCAGCATTATTTCATAGCATTGAGCCACCTTCCTATCTCTGTCCTTCTCACAATGATTTCTGTCAAAATGGAACATCTAAATTAGAAGAGGAGAGTCAACAACTGTAATTTACTATATGTCTTGATAATTGTAGTAACTTTTCTAACAGTCGCACTTCAAATTTTAAATAAGTAATTTTCTAAATATAATTCATCTTTATCCTTTTAGTGCTTTGTTTTCCAGCAGATAATTACTTAATAGGCATAATTTCAACTGATAAATTACAAGTATAACTTCTTTCAGCTATAACAGCATATCTGAAAAAATTAACTTTCCTTGTGTAGCATTCCTGAGATCATAACCTTCGTAAAATAATCTCTTAGGATACATGGTACTTACACATAAAAAGCATAAGTTCTTTTTGTTTTTGGAGGGTGGGGTGGGGAGGGAGGGGGACGGGCAGGCCACTTCTATTGGTCTTTCTTTTCTCTATTTTCATCTGTCTTTGTTCTTTGGCTCCTGTGGGCCTCCCATCGCGGTGGCGTCTGTCGTCACAGAGCGCCGGCTCTGGGCGCACGCGCGCCAGAGCTCCGGCTCGGTAATTGGACACATGGGTCCAGCCGCTCCACCGCACGTGGGATCTTCCCAGGCCAGGGATCGAACTGGCGCCCCTTGCACTGCAAGGCAGTGTCCTTACCCACTGGACCACCAGGGGAAGCCCAAGGTCTTATTTTATAACTAGCTTTTCTCTTGATTGAAATTGTAGGATTTTATGGAAAAATTTTTAAGCAAATTCTGTGACCGTTGTCCAAGATATTTGACTAAAAATCACTTAAATTTAGTACTGTTTAAATTTTTCTTAAATATTTTATACCCCATTTTACTTTTAACAAATCAACATATTAGAGAATTTCCTTTCTTGTTTTTAAGTAAGTAATTTGAATTGTCATCAAATTGAGACTCTGATGAAGAATGGTATCTGCCAGCGTTTCTGCTCTTGGGGTTAATTGTTGGTTTTTTTGTTTTCCAGTCTTATTATCCAAATGATTTTTTTTATTTCTATGAAGTTACCTTAATAATTAGTTTATTCTGATTACGTTCTTTCCTGAACTGTTAACCATTTTGTATCTTTGCATTATTTAAGTGGCTGAAACCAAGACTAACCAGTGCTATAGAGCTGCTGCCATAGAACCTTTGGCAATGATAGAAGAATCCAGCTTGGCACCCACATGTAACTGTTATACCCTTTACATCTGGCTAGTGCAGGGGAGCCACTTGGTTTTTAACGCCTGTTTAAAGTTAATCAACTTAAATAGTCACGTGTGGCTAGTGGATCCTATAGTGGACAATACCGTTCAAAAAAAAATCCAGGACTTGATTTTTGGTTTCCTTTTTTTTTTCACTAAAATAAAACAAGATTTGTGACTTAAAGGTCCTTGTATAAGATTCATTACTATGATCAAAGTTATTTCTTCCTTAGGATAAGATATTTGCTTTATATTTAAGAGAGGAGAGCTTCACCATATTATTCCTCAAAATGAGTGTACTTGCAGGTTATTTTCCAGTCTAATATAGATCAGTCCTGGAATCCTATTAAGGTAGCATCTGTTGAGAAGTTATATCTCAGCTATTCTAGTTTGGAGTGTTTTATTTTCTATTCAGGAAAATTGACAGAAGAATAAAAATGAGATTTTATTTTGTATTGCATTTTGTAGATGGTTTTTGTTCATTTTTTCCTCTCTTTTTTTACATTTTAAAGTGTTATCTCCTCAAAAGCTAGGACCTAGAATAGACGTGACTCTCAGCTGGGAGGGGAAAATATTTCTCAGCACAAGAGTCATTTGTACGGTTGAGACAGAGCTGGGGAAAGGAGAACTGAAAGATTTTGTTGGAAAAAGGTAATTATCAGATTTAGTGACTGTTTGAATGCAGATTCCTAGGATAAAGGGTTGACAGTATCTCAGTAAGTCAGAGCCAGAGTTATTGGTATTGTGTACTGCTTAAAGAGGAAAATAAGAACCAGCTGGCTTTTAAGAGATTGGTTTTAAACATGTTAATTTTAAGGTCCAATATGTCACAGGCAGTCCAGAATGCCCAAGCTGGACGGAAAGGCAGAGCAGTGCTAGCTCCGAGGTCCTTAGCAAAGGTACAGGAGTCTGTTGCAGGGGTTGCTTGTTTTCATGTCACACGCCCTTCTCTCTCCCTTACCCACTCCGCCCTCCTCCCGCCAGAATGGTAAGCTCAGGCAATACAGCAGAATTTTGTTTGTATCAGCAAGATGGAAGCCATGGCCAAGAACACTCACTTGAGAGAATGAATGTTGATGAAGGAGATGCAGGGAATGTCTAGGAAGAGAGTAGAAGTGATAGAAGGTCAGAGGATTGGGTGCTTCAGTGCCAAGAAAGCCAAACTAGGGGGGAGATTCGCCTAGCACAAGCAGATCCTCCAAGTTGTGCAAGGAGGTGAGAAGGGCTAGAGATTGGGGAGGTGGCATCTCAGCTGGGATCTGAAGAGTGTGAAGAGCCACTGTTTAGTGGGTGTGAAGTTTCAGCTTTGCCAGATGACAAAGTCCAAGGCATCTGTTGCACAATGTTGGGCTTATAGTTAACAATATTGTACTGCATGGTAATTATTGTAATTTGTTAGGAGGGTAGAGCTCATGTTATGTTTTTTACCATATGCTTTAATTTTTAAAACGAGGGGAAAGACCGAGTCCTTAATTTTTTTTTTTTGGAAGACTGTACTATGTACAGATATTGAGACAAAAGATTCTTAAAGCTGGCTGATTTTTTTTTTTTTTTTTTCTTTCCCTGGATTGCTTCTGTCTGAATTCACTCTCAATTTGATTGAGAGCATTTCTGCAATAAGGTTCAAATGCTTGGTTATGAGATTGAGTAGGTGTAACCATCAAGCCAATGATTCCTCAGAACAGTCATTTAACATTTCAGAAAGGTATTAATATGTCTGAAGAGGTGATTTGACAGAAATCAGACGTAGTCCCAAGCAGCATGTCTGATGGTGGCGCCCTGTGTGAGGGAGCACCGGCTTTGCAGTTAGAGCCAGAGCCACAGGTGGCTGTTGGGCACTTGAAATGTGACCAGTGTGATTTAGCAACTGGATTTTGAATTATATTTAATTTTTGTTCATTTAAATGTAGTCACATATGGCTGGTGGCTGCCATATAAGACAACCCAGGTCCAGAGACTTCAGAAAAGGTAATCAGAACATGAATAAAGTAAGAACCCAATCCTTGGGCATTTTGAATTTGAAATGGAAGCAGAGGAAAGATTTTACAAAGTATGACAGGAGACTGGACCTCCAGCTTATGGTCATAAATGGAATCTTTTGGATATGATGCTGAGAAATGGAGTGTTTCCTGCTATATCAGTAAATAAGGAGGCCAGGTGATTTCAGCTCTCCAAACGTGGCTTTCTGAGCCCTGAGGGCACCCAGGAAGGAGAACAGTACCTGCAATCTGGCAACCTTCAGGCTGCAGCCACTCCCTGTGGTGAGGACTAAGCTCAGGATGTGAGAAAACACAGGGTACTGGCCCCAGACAGCTGAGATGCCCTATGAAAGGAATGACTTCAGTGAGCCCAGACTCTTGCATCTTTCCATACTTAGAGAAGTGTTAAATTCCCTAACTTGAGATATTGGGTTTTCTTTAATTCACAGAAATACTTTTGATGTTCATACTATGTGCCCATTGCTGCAAATGTTTATACAACCTGACTCCTTCCCCCGCCTCCTCCTCAGAGTTCTCTCAGGGTTATTTGAGATGTTGCCTGCTGGACTTAAGTCCTAAAAACTTCCATCAAATAAAACATAACTCTCAACTTTTACGTTGTGACTATTTTTTTTTAAGTCAACAGTGCTGTCCTACTTCTTTTGTGTTTTATTTTATCGACTTTAAAAATATACAGAGATGGAAAGTAGGTGGTGAATAAATGTTCAGTAAAATGAATTTTTAAGTAGAATTTATAAACTGCTTTGATTTTTTTCAACTTCATATAAATACACAAAGCAGTCAACTGAGACAATAGTAGTATTCTCACCAGAAAAGATGCTTCTTTTACAAAAGCAGGAAGTCGGCTGATTCTTTCAATAGTGACACCATTTTAAAAATATAACTGAAGAAAGCTACATGTTGGTATAATTTTAAAATGTTAGTTTTCCCTTCTCTTTAGTGTATAAATAGCTCTTTCAGGTAAGGCCACATCATCTCTCCCCTGAGCTATTGCAGTAGCTTCCTAGCTGGTTTGTTTTTTTCTTTTGCAGTATTTTTTTGTTTGAGGATTCTTTGTTTTATCTTTTCTCTTCGGCCCAGGACTACATCACTCCAAGAACTGTATTATTAACTCACCACTCCAAGACCTGATCCACAACTCTGCTTAAGGAATTTTTACCTGAATTATGTATATAATAGCTTCCCTGGTGGCTCGGGTGGTAAAGAATCTGCATGCCAATGCAGGAGATGAGGTTTCATCCCTGAGTCAGGAAGATTCCCTGGAGGAGAGAATGACAAGCCACTCCAATATTCTTGCCTGGAGAATCCCATGGACAGAGGAGCCTGGCCGGCTACAGTCCATAGGGTTGCAAGAGTCAGACTTGACTTCCAACGACTTAAGTTTGAAAAACATTTTTTGAAGGCTGTTTTTCACTTTTGAAGGTAGTGAGTTACGTGAACATTTTCTCAGCTGATGAAAACAAAATTGGTCAAACATTTTCATTAGCATATTAGTAACATGGAACAAGAACATTAAAGATTCATAACCTAAACCCCAGTAAATTCACATCTGGGAATCTTTGTAAAGGTTTTTAAACATTTTTTCATTAGTTCATAATTTCCCTGACTCCTTTTCCCGCCTTTCCTCCCCCCCCCAGAGTTCTCTCAGTGTTATTTGAGATGTTGCCTGCTGGACTTAAGTCCTAAAAACTTCCATCAAATAAAACATAACTCTCAACTTTTACGTTGTGACTATTTTTTTTTAAGTCAACAGTGCTGTCCTACTTCTTTTGTGTTTTATTTTATCGACTTTAAAAATATACAGAGATGGAAAGTAGGTGGTGAATAAATGTTCAGTAAAATGAATTTTTAAGTAGAATTTATAAACTGCTTTGATTTTTTTCAACTTCATATAAATACACAAAGCAGTCAACTGAGACAATAGTAGTATTCTCACCAGAAAAGATGCTTCTTTTACAAAAGCAGGAAGTCGGCTGATTCTTTCAATAGTGACACCATTTTAAAAATATAACTGAAGAAAGCTACATGTTGGTATAATTTTAAAATGTTAGTTTTCCCTTCTCTTTAGTGTATAAATAGCTCTTTCAGGTAAGGCCACATCATCTCTCCCCTGAGCTATTGCAGTAGCTTCCTAGCTGGTTTGTTTTTTTCTTTTGCAGTATTTTTTTGTTTGAGGATTCTTTGTTTTATCTTTTCTCTTCGGCCCAGGACTACATCACTCCAAGAACTGTATTATTAACTCACCACTCCAAGACCTGATCCACAACTCTGCTTAAGGAATTTTTACCTGAATTATGTATATAATAGCTTCCCTGGTGGCTCGGGTGGTAAAGAATCTGCATGCCAATGCAGGAGATGAGGTTTCATCCCTGAGTCAGGAAGATTCCCTGGAGGAGAGAATGACAAGCCACTCCAATATTCTTGCCTGGAGAATCCCATGGACAGAGGAGCCTGGCCGGCTACAGTCCATAGGGTTGCAAGAGTCAGACTTGACTTCCAACGACTTAAGTTTGAAAAACATTTTTTGAAGGCTGTTTTTCACTTTTGAAGGTAGTGAGTTACGTGAACATTTTCTCAGCTGATGAAAACAAAATTGGTCAAACATTTTCATTAGCATATTAGTAACATGGAACAAGAACATTAAAGATTCATAACCTAAACCCCAGTAAATTCACATCTGGGAATCTTTGTAAAGAAGTCATCTAATTATCACAAAATATGCCCCCAAGTCTCTTTATACAAAGACATTCATATAGCACTCTTCATAATAATGAAAACTGTACATAACTTTGGTGGTGGTGGTGGTGGTTGAGTCGCTACGTTGCATCCAGCTCTGTGAGTCCATAGATTGGAACCTACCGGGCCCCTCTGTTCATGGAATTTCCCAGGAAAGCATACCAGAGTGGGTTACCATTTCCTTCTCCAGGAGATCTTTCTGACGCAAGGATTGAACCCACATTTCCTGTGTTCCTGGATTGCAGGCATATTCTTTAACCACTGAGCCATCAGGGAAGCAAATGACTAAGTACGTGATAATCATAAAATAATGTATTCCCATATCACTTTGGATGTGCATTGCTATGGACTATATCTTAGGATATAGCTAATGCATTTCTGCCAGTCTACTCCTTTTTTGTGTCCCCGCTGTACTTAGCACATTGTGAATGCTCAGTGAATATCTGCTGAATGAATGAACAAATGAATGTTGACACAAATGAAATTGTGTCTGTTGCTTCTTTTCAACTGGTTGAAATTAACATATGTTCTAGTCTTTATAGTATAGCAGTGTGCAGTTCCATTTGTGATGAAAATGTATTTCAGATTTGAGCCTCTGCCATTCCAGAAAATATTTTTGTAGACAGGATAACTATTTCAGACCTTTAAAGATAAATTCAGTTGATAAATATATCGATTAATGATTTTTATAAATAAATCATATTAGTAATCAGTCATTCTTTATCTCCAAAGTCCCTATGTACACTTTTTAGTTTATTTTTCTCTTCCTGATTTTCTCTGAATTTCATGTATTTTTGATAAATATATATATATAAAACCCTCCACTTATCTCCCTATTGACATTTTTCCCCCTAAATCTGTGATCTGTCCTCACAATCAGTTCTTCTAGCTGCTTTGCGTATTTGAAATGATCAATTGTCAAGGAAATTGCCTTTCACATACTGATGCGTTAGGCTATATCATATAGGGAGTATTCAGAAATTTTTTTCTATAATTTACTGAGCCTAGCAAGGGGAAGAAGTCTGTTATTTTCTTTGAAAATATTTTTCTAGATAAATCTAGATGACGGTTGATGCAGACAAGAAATACCAATATTAGAAATTCTAAATTATTCCTTTTTTTTTACATGGAATCCTCTAATGTATTTCACCCACAGATTAAGATCTCTTTGTTGTCATTCCCAAATATAACCTAGATGCCTAGTTCTTCCTGAAAGCACTAACAATTTAAGATGATCATTGTTTAGTATATGTATTTCAGTAGAACCCTGAAAATTGTTGAAGATTGTGTGCCAAAATATGATTGACAGCAGAGAGGGACAAAACTATATCTGTTTTGTTCATTCTATATCTTGAGGCTATCACAGTATCTGATTAGGTTCTCAAAAAAAATGTTTAAAACCTGACTACTTCCGGGCTTCCCTGGTGGTCCAGTGGGTAAGGACACCGCCTTGCAGTGCAAAGGGCGCCAGTTCGACCCCTGGCCTGGGAAGGTCCCACGTGCTGTGGAGCGGCTGGACCAATGTGTCCAATTACCGATCCAGAGCTCTGGAGCGCATGCGCCCAGAGCTGGTGCTCTGCGACAGACAGCAGAGGCCACCGCTACGGGAGGCCCACACGGGCCAAAGAACAAAGATGGATGAAAATGGACAAATGAAAGACCAATAGAAGTGGCCTGCCTGCCCCCCTCCTTCACCGCCCCCCCTCCCCCAAAAAAAGCCTGACTGCTTCCTAATGAATTAGGGACTTATATGCAGTTTTGTGTTTGGTAGGCTCCTGGACTGTAAGGAACAAGAAAGATTCAGGCTATCTTGTGGAGAAAGAAATAGGAAAGGAGGGAAGGGAGAGAAAAAAGAGATGGTTAGTCTTTACTTTTTCTTGTGAATCTGTAGAAACTAGATTTCCTATAGAAGCGCTATGTGTTGATACCTACTCTGTGGCTGCTTCATTGTTTTCTCTTTGCCTCTGTTTCTATTTTGTGTCTCCTCCTCAGTCACATTATGTTCCTTTGCTGTGTTTCTGGTACTCTAGAATCTTACGGTCCACCCCTCAACTCTGGGTAGAATGGTTTCATCAGGGCACTTACGGACTTCAGATCAGCTTCTGTATCGATTGGTCTGGTTGGCTGTGGCCGGTACACAAACTCGTGTGAAACATTGCCAGGCTCAGATACAAACCACCTAGAGCCACTTCCTCACTTTAGCAGTTTCCTGAGGAGGGTTTGGTGGCAAGCTTAATATTAACACTCCTTTCTAGGCAACAGCTGTTCCCACGTTCTTCCGTTTTTCACTCAGTCTTTAAACCCTATTTATTATGACTTTGGAGGGCTTCTATTTCAGAAACTTAGTACTTTTGCTGTAGAAAAGGAAGTGGCCGGCTTCCCTGGTGGTCCAGTGGGTAAAGAGTCCGCCTTTCAGTGCAAGGCGTAGCAGTTCGATCCCTGGCCGGGAAGATCCCATGTGCCCTGGAGCGGCTGGACCCGTGTGTCCAATTAGGAGCCAGCGCTCTGGAGCGCATGTGCACAGGGCTGATGCTCTGCAAGGAGAGAGGCCACTGCAATGGGAGGCCCGCATAGGCCAAAGAACAAAGATAGATGAAAATAAATAAATGAAATGCCAGTAAAAGTGGCCAAAATTTAAAGAAGAGAAAAGGAAGTGGCCATTCCTCTGGCCTCTTCTGGTAAGAAGGATCTCAAAGCTTGAGAGGCTCCCCCTGACTCTTCCTGCTTTTTTAAACATGCCTATTGAGAAGGAAGTTAGTCCCTAATGGGAATGTTTCTGACTTGGGGCCACAAAAAAAGAATTTATTTTTTAATTAAACACTTAAAATGAACACTCAGATATGCCATTGGTAATCTAGAAGTTATTAATACTAAATAGAATAGCAGTAGAACAATAAACATTATTATAGTCTCCCATTTCTAAGATTAAATTAACTTCTACTTCTCCAAGTTTTACAGTTTTCTTACTAGAAGCTGTGGACTTTGTCTTCATTGTTTTCTCTTTGCCTCTGTTTCTATTTTGTGTCTCCTCCTCAGTCACATTATGTTCCTTTGCTGTGTTTCTGGTACTCTAGAATCTTACGGTCCACCCCTCAACTCTGGGTAGAATGGTTTCATCAGGGCACTTACGGACTTCAGATCAGCTTCTGTATCGATTGGTCTGGTTGGCTGTGGCCGGTACACAAACTCGTGTGAAACATTGCCAGGCTCAGATACAAACCACCTAGAGCCACTTCCTCACTTTAGCAGTTTCCTGAGGAGGGTTTGGTGGCAAGCTTAATATTAACACTCCTTTCTAGGCAACAGCTGTTCCCACGTTCTTCCGTTTTTCACTCAGTCTTTAAACCCTATTTATTATGACTTTGGAGGGCTTCTATTTCAGAAACTTAGTACTTTTGCTGTAGAAAAGGAAGTGGCCGGCTTCCCTGGTGGTCCAGTGGGTAAAGAGTCCGCCTTTCAGTGCAAGGCGTAGCAGTTCGATCCCTGGCCCGGGAAGATCCCATGTGCCCTGGAGCGGCTGGACCCGTGTGTCCAATTAGGAGCCAGCGCTCTGGAGCGCATGTGCACAGGGCTGATGCTCTGCAAGGAGAGAGGCCACTGCAATGGGAGGCCCGCATAGGCCAAAGAACAAAGATAGATGAAAATAAATAAATGAAATGCCAGTAAAAGTGGCCAAAATTTAAAGAAGAGAAAAGGAAGTGGCCATTCCTCTGGCCTCTTCTGGTAAGAAGGATCTCAAAGCTTGAGAGGCTCCCTCTGACTCTTCCTGCTTTTTAATCATGCCTATTGAGAAGGAAGTTAGTCCCTAATGGGAATGTTTCTGACTTGGGGCCACAAAAAAAGAATTTATTTTTTAATTAAACACTTAAAATGAACACTCAGATATGCCATTGGTAATCTAGAAGTTATTAATACTAAATAGAATAGCAGTAGAACAATAAACATTATTATAGTCTCCCATTTCTAAGATTAAATTAACTTCTACTTCTCCAAGTTTTACAGTTTTCTTACCTGAAGCTTCTGAACTTTGTAGTAGACATGCTTTTTCCTATTTTATTCAGAAAGAAAAGCAGAAATCAGATCATTTCTTTGAGGAGTTGTATGTAATCCTCTTAGAATTTAGCCGTTCCTTCAGCTTTCAAATTGAGATCTAATAGTGTCTTAGTATACTATTAGATATGATTTTACTGTGGAGGCTGTTGCTTTCCAGTCATGTCGAATATGGGCTAAAAAATATCTGGTGCTCTAAAATAAGACTGAGGGAAATGATGTTTGAGGAGCCTTCATGTGTACCCAGTACTGTGGTAGGAACTTGTCTGTCTCATTATCTTGTTCATACAATGGCCCCAAAGTTTTTTGTTGTTGTTTGTTATGAGAGACGGGCAGAATCTAGGACCTAATACTCTGATTTCACATAATTCTATTTACTTACTCAGTTTATTTTATACCTTAGCAGTCAATTTATACCAATTTAACTTTCCATAGAAAGTCATCATTAATACATAAAACTTTTCTTTTAAAAACAGGATAAAAGAATCAGAGTATCTCAACCCTTGACAAGAGGACCAAGTGCCTTTATTCCAGAGAAGGAAGTAAGTCGATCTGTCTTAGTATATATATATATAATGTGATTTAAAAATAACTTCATTGTGTCAAAGGATAGCTCTGGTTTTTAATATGGGAGTAAACATGCATTTTGCTCTTACTTCTTATTTGTCAGAAAACCACAGAGGTATTTTCAACTTCACTTAAAAGATTGTATGTGTAATAATCTAGTCTTATTTTGGAGTTAGATAGTACTGCAAGGTTAGAGAAATATCAACTTTACCATATTTAATGTCAAACACAACTTTAATGAACAAAATTGCTAACTGTAATAAAGTAATATTATCATGGCCAGTGTTTCATGGTGATTATAGGTTGCATAAATGTTAAGAAAAGACATTTTGAAATGAAAAGTAAGTTTCTCAACTAACTATATTGAAGAAAACATAATATTATATCACTAGTTGTTAATATTTTCATTTGGTCCAAAGTCTCTGAAGGGACAGAATGTCACAGAATCTCCACTACAAGCTGCCCCTTTGAAGAAGTTGGGGAGTCAAGATGGTAAATGCAGAAAGAAAGGTTGTGAAATGACGCAAAGGAGCTTAGAACCAATACAGGATTTGCATGCCTGTTTAGTGACTATACATCTCTATAAAAGATCACAGCAATGTTTAGGACCTGAGATTCCTAGCTGCCTTGGGCTAAGAAATCACTAATTGAGTATGGCTGTTGCTTTCCAGTCATGTCGAATATGGGCTAAAAAATATCTGGTGCTCTAAAATAAGACTGAGGGAAATGATGTTTGAGGAGCCTTCATGTGTACCCAGTACTGTGGTAGGAACTTGTCTGTCTCATTATCTTGTTCATACAATGGCCCCAAAGTTTTTTGTTGTTGTTTGTTATGAGAGACGGGCAGAATCTAGGACCTAATACTCTGATTTCACATAATTCTATTTACTTACTCAGTTTATTTTATACCTTAGCAGTCAATTTATACCAATTTAACTTTCCATAGAAAGTCATCATTAATACATAAAACTTTTCTTTTAAAAACAGGATAAAAGAATCAGAGTATCTCAACCCTTGACAAGAGGACCAAGTGCCTTTATTCCAGAGAAGGAAGTAAGTCGATCTGTCTTAGTATATATATATATAATGTGATTTAAAAATAACTTCATTGTGTCAAAGGATAGCTCTGGTTTTTAATATGGGAGTAAACATGCATTTTGCTCTTACTTCTTATTTGTCAGAAAACCACAGAGGTATTTTCAACTTCACTTAAAAGATTGTATGTGTAATAATCTAGTCTTATTTTGGAGTTAGATAGTACTGCAAGGTTAGAGAAATATCAACTTTACCATATTTAATGTCAAACACAACTTTAATGAACAAAATTGCTAACTGTAATAAAGTAATATTATCATGGCCAGTGTTTCATGGTGATTATAGGTTGCATAAATGTTAAGAAAAGACATTTTGAAATGAAAAGTAAGTTTCTCAACTAACTATATTGAAGAAAACATAATATTATATCACTAGTTGTTAATATTTTCATTTGGTCCAAAGTCTCTGAAGGGACAGAATGTCACAGAATCTCCACTACAAGCTGCCCCTTTGAAGAAGTTGGGGAGTCAAGATGGTAAATGCAGAAAGAAAGGTTGTGAAATGACGCAAAGGAGCTTAGAACCAATACAGGATTTGCATGCCTGTTTAGTGACTATACATCTCTATAAAAGATCACAGCAATGTTTAGGACCTGGAGATTCCTAGCTGCCTTGGGCTAAGAAACATTTCAGTACCACTAATTGAGTATTTCTCTGCTTCAGGGAGTTATTAACTCATATTAACTATGGTTATATGTACTGATTTACTATTGATACAAAGATATCATTTATCTTAAAGCATTAGCATTATTCCTATATTGTATAGAAATTAGTCAACACATTTATAGAGTACTATTTGGTTTCCGGCATCCCTTAAGAGAAGGAATGAGTAGAACTGAAATAGTAATAGATGCCAGATCATCACTAGAGTCATCATGTCCCTCATGTTCATTTTGCCTTTTTAGTTACCTTGCCATTTACATGAAATTCCAGAGTTACCAGGAATGTTTCAGGAACTCGGTGACTATAGCTGATCTAGGTTGTGATGACGTGTTAGAGAAATTGCTAGGCTTGTCCTGTTTCCCTCCCAGAGCATAGGTTGCTCTTAGTAGAGGGATCACATTGTATATACAAAGACTTCCTGAAACACTGCCATTTACACAGTATGTTTTTGGAGATAATCTGGTTTGCAGAAGCAACCACTGTTTTCAGGCTGCATTGCATCATGTGAATCTATTGATGTCTTTTAGGCATCAGTTAAACAGAAGAATCTTCTGCTGGAAAACAAAACAAAAGCCACAGATATTCGTCCCTAATTATATGTAGTTTATCTTGAAGCTATTATATTTTTAACTATCATCTGGATTCCTTGTACTTGAAAAAATGGGAGGAAATGAGCAGCTAGAAATACATTTGATTTTATAATGAGCCAAAGTGTAATTGCCTCTTTTT
This sequence comes from Tragulus kanchil, assembly GCA_022376925.1. Classification (NCBI taxonomy): domain Eukaryota; kingdom Metazoa; phylum Chordata; class Mammalia; order Artiodactyla; family Tragulidae; genus Tragulus; species Tragulus kanchil. The sequence continues at coordinate 83,342,916 of JAIOJX010000006.1, forward strand.
TACACCATTGTAATTAACCTTTCCTCACAATTTACACTTTTCAAACATTACATTTCCTTCAGGATTAAATTTTCCTCAGTCAGTAGTGCCTTTGTATAATTTATACTTACTTTCAGAAGAGATTGTGAAGCTAGTCCTGAGAAATAAACAAGAGTTTCTTAAGAGCAGTGTGGATCTTTAGAAAGACCATGAGTCTAGCTTTGAGGAGAACTAGATTCCAGACTAGGCTCTGCTGTTAAATAGCTGTATGAGCTTTCATTTAATCTTGAGTCTGTTTCCTTATCTACAATATGGGACAAATTCATCTTAAGTCTAAAACTCTCATTCTAAAATACCAGTATATAATGAACCAATCTGAGAAATACACACCTGATGTCTATTAATTCCCACTGAACTCAGTCCTGCCAAGGGGTGCTAATAAGTTCTTAACACCTTTGGAGCCAATTGTTGGTTTGACATCCAAGCTGTCATCGTTTATAAAGCTAAATGTAAATAATCTATTTTTGAGAAAACTCTTGATTATCTCAGATGCTGCATGTACCTTTTAATAACATACTTCATTTTTAGTCATTAATATAATAGGCTCAAAATAGGAATCTAACGTCCTTATTAATTTTTCAATTCACACTTTCCTACAAATTATCATATTTTTTCTTTGTCCCTAAAAAGATTGCAGAAAGTTATTTTAATGTTGAATTATGAAAATAACCAAAGGATCACACTGAAAAATGTTTAATGTTTTCTTAAGATATACATATGACTAATCTGGGATCATACATATCTGTAAACAACAAAACTCTGTAAAATAAAAAGTAAAATAAAAATTAAAAAAAGAGAGAGAGAGAGAAAAGAAACAATGGGAATACCAAGAAAAAAAAAAGATATAGTGATTACTTATCTTCATAGGCTATTGAGATAAAATTGTAAATCCTTTCTTTCCCTCCCCACGAATTGGGCTGATAATAGCCAGGCAAGCAGGCCCTGAAAATTTTGCCTTATGTGCCTGGCAAAGCAGATGGAAATGTCTTTTCTCTAATTTCATAGCTCTGTGTATCCTGTTTGATAATTTGACATTTGTTGTTTAATAAATTGTGGTCCCAGATCCAAAAATGAATGGTGCTTTCTTTTCAATTTCTGTTCCTAGTATGAACAACTGCATAGTTTCAGTGTTTGTTAATATCAAAAGAACATTCATCTGCTTCAGTCATGGCACAATATATGTAAACCAAGGGTGTGTTTACTTCTCAGTCATTTTGTTTTGTGTTTCTTGGTTGGAAGGTTGTCCAAGCAAACACAGTGGATGAACGTACTAATTTTCTTGTGGAAGAATATTCTACATCCGGTCGCCTGGACAACATCACCCAGGTCATGAGCCTGCACACGCAGTACCTGGAGTCCTTCCTGAGGAGCCAGTTCTACATGCTGCGCATGGACGGCCCCCTTCCTCTACCACACCGGCACTATATCGCCATCATGGTGCGCTCACTTCCAGTTTCCGTGTTCACGTGGTATTACATTACCTCTCCCTCCTGGTGGTACAGATGTGTGCAGAGCTAAGTATAGTTACACAGAAACAACTGAAGAAGCCTCTGACCTTTTGGATTCTGAGTCAACTGGTTACATTGTGAATGCTTAAAGCCACTTAATATATTGAATGTTTCTCATTTAATCATCAGTAAACTGATTTTCCATGTTTAATGTCATATGATTAAATTTGCTTAAAGGGTCTAAAGTAATGTCCCTAATGTCCCTCAAGTTTTCTGTTTGCTCCTGATAGTTATATTATTAACATAAAGGAGGTTGTGACTTTTCATTTAGTTATTCTGTACATGAAGACAATCACTAATTTGGCCAAATAAGAGGAAAGGGTTAGCACCAAAGGGGAATTAGCACCAAAGAAAAGTACAAGATGCAAGTGCAGTATATTTGGAGTTGTAAGTGGGCTGGCAGAGTGGTCAGAGCCAGTCTGGAGTTAGTTTTTATCAAGTTTAATTTGTTTATGTGCTCACTGAAGCTCTAAACAACAAAAAAGGGCTACATCCTGTGTTTTATTAAATGATAAACCTAATTAAGATTACTCAGCTTAAGGTTTTGAGGACAGGCTGGAAGCCAATTTAGAATGGTCACAGACAAGAGAGAAATAAGCTGTGGAAAATAGAATAAAACAATACTACTTAACTGAGAAGCAGGCCTGAGGAAACGAGACGTAGAAAGTCTTCTTTGCATGGATTTACAATGTATCAAGGCTGATTCTGGCTTGCTAATAAGGGTCTGTAAGCTTCAATTTCATCTAACAGGATGGAAGTGTTTGTTAATTAAAAGTTCATCTGCTTCAGTCATGGCACAATATATGTAAACCAAGGGTGTGTTTACTTCTCAGTCATTTTGTTTTGTGTTTCTTGGTTGGAAGGTTGTCCAAGCAAACACAGTGGATGAACGTACTAATTTTCTTGTGGAAGAATATTCTACATCCGGTCGCCTGGACAACATCACCCAGGTCATGAGCCTGCACACGCAGTACCTGGAGTCCTTCCTGAGGAGCCAGTTCTACATGCTGCGCATGGACGGCCCCCTTCCTCTACCACACCGGCACTATATCGCCATCATGGTGCGCTCACTTCCAGTTTCCGTGTTCACGTGGTATTACATTACCTCTCCCTCCTGGTGGTACAGATGTGTGCAGAGCTAAGTATAGTTACACAGAAACAACTGAAGAAGCCTCTGACCTTTTGGATTCTGAGTCAACTGGTTACATTGTGAATGCTTAAAGCCACTTAATATATTGAATGTTTCTCATTTAATCATCAGTAAACTGATTTTCCATGTTTAATGTCATATGATTAAATTTGCTTAAAGGGTCTAAAGTAATGTCCCTAATGTCCCTCAAGTTTTCTGTTTGCTCCTGATAGTTATATTATTAACATAAAGGAGGTTGTGACTTTTCATTTAGTTATTCTGTACATGAAGACAATCACTAATTTGGCCAAATAAGAGGAAAGGGTTAGCACCAAAGGGGAATTAGCACCAAAGAAAAGTACAAGATGCAAGTGCAGTATATTTGGAGTTGTAAGTGGGCTGGCAGAGTGGTCAGAGCCAGTCTGGAGTTAGTTTTTATCAAGTTTAATTTGTTTATGTGCTCACTGAAGCTCTAAACAACAAAAAAGGGCTACATCCTGTGTTTTATTAAATGATAAACCTAATTAAGATTACTCAGCTTAAGGTTTTGAGGACAGGCTGGAAGCCAATTTAGAATGGTCACAGACAAGAGAGAAATAAGCTGTGGAAAATAGAATAAAACAATACTACTTAACTGAGAAGCAGGCCTGAGGAAACGAGACGTAGAAAGTCTTCTTTGCATGGATTTACAATGTATCAAGGCTGATTCTGGCTTGCATATGAAAGTAAGGGTCTGTAAGCTTCAATTTCATCTCAACAGGAGGATGGGCACAAATGAGCCTAATTCAGTTATCTCAAAGAGAGTAAGAGAAATGCTCAAATTAGCATGCCTTTTGAATTGCTGCAAGTTAATGAGATTTTATTGTTTTAAATCAAATACAGTTGATATCATTTATCATAATGAAATGAACGTGTAATTCCTTAACATAAATAGAAAATGGGTTCTAGATCCACCCATAGCACTTCTGGATGAGGAAGTAATTGACTTCATGTAATATTTGCCCATATAAGGTATCAGCTTTATGCATTGATTTAAGAATTTATGAGAAAGTTTTAGGAAGAGGATTCTTTAAGAATTATTAGCTGTATAAATGAACTTTATCTAAATGACTGTCTTAGTAATTGTAGAATAAGACCATACCATGACTGTTTTATCCAGCGACTCTTTTCTTTGTGTTTTAGGCTGCAGCTAGACATCAGTGTTCTTACTTAATAAACATGCATGTGGATGAATTTTTAAAGACAGGAGGTATTCCTGAGTGGTTGAATGGTTTGGAATATGTACCACAAAGACTGAAAAATCTTAATGAAATAAACAAGCTGTTAGCCCACCGACCCTGGCTGATCACAAAAGAGCACATTCAGGTACTGAGTGTTTCTTTAGAGGAAAAAAATGTTTACTAGTAATTCTTAATAAGAGTTAAATTTTCAGTTAAGTGTTTTGCTTAGGACTTAATTTTAGATACTTGAATGTTAGGAACTTGAAAAGCAAAAAGAATAGTGCATTAAAATGTATAGAAAAAAGAAATGTGGAGGGTCAGTGGGTTTAAGTTAAATATAAATGAGAACTTCTCTTTAAATAATCAGTAATTAACGAGTAGCTATAAAAAGAGTTAATTTCTATTTTCAGTCAGTAAGTAGAACAAAGAAAATGCACTAAGAGGATAAGACACTTGGGTTCTGGTGTTTACCTCTGTTAACCACAAGTTTTCGACCTTTAATAAGTTACTTCTTTCGGCCTTGGTAGGTCTCCCTTCTATAAAATGAGGGGCCTAGATTATATGAGTTCTAAACTCTTTTGCTGTTCTAACATTTGATAATTTTAAGATTTTGAAAAAAATTATCTTGCAAAAAAAAAAGTTTGCAACTGATATGTGTATGCTTACATGCCTCTAGAGACTAGAACTTAGATAAGAAAGAGAATTGTGACTGACTGGAGCACTTGCCCTTCAGGAGAACCATCTGGAACAGCCTCCCAGGTGAGGTTGTTGTATTTTGTGCTTAGCACCATGCTTGACACTCGGTCAGTATTCAGTAAGTAGGAGTCAGTCATCAGCTAAATCATGATCAGTAGAAGCCTTAGGTACTTAAAATCCCTGCTTCTAATGCATAGAAATATCCTTGTTATTTTTTGTTTGCTTTGTTTTCCCTCATTTTGTTAGTTATTTTCCCAATTAAACCAAACTTAGTTTTTGTCAGTCTGTGTACTCTCAGCTTTTTATTATCGATTAGGACTTGTTTATAAAATTATGAACAGAGCTATAGCTTGAAGGTGCTGTTTATAGCAGCAAATAAGAAACTTAGGAGCAGTTTAAATGTGTAAAGAAATGGAACTGTAGTTCTCGGCTACAATATAGCCTTTGCTTAATTCATAGAAGACAATGGAACCTCATGAAAATAACATTTTATAAAAAGTTTGAAAAGCAGAGAAAAATGGATGTATGCTCTGATTATGTAATTATATTTGTAGAAATAAAAGAAGATATGTAAACATTATGTTAGACTGGTAGATTATGATTCATTTTTCCTTTTTTTCCCCTGAGCTTTTGGAAATATATTAAATGTGTATGTAGTTAAATAATGGAGAGTAAAGCAAAAGCAGTTTTTTTGATTTTGAGTTTTAGATCTGAATTGAGCCAAATGAAAGTTTTAGATATAAGAGGACAGACCCCTACACATCCACACACATGCTATAAAGACTGATGGGAGAGAACCCCTGATGGATAAATAGTTGGAATTGTAGTGGAGGGATTACTGTGTTTAATGGCTTCACTTAACTCAGTCGTGTCTGACTCTTAGCAAATGCATGAACTTGCCTATGGAATTCTCCAGGCAAGAATACTGGAGTGGGTTGCTATTCCCTTCTCCGGGGGATTTTCCTGAATCAGGGATTGAACCTGGGTCTCCTGCATTGCATCCAGATTCTTTACCATCAGAGCCACAAGAAAAGATCCATTCATCTGGAGGACCCAGTAAAATGGCGTATGAAAAATGCTTTGATATTTTTGTTTTTGTTGTTTTTAAAAAATCTTTTTATTTTGTATTAGATTATAGCCAGTTAACAATGTTGTGATAGTTTCAGGTGGACAACAAAGGGACTCAGCCATACATATACATCTATCCATTCTCCTTCAAACTCCTCCCATTCAGGCCTACCACACCTTATGTTTTCTTCAGTAAGTAGGAGTCATCATTTTGATTAGCCTTAGGTACTTAAAATCCCTGCTTCTAATGCATAGAAATATCCTTGTTATTTTTTGTTTGCTTTGTTTTCCCTCATTTTGTTAGTTATTTTCCCAATTAAACCAAACTTAGTTTTTGTCAGTCTGTGTACTCTCAGCTTTTTATTATCGATTAGGACTTGTTTATAAAATTATGAACAGAGCTATAGCTTGAAGGTGCTGTTTATAGCAGCAAATAAGAAACTTAGGAGCAGTTTAAATGTGTAAAGAAATGGAACTGTAGTTCTCGGCTACAATATAGCCTTTGCTTAATTCATAGAAGACAATGGAACCTCATGAAAATAACATTTTATAAAAAGTTTGAAAAGCAGAGAAAATGGATGTATGCTCTGATTATGTAATTATATTTGTAGAAATAAAAGAAGATATGTAAACATTATGTTAGACTGGTAGATTATGATTCATTTTTCCTTTTTTTCCCCTGAGCTTTTGGAAATATATTAAATGTGTATGTAGTTAAATAATGGAGAGTAAAGCAAAAGCAGTTTTTTTGATTTTGAGTTTTAGATCTGAATTGAGCCAAATGAAAGTTTTAGATATAAGAGGACAGACCCCTACACATCCACACACATGCTATAAAGACTGATGGGAGAGAACCCCTGATGGATAAATAGTTGGAATTGTAGTGGAGGGATTACTGTGTTTAATGGCTTCACTTAACTCAGTCGTGTCTGACTCTTAGCAAATGCATGAACTTGCCTATGGAATTCTCCAGGCAAGAATACTGGAGTGGGTTGCTATTCCCTTCTCCGGGGGATTTTCCTGAATCAGGGATTGAACCTGGGTCTCCTGCATTGCATCCAGATTCTTTACCATCAGAGCCACAAGAAAAGATCCATTCATCTGGAGGACCCAGTAAAATGGCGTATGAAAAATGCTTTGATATTTTTGTTTTTGTTGTTTTTAAAAAATCTTTTTATTTTGTATTAGATTATAGCCAGTTAACAATGTTGTGATAGTTTCAGGTGGACAACAAAGGGACTCAGCCATACATATACATCTATCCATTCTCCTTCAAACTCCCCTCCCATTCAGGCTACCACATAACACTAAGCAGAGTTACCTGTGCTTTACAATAGCTCCTTGTTGGTTATCCATTTTAAATATTAGCAGGTATTTCTTATGTCCCTTCAAATGTGAGGTAGTGTTCTACAGTGTCTATCACCTGCAGTACGTGCCTCCTGTCAGAGAAGATATCTAAACAGCAACTACAAATTGACCTACTGAATTGAAAGTTTTATGTGATTTTTTTTAAGGTAGAATCTCTACCTTAAGAAAAATGGTTTTGTTAGAGGATCTTTAAAGTCCCTTCTAGCTTCAGAATTCCTGGAGTCTCTGAAATACCTTATTAAAATAGCATAATGTATAAAAGTGCTTTGGAAGCAGAAATTCCATTATATATATAAGAAATTTCAGAGAAGCCACAATGTCATTCTGTTGTTCGATTTGATAGGTTTAACGTAATATTGTTTGACCAAAGCTCTATCTTTAACATATGAAACAGTTTTAAAGGGAATTTTTAGTGTTATTACTATAAATGGACATATGAAATTGTATAGCTTTTTCCATAAAATTCGTAACGTTCTATGATTTTCACTTTTATTCTGGATTGGCTTTCTCATTTCAGAAACTTGTCAAAACTGGAGAAAATAATTGGTCTCTGCCTGAACTGGTACATGCTGTGGTCCTACTGGCGCATTATCATGCTTTGGCAAGCTTTGTTTTTGGCAGTGGCATCAATCCAGAAAGAGATCCAGAAATCTCCAATGGATTCAGGCTAATACCAGTCAACAATTTCTGTGTGTGTGATCTCGCTAATGACAACAACATAGAGAATGCATCCCTTACAGTCAGCAACTTTGGGGTTTGTTTTCTTAACTGTTTTGTTTTACTACTTTGCCTTTAAACTTGCTACAATAAAAACATGTAGAGAAATTATCTGACTAAACAGGATATTATAGACTTGAAATATTTTGTATAATTTTTATTATTCTAAAAATTTAACCTGTACCTAAAGTTCTCAGTTGTTTTAAGGAGGTGTTTAAAGCAAATAGAAAATCATAAGGCTGCCTCAATTTTAGAAACAAGTGATAATATAATCTAATGTATACTAAATTCCATTGTATAGGGTTGGCCAAAAACTTTGTTCAAGTGTGCTATAAAATGTTATGGGGAAACCCAAATGAACTTTTTTGGTCAACCCAGCAGAATTCTAGATTAAATAAATCCATTCATATAAACTTTCTATAATTTACAGTTGAGAAAAAAATACTAGAATTCTGAAAATGTTTGATTTTGCCATATGTTCTTTGGAGCTACCAGAAAACCCACGTAGGAACTGAATGACTCTGCCAGCGCCACTGTGCACAAGGTGATGTTGGGAGATGGTGACATTTACCAGAACAGCTAGTAGTAATAATACCTAATATTATCTTCTCTGGCTCCAGATTGTCGATTCTCTAAGTGAGCTTTGAGGCCTTAATGGAAAGAATGAAAAGGCTTCAAGAGGAAAGGGAAGATGAAGAGGCATCTCAGGAAGAAATGACCACTCGCTTTGAGAAGGAGAAGAAAGAAAGTCTTTTTGTGGTTTCTGGAGATACTTTTCATTCATTTCCTCATTCAGGTGCTTTTTTTAATTTCACTGTCTGCCTTTTAGTTGTTCTTAGAATCCTAAGCAACCACCTTCAGTCTTTTCCCTATGGATCTGTCCAAACAATCCCACTGCTGTGTTCCTTTCATTTACCTGAGGCTGACATTTTCAAAACTGGAGAAAATAATTGGCCCCAACTGGTACATGCTGTGGTCCTACTGGCGCATTATCATGCTTTGGCAAGCTTTGTTTTTGGCAGTGGCATCAATCCAGAAAGAGATCCAGAAATCTCCAATGGATTCAGGCTAATACCAGTCAACAATTTCTGTGTGTGTGATCTCGCTAATGACAACAACATAGAGAATGCATCCCTTACAGTCAGCAACTTTGGGGTTTGTTTTCTTAACTGTTTTGTTTTACTACTTTGCCTTTAAACTTGCTACAATAAAAACATGTAGAGAAATTATCTGACTAAACAGGATATTATAGACTTGAAATATTTTGTATAATTTTTATTATTCTAAAAATTTAACCTGTACCTAAAGTTCTCAGTTGTTTTAAGGAGGTGTTTAAAGCAAATAGAAAATCATAAGGCTGCCTCAATTTTAGAAACAAGTGATAATATAATCTAATGTATACTAAATTCCATTGTATAGGGTTGGCCAAAAACTTTGTTCAAGTGTGCTATAAAATGTTATGGGGAAACCCAAATGAACTTTTTTGGTCAACCCAGCAGAATTCTAGATTAAATAAATCCATTCATATAAACTTTCTATAATTTACAGTTGAGAAAAAAATACTAGAATTCTGAAAATGTTTGATTTTGCCATATGTTCTTTGGAGCTACCAGAAAACCCACGTAGGAACTGAATGACTCTGCCAGCGCCACTGTGCACAAGGTGATGTTGGGAGATGGTGACATTTACCAGAACAGCTAGTAGTAATAATACCTAATATTATCTTCTCTGGCTCCAGATTGTCGATTCTCTAAGTGAGTTAGAGGCCTTAATGGAAAGAATGAAAAGGCTTCAAGAGGAAAGGGAAGATGAAGAGGCATCTCAGGAAGAAATGACCACTCGCTTTGAGAAGGAGAAGAAAGAAAGTCTTTTTGTGGTTTCTGGAGATACTTTTCATTCATTTCCTCATTCAGGTGCTTTTTTTAATTTCACTGTCTGCCTTTTAGTTGTTCTTAGAATCCTAAGCAACCACCTTCAGTCTTTTCCCTATGGATCTGTCCAAACAATCCCACTGCTGTGTTCCTTTCATTTACCTGAGGCTGACACTGTTGCTTGCCCTCTATGTGGGTGCATCTTTGACTGTATTTCAGATCCAGTTGAGAGATACTTCAGCTGGGTATGAGTTCATACTCTTATCCTGGACAAAATGTTATTCAGAGCAAACCAGTTGCTTATAAAATCAGATAAGAATATTTAATCCATCTTCCTTTTGTGATTATTTTTTAAATGATAAGTAAAATCTTGTTTCAGTGGATGTAATTTGGGAGAAATATCTCTGCCTTTTCCATGGGTGGGGAGTATGTAGGAGAATTGTTCTCACACTGCTGCTTTTTTCCAGATTATTTATAAAATTACACTGCACTTTCATTTGCATTTCTTTGGAGAAACCTTTGGGATTTTATAAAAATGTATTATTTGATCATTGTCTTAGGTTGAATTTGGAGGAATTCATTGTATTTTAAAAGCTATGCTTTTCTCTATCAAAAGCTAGACTTCTTGGCTTTAGTCTTAAAAATACAATTCTTTTCCTAATACTCTAAGACATTTTAAATAGGAGGAAAACTCTTCAATTATAACTTAAAAAGATATTGAGCACCATATAGTCCCTGTTATCAAAATTAGCATGGACTCAGTAGCCTTTGAAAGCTTTAGTTCTTTAATGTCATCAATCTACATAGCATTTATTTTTAAAGTAAAGCTTCATAGGTTTAGAAGAGGGCTTCAAATGAGTAGCCGTGAGGATAGTCAGTCTCGTAAATCCTGAGGGAAATTGCTTTGGCCATGACTTGTTTGTTAATGTTAAATATGGCATTGACCAATAGCTCTCAGAAGTTTTACCAGGAAGAAAAAGAACCCCCTTTTATCATTTTTCCCAATGATTTCTTTTATGAAATGTTTTATCTACTAAATAGAGGATATTTAATAATAATTTCTCAGAACTTCTAACCAGCAGGAAATTCCAAATACATATAAAGAAGCATACTGTTTTGCCCTGAATATTCATTGAAAGGATTGAAGCTGAAGCTCCAATACTTTGGCCACCTGATGCATATAGAGCAGCTGATTGAGTCTTTTCCCTATGGATCTGTCCAAACAATCCCACTGCTGTGTTCCTTTCATTTACCTGAGGCTGACACTGTTGCTTGCCCTCTATGTGGGTGCATCTTTGACTGTATTTCAGATCCAGTTGAGAGATACTTCAGCTGGGTATGAGTTCATACTCTTATCCTGGACAAAATGTTATTCAGAGCAAACCAGTTGCTTATAAAATCAGATAAGAATATTTAATCCATCTTCCTTTTGTGATTATTTTTTAAATGATAAGTAAAATCTTGTTTCAGTGGATGTAATTTGGGAGAAATATCTCTGCCTTTTCCATGGGTGGGGAGTATGTAGGAGAATTGTTCTCACACTGCTGCTTTTCCAGATTATTTATAAAATTACACTGCACTTTCATTTGCATTTCTTTGGAGAAACCTTTGGGATTTTATAAAAATGTATTATTTGATCATTGTCTTAGGTTGAATTTGGAGGAATTCATTGTATTTTAAAAGCTATGCTTTTCTCTATCAAAAGCTAGACTTCTTGGCTTTAGTCTTAAAAATACAATTCTTTTCCTAATACTCTAAGACATTTTAAATAGGAGGAAAACTCTTCAATTATAACTTAAAAAGATATTGAGCACCATATAGTCCCTGTTATCAAAATTAGCATGGACTCAGTAGCCTTTGAAAGCTTTAGTTCTTTAATGTCATCAATCTACATAGCATTTATTTTTAAAGTAAAGCTTCATAGGTTTAGAAGAGGGCTTCAAATGAGTAGCCGTGAGGATAGTCAGTCTCGTAAATCCTGAGGGAAATTGCTTTGGCCATGACTTGTTTGTTAATGTTAAATATGGCATTGACCAATAGCTCTCAGAAGTTTTACCAGGAAGAAAAAGAACCCCCTTTTATCATTTTTCCCAATGATTTCTTTTATGAAATGTTTTATCTACTAAATAGAGGATATTTAATAATAATTTCTCAGAACTTCTAACCAGCAGGAAATTCCAAATACATATAAAGAAGCATACTGTTTTGCCCTGAATATTCATTGAAAGGATTGAAGCTGAAGCTCCAATACTTTGGCCACCTGATGCAAAGAGCCAGCTCATTGGAGAAGACCCTGATGCTGGGAAAGATTTGAGGGCAAGAGGAGAAGGAGGTGACAGAAGGTGAAATGGTTGGATAGCATTACTGACTCAACGGACATCAGTTTGAGCAAGCTCCAGGAGATAGTGAAGGACAGGGAAGTATGAATAATAAACCAATAACCAAAACAATTATTGTTCAATTGATAAGTTGTATCCAACTCTTTGCGGCCCCATGGACCGTAGCTACCAGGCTCCTCTGTCCGTGGAATTCTCCAGGCAAGAATACTGGAGTAGGTAGCCATTGCCTTTTCCAGGGGATCTTCCCAACCCAGGGATCAAACCCAGGTCTCCTGCACTGCAGGCAACTTCTTTATCACTGAGCCACAAGGGAAACCTACAGACATTTATTGTACTCTTTGTATTCTCAGCAGGGTAGTAAGCACTAAGGTTTTCAGGCTAAATAAGGTATGATTGCTGCCCTCTGCAGGCTCTTGTTGCTATTAGGAGAGAAAGAAATAATCACAATACAAAGCAGAATGTAAGGCATACATGGACGCAGTGATGGAGGGGGAGGAGTGGGGACAGAGGAGGTCCTAGAGAAAGACCTCCTCCAGCTGCTTGGCTTTAAGCTAAGCCACAGAGACTTGAGTGCAAGGGAGCCAGCAGTGGCTGGGGGGATGGGATGTTGGTGGTAAATAGCATATCTGGCCTGAGCCAAGGCAAGGTGGTAAGGAAATGGGATGGTGGGTGCCAGACCACATGGTTCTGTGTTGTTAGGATGTAGCACATGAGGTAGGTATTGTGAAGAGGAAGCTGATGAGGCCTTATCTCAATGACCTTTCCAGCCTTAAAGGTCACGTAACCAGCCGCATTTTAGACATGTTGCATTGTGATGTTTATGAAACCTCTGATCTGGAGATGTCTACTACAAGTGCCTCTCAGACTTTAACGTGCTTGTGAGTCACTGAGGCATCTTGTTGAAATGCAAATTTGTGTGCAGTCTGTCTGGGCCAGGACCTGAGAAGCCACGTTTCTATCATGTCGTCAAGTGATGCCCATGTGGCTGGTCTGCACACCACACTTAGAGCAGCCAGGGTTGAGCAGGAGAGGGTTTTAAGCACAAAGTAAAGTTTGAGAAGTTATCAGTATATATGTGGCAGTTAAGAGTTGTTTCTAAAAATCATCCAGAGAAAATAAATGGGACAAGGGAAAGTAATGAGCCTAGAATGAACCTTTTAGGGAAACCAATATTTTAAAATGTAAACATTGTATTAAGGTTAGTAGTGTTTTTTTATTTTTAGACAAAAAATTTAAAAATCTCTTTATAACTGAAAGGAAAAAAATAAAAATATATTTAGCTACCAGGCTCCTCTGTCCGTGGAATTCTCCAGGCAAGAATACTGGAGTAGGTAGCCATTGCCTTTTCCAGGGGATCTTCCCAACCCAGGGATCAAACCCAGGTCTCCTGCACTGCAGGCAACTTCTTTATCACTGAGCCACAAGGGAAACCTACAGACATTTATTGTACTCTTTGTATTCTCAGCAGGGTAGTAAGCACTAAGGTTTTCAGGCTAAATAAGGTATGATTGCTGCCCTCTGCAGGCTCTTGTTGCTATTAGGAGAGAAAGAAATAATCACAATACAAAGCAGAATGTAAGGCATACATGGACGCAGTGATGGAGGGGGAGGAGTGGGGACAGAGGAGGTCCTAGAGAAAGACCTCCTCCAGCTGCTTGGCTTTAAGCTAAGCCACAGAGACTTGAGTGCAAGGGAGCCAGCAGTGGCTGGGGGGATGGGATGTTGGTGGTAAATAGCATATCTGGCCTGAGCCAAGGCAAGGTGGTAAGGAAATGGGATGGTGGGTGCCAGACCACATGGTTCTGTGTTGTTAGGATGTAGCACATGAGGTAGGTATTGTGAAGAGGAAGCTGATGAGGCCTTATCTCAATGACCTTTCCAGCCTTAAAGGTCACGTAACCAGCCGCATTTTAGACATGTTGCATTGTGATGTTTATGAAACCTCTGATCTGGAGATGTCTACTACAAGTGCCTCTCAGACTTTAACGTGCTTGTGAGTCACTGAGGCATCTTGTTGAAATGCAAATTTGTGTGCAGTCTGTCTGGGCCAGGACCTGAGAAGCCACGTTTCTATCATGTCGTCAAGTGATGCCCATGTGGCTGGTCTGCACACCACACTTAGAGCAGCCAGGGTTGAGCAGGAGAGGGTTTTAAGCACAAAGTAAAGTTTGAGAAGTTATCAGTATATATGTGGCAGTTAAGAGTTGTTTCTAAAAATCATCCAGAGAAAATAAATGGGACAAGGGAAAGTAATGAGCCTAGAATGAACCTTTTAGGGAAACCAATATTTTAAAATGTAAACATTGTATTAAGGTTAGTAGTGTTTATTTACTTTTAGACATTAATTTTTGTATTTGTGAAAAATTTTAATATAACTCTCTTTATAACTGAAAGAGTAAGTAGACACAAATCCAGAATAAGAGAGAAAACTTATCATTCTTTAGCCAACTGATATATATAAAACAGTATATCCCAAGCTGCAACATATACTATTGTTTTCAAGTGCACATAGAGAATTTACAAATATCATATGTTAATAAAACAATATCAATAAATTTTAAAAGATTAAAAGTTTATGGAGTATAACTTTTGACTAAAATGGAAGTAAGCTAGCAATCAGTAACAGGAAAAACTAGAAATTTCTCAAATGTTTAGAAATGAAACAGTATGTTTCTAAATAGTACCTAGTAAAAGAAAAAAGTTGCAATGGAAATTAGAAAATATTTGGAGCTTAATAGCAGTGAAATACAGCATAGACATTAATTACTTATTTATTTTCTTCATTTGGTCATGCCGGGCAGCTTGCAGAATCTTAGTTCCCCAACCATGGATTGAACTCAGGTCCCCTACAGTGGAAGTACAGAGTCCTAACCACTGTACCACCAGGGAATTCCCTAGACATTGATTTTGTAAAGCTTCTCTAAGACCACTAGAAATTGAGAGACATAAATGTTTTATTTCTTTTAGATTTTTGTTTAATTTATTCATTTCTGGCTGTGCTAGGTCTTCACTGGTGCTCAGCCTTTTTCTCTAGTTACAGTGAGTTTTTAAAGGTTCATCCATCTCACTATCATTGCATATATACAATGGAATATCACTCAAATTTGTTTCTTTTTTATGGATGAGTAGTATTCCATTATGTACATGTACCACAACTTCTTTACCTAATTTGTCAATGGACATCCAGCTTGCTTCCATGTCCTGTTTTTTGTAATAACACAACTCTCTAGCTGCAGTGCTCGGGATTTGCATTTCTGTGGGTCTTCTTGTTGTAGAGCATGGGCTCTAGGCACATGGGCTTCAGTAACTGGAGCTCCCAGGCTCTAGGGCACAGGCTCAGTAGTTGTGACACACAGGATCAGTTGTTCCATGGTGTGTGGGATCCTCCTAGACCAGGGACTGAACCTGTGTGCCTCCTGCATTGGCAGGCAGACTTCACCACTGACCTACCCATGAAGCGCTTTTTTTAGTTATTATTATTGAAAATACATTTTAGAATGTTAGTCTTTACCTTCTTGGACCCTTAAGCAAGGACTTTTGCTTTCTAAAGTGAATTTTGACCAGCAAATCTTAGATCTTGGTGGAAAGTTATGTTGTGATTTTAACGAAGAGGCTATATCATTTATAAATTAAGAAACAAATTGTTTCAGTTTTTACTCTTCACCATTCCCAGTACTAAATCTGTTGGTCACACAAAGATAAGGGAAAAAGACTCAGTGTGTGGCTGAGTTATTTTTATAGACTTAGTGTGTTTCAAAGTGAAAATAGAAAATTATATTTCCCCTATAACAAATTTCTTGGTTTGATCAGTGGCATAAAACAGTTCAGATTCCATGTAGAGATTCTAAGAATAGTTTTTCAGACCTTTTGAAGAAAATAGATGTTTGAGGTTTTCTGCAGGGGTATTATTCTATAGCTTAGTGACAGAGTTAACTAGCTTTTATTTCTTTTTCTGCTTTTCAAATTAGAATGGTTTTCCATTAATGTAACATAGTGTTTTCTGTATTTCACTGGTACCCATTTCTTAGAAGCAGAAAAATGCAGATAATTTGCAAAGTACTATTTCCTTTTAAGTCCAAAGTCTGAAATACTTGTTTAGATAGAATTAAAATTTTTTGTTGCTGTTGCTCAGTCCTTCAGTTTTTTCCAACTCTTTGTGACCTCATGGACTGCAGCACGCAGGCTTTGCTATTCTTCACTATCACCTGGAGTTTGCTCAAACTCATGTCCATTGAGTTGATGATGCCATCCAACCATCTCATTTCCTGTCATCCTCTTCTCCTCCTGCCCTCAGTCTTTCCCAGCATCAGGATCTTTTCTAGTGAGTCATCTCTTCCCATCAGGTGGCCAGAGTATTGGAGCTTCAGCTTCAGTATCAGTCCTTCCAATGAATATTCAGGGTTGGTTTCCTTTAGGATTGACTAGTTTGATCTCCTTGCAAAAAGTCAATTGTGTACACACAGGATCAGTTGTTCCATTTATCCTCCTAGACCAGGGACTGAACCTGTGTGCCTCCTGCATTGGCAGGCAGACTTCACCACTGACCTACCCATGAAGCGCTTTTTTTAGTTATTATTATTGAAAATACATTTTAGAATGTTAGTCTTTACCTTCTTGGACCCTTAAGCAAGGACTTTTGCTTTCTAAAGTGAATTTTGACCAGCAAATCTTAGATCTTGGTGGAAAGTTATGTTGTGATTTTAACGAAGAGGCTATATCATTTATAAATTAAGAAACAAATTGTTTCAGTTTTTACTCTTCACCATTCCCAGTACTAAATCTGTTGGTCACACAAAGATAAGGGAAAAGACTCAGTGTGTGGCTGAGTTATTTTTATAGACTTAGTGTGTTTCAAAGTGAAAATAGAAAATTATATTTCCCCTATAACAAATTTCTTGGTTTGATCAGTGGCATAAAACAGTTCAGATTCCATGTAGAGATTCTAAGAATAGTTTTTCAGACCTTTTGAAGAAAATAGATGTTTGAGGTTTTCTGCAGGGGTATTATTCTATAGCTTAGTGACAGAGTTAACTAGCTTTTATTTCTTTTTCTGCTTTTCAAATTAGAATGGTTTTCCATTAATGTAACATAGTGTTTTCTGTATTTCACTGGTACCCATTTCTTAGAAGCAGAAAAATGCAGATAATTTGCAAAGTACTATTTCCTTTTAAGTCCAAAGTCTGAAATACTTGTTTAGATAGAATTAAAATTTTTTGTTGCTGTTGCTCAGTCCTTCAGTTTTTTCCAACTCTTTGTGACCTCATGGACTGCAGCACGCAGGCTTTGCTATTCTTCACTATCACCTGGAGTTTGCTCAAACTCATGTCCATTGAGTTGATGATGCCATCCAACCATCTCATTTCCTGTCATCCTCTTCTCCTCCTGCCCTCAGTCTTTCCCAGCATCAGGATCTTTTCTAGTGAGTCATCTCTTCCCATCAGGTGGCCAGAGTATTGGAGCTTCAGCTTCAGTATCAGTCCTTCCAATGAATATTCAGGGTTGGTTTCCTTTAGGATTGACTAGTTTGATCTCCTTGCAAGTTAGAGGTTTAGATTTGTCAATCAGAGTATGAATTTTTAACTCCTTTTTAAAAATTTTTAAACTTCTTAGGGTAAATTTAGGGAAAAATATTTTTGTATTGGGTTGGCCAAACAGTTCATTCAGACTTTTCGATAACATCTTACAGAAAAACCTAAGTGAACTTTTTGGCCAACCTAGATATTTTAATTAAGCCAATTTTTTGCCTGAATAACCACAGCTAAATATTGCAATTGGCACTATTTTATAATGAAATTATTTTCAAAATTTGAGCAAAAAGTATTTTATGTGAGTTTATGCCATGTAGTCAGTATTGTCACTTTGGAAATCTGTGGAAAAGCTAAAGTGAAAAAGTGGAAGAAAGTGCAGCTAGTTCACTGTTCTAACTCTGTACAGTTTCCTTGACACTAGACTGTTCATTATTGTCCTTAGATTTTGAGGATGACATGATTATAACATCTGATGTCTCCCGATATATCGAAGACCCTGGTTTTGGGTATGAAGACTTTGCCAGACGAGGGGAAGAACATTTGCCAACATTCCGAGCTCAGGTATGCGATGCCTTTAATTTAGGGATATTGAAGAAGAGATACCATCATTTTAATTGTGAAATCTTGAAATATAAATAAATTGACTTCCAAAGACACTGATGGGTCATTTGATAGAATCTGTACATATCTTTATTTAATCTAGTTTTTGGCCTTGTCTAATTTGATGTCCCAGTTGGTGGTTTATTATTTTAGCATCCGCCCCCCCAACCCCTCAACCCTGGAAAGACAAAAGTAATGTGTTTTATGCAGTCACTTTCATTACTGCATGGTAGTCGTATCATGTTTTGGAGAGGAGTAGGGAGGAAATCAATGTTCACATTTATAATAAAAAGGTATATTTGTAGTAAGATCATATTATCAATAGTTACGGGCTTCAGGGCCACCCCTGCTCCTCATCCCTGGCTAAGAGCCACAGGAGTGATATGACTCATAAAGAGAGCACACGTGTGATTAAAGACAGACTCCTCTGCACTTGTTCCGGATGACCTAACCATCCATGTCACTGAGTAGGTTTAGTCACATATGCATACTCCAGGCTTCTCAGGGTCCTTCCAGATCAGGGCATAGTTTGTACAGCACATGAACCCCAGGAGGTAGCCAGAATTTATCACCAACATGCTCATTGCAGAACCATTGAGGAAATGGCACGGCACTCTCATCTACAAACTGATGTGATGGTAAAGCGATCTTGGTAAAGTGACAAACTTAGTGAAAGAATTACAGACTTTGAAATATCTCCACTCACTTGCTTTATACTTAACAAATGGAGAATGACCATTTTGTGATATGTTTTGTTCTTTTAGGACTATACCTGGGAAAATCATGGGTTCTCCCTGGTGAACAGACTTTATTCTGACATTGGACATCTTCTGGACGAGAAGTTCCGCATGGTCTACAATCTCACCTATAACACTATGGCCAGCCACGAGGATGTGGACACAACCATGCTGCGCAGAGCTTTATTTAACTACGTTCACTGTATGTTTGGAATCAGGTATGGTTGTCATGGAGACACTTCTGTGTGTTTCTAAATGAAAATTCTGACAAAAGTCTTACTTCTAATCCTGTTCAAAAGTATACACTTCTGGCGAGAAAATATTATATGTGGACTCCAGATTTTAAAAAGTTAATTCTGTTTTATAGAAGAACATTTTTCTTTGTTCAAAAGTTGTGAGTCGTAACATGTATCTATAAATACAGTAGTAGAATTTTACTGAGGGAAAAAGTATCTTTAATCATTGGGGATAGTAGAAAACCACTCCATTTGAGAACCCCTCCTGGAAGAGCTGGACATTTAAAAAGCAAAGATGATAGGCCATTGTCCATGTGTGCCAAGTCACTTCAGTCATGTCCAACTCTTTGAGACCCTCTGAACTGTGGCCCACCAGACTCCTCTGTCCGTGGAATTTTCCAGGCCAGAATACTGAAGTGGGTTGCCATGCTCTCCTCCAGGGGATCTTCCCAACCCAAGGATTGAACCTGTGTCTCCTGCAGCTCCTGCACTGCAGGCAGATTCTTTGCCACTAAGCCATGGGGGAAGCCCATGATATCCCAGATATCAGTTAGATAACTGTAACGGGTGCTGGTTGGTTGGTTGATTTTTGAAGGAATGGTATAATTAGGGTATACATAAAAGTAGGGTAGAATCTGCCCTCATAAAAGTTACATAAGCTCAGTAAGAGTACGGAAACAAAACTGCAAACCAGTGTAAGTTAGTGACACCTAAATTTAGAAAATTAGAATTGAGAGGACCAAGAGTAAATGAGTAAGTAAGGCTGAGTGGTCTAATCAAGAAAGCTCTTTTTGGAGAACATCCTTTTTGAGCTAGGTTTTGAAGACTTCTGTGGAGGTAGATTTGCTGAAAGAGAAAATCCCCAGTTATGAATACATTCAATTGACTCTGTACTATATCCTTCCTAATACAATATCAGTAAGTCCTTATGGAATGGAATTAGAATTCAACTTGTTAAGCAACACGATTTCTATAACTTTAACGGAAAAAAATCCAAAATTTCCTGGAAAATCAACTAATAATAAAATATTCTACCTAAATAAAATTATTATGATGGTAAATAGTAAGTCTGCTATTTTCCCATTTACTATTCTAGAAAGAATCATCACATTTTAAAATATATTATACCAATCTAATTAATAAAAATAAACTCTAATAGATTTTAATTCAATAAATATTACATTCAATATAATATATTCAAGGCAATAAATAATAATTATGCTGATATTTCTCTGCTGGGTGCTACTAAATAAAGCTTATATAAAATCCTAGAGGTTTTTTTCTTTTTAACTAATCATTATGTTTGGGCTAAAAATGAACTAAAAAAAACAGAAGGGAAACCCCACAAGCTCCCACTAGTACATTTACCTTCTTATCTATTTCTGTGCCCATTTACTCTGCTCTTCTCTCTCACGAATGAACTATCTACGCACATATGCACTTGGGCACAGAGTCCCACGTCCTCTCATCTAAAGATCCCCGTCCTAGCAATTCTCCCTTGTCTCTCCAGCATAATCAACTTCTTAATCAGATCTTTCCTATCAGTATGTAAAATGTCTTTATTTATCTCATCATCTTACAAAAAAGTCCTTCCTTGTCTCCTGCAGCTCCTGCACTGCAGGCAGATTCTTTGCCACTAAGCCATGGGGGAAGCCCATGATATCCCAGATATCAGTTAGATAACTGTAACGGGTGCTGGTTGGTTGGTTGATTTTTGAAGGAATGGTATAATTAGGGTATACATAAAAGTAGGGTAGAATCTGTCCTCATAAAAGTTACATAAGCTCAGTAAGAGTACGGAAACAAAACTGCAAACCAGTGTAAGTTAGTGACACCTAAATTTAGAAAATTAGAATTGAGAGGACCAAGAGTAAATGAGTAAGTAAGGCTGAGTGGTCTAATCAAGAAAGCTCTTTTTGGAGAACATCCTTTTTGAGCTAGGTTTTGAAGACTTCTGTGGAGGTAGATTTGCTGAAAGAGAAAATCCCCAGTTATGAATACATTCAATTGACTCTGTACTATATCCTTCCTAATACAATATCAGTAAGTCCTTATGGAATGGAATTAGAATTCAACTTGTTAAGCAACACGATTTCTATAACTTTAACGGAAAAAAATCCAAAATTTCCTGGAAAATCAACTAATAATAAAATATTCTACCTAAATAAAATTATTATGATGGTAAATAGTAAGTCTGCTATTTTCCCATTTACTATTCTAGAAAGAATCATCACATTTTAAAATATATTATACCAATCTAATTAATAAAAATAAACTCTAATAGATTTTAATTCAATAAATATTACATTCAATATAATATATTCAAGGCAATAAATAATAATTATGCTGATATTTCTCTGCTGGGTGCTACTAAATAAAGCTTATATAAAATCCTAGAGGTTTTTTTCTTTTTAACTAATCATTATGTTTGGGCTAAAAATGAACTAAAAAAAACAGAAGGGAAACCCCACAAGCTCCCACTAGTACATTTACCTTCTTATCTATTTCTGTGCCCATTTACTCTGCTCTTCTCTCTCACGAATGAACTATCTACGCACATATGCACTTGGGCACAGAGTCCCACGTCCTCTCATCTAAAGATCCCCGTCCTAGCAATTCTCCCTTGTCTCTCCAGCATAATCAACTTCTTAATCAGATCTTTCCTATCAGTATGTAAAATGTCTTTATTTATCTCATCATCTTACAAAAAAGTCCTTCCTTAGTCCTTCTTTTGACGCTAGCTATTGCCTCACATTTCTGCTCCCGTGCACAGCAGAGCCCTTTTTTTTTTTTAACCTTTATTTTGCTTTTAACTTTTACAGAATTTTGTTGTTTACAGATATGTATGTTCCCAGATTAGTCATATGTATATCCCCCCCTTCCCACCCCTCCCAACCATCACATAGCACCCCTGAAGGATCCCCTTTTCTCACAGAGCAATGACTAGAGCTACTTTCTTCACTTATGATAGTACAGGCCTTCATGCTACTTCCTTTACGCCTCCCACCTTCTGTTCCTTCCCCACAATGTTCATATGTCCACTGTCCATGTCTGTCTTTCTGTTGCTTCACTGCATGTGCCATCATCACCATCCTACTAGATTCCATATATATGTGTTAATATACTGTATTTGTCCTTCTCTTTCTGACTGACTTCACTTTTGATGATACGTTCTAGATCCAGCCACCTCATTAGGGCTGATTCTTCTGCATTTCTCTTTACAGCTGTGTAGTATTCCATTGTATATATGTACCAGAGCTTTTGGATCCATTCGTTCGTCGATGGGCATCTAGGTTCCTTCCATGTTCTAGCTATTGTATAGAGAGCTACAATGAACATTGGGGTACAGGTGCTTCTTTCAGATTTGATTTCATCAGGGTATAAGCCTAAGAGTGGGATTGCTGGGTCATATGGTGCTTCTATTTTTAGTTTTTTAAGAAATCTCCAGACTGTCTTCCATAGAGGCTGTATCAATTTACACTCCCGCCAGCAATGCAGGAGTGTTCCCTTTTCTCCGCAGCCTCTCCAGCATTTATTGTCTGTCAATTTGTGGATGACGGCCCTTCTGACAGGTGTGAGGTGATATCTCATTGTAGTTTTGATTTGCATTTCTCTAATTATTAGTGAAGTTGAGCATCGTTTCATGTGCTTTTGAGCCATCTGTATGTCATCGTTGGAGAGGTGTCTGTTTAGGTCCTTTTCCCATTTTTTGATTGGGTTGTTCATTTTTCCAGTGCTGAGTTGTCTGAGTTGCTTGCAGATTTTGGAGATTAATTCTTTGTCTGTTGTTTCATTTTTATTTTCCAGTTTCTTGCTTCTTTTGACGCTAGCTATTGCCTCACATTTCTGCTCCCGTGCACAGCAGAGCCCTTTTTTTTTTTTAACCTTTATTTTGCTTTTAACTTTTACAGAATTTTGTTGTTTACAGATATGTATGTTCCCAGATTAGTCATATGTATATCCCCCCCTTCCCACCCCTCCCAACCATCACATAGCACCCCTGAAGGATCCCCTTTTCTCACAGAGCAATGACTAGAGCTACTTTCTTCACTTATGATAGTACAGGCCTTCATGCTACTTCCTTTACGCCTCCCACCTTCTGTTCCTTCCCCACAATGTTCATATGTCCACTGTCCATGTCTGTCTTTCTGTTGCTTCACTGCATGTGCCATCATCACCATCCTACTAGATTCCATATATATGTGTTAATATACTGTATTTGTCCTTCTCTTTCTGACTGACTTCACTTTTGATGATACGTTCTAGATCCAGCCACCTCATTAGGGCTGATTCTTCTGCATTTCTCTTTACAGCTGTGTAGTATTCCATTGTATATATGTACCAGAGCTTTTGGATCCATTCGTTCGTCGATGGGCATCTAGGTTCCTTCCATGTTCTAGCTATTGTATAGAGAGCTACAATGAACATTGGGGTACAGGTGCTTCTTTCAGATTTGATTTCATCAGGGTATAAGCCTAAGAGTGGGATTGCTGGGTCATATGGTGCTTCTATTTTTAGTTTTTTAAGAAATCTCCAGACTGTCTTCCATAGAGGCTGTATCAATTTACACTCCCGCCAGCAATGCAGGAGTGTTCCCTTTTCTCCGCAGCCTCTCCAGCATTTATTGTCTGTCAATTTGTGGATGACGGCCCTTCTGACAGGTGTGAGGTGATATCTCATTGTAGTTTTGATTTGCATTTCTCTAATTATTAGTGAAGTTGAGCATCGTTTCATGTGCTTTTGAGCCATCTGTATGTCATCGTTGGAGAGGTGTCTGTTTAGGTCCTTTTCCCATTTTTTGATTGGGTTGTTCATTTTTCCAGTGCTGAGTTGTCTGAGTTGCTTGCAGATTTTGGAGATTAATTCTTTGTCTGTTGTTTCATTTGCTATGATTTTCTCCCACTCTGTGGGCTGTCTGTTCAACTTTTTTGTAGTTTCTTTAGCTGTACAAAAGCTTTTAAGTTTCATGAGGTCCCACATGTTCATTTGTCTTTTGAGTTCCGCTATTCTAGTAGGTGGGTCAGAGAAGATCTTGCTTTGATGTATGTCCTTGAGGGTTTTGCCTATATTCTCCTCTAAGAGTTTGATGGTTTCTGGCCTTACATTTAAGTCTTTAATCCATTTTGAGTTGATCTTTGTGCATGGTGTCAGGGTATGTTCCAACTTCATTTTCTTGCATGTAGCTGTCCAATTTTCCCAGCACCATTTGTTGAAGAGGCTGTCTTTGTCCCATTTTATAGTTTGGCCTCCTTTGTCAAAAATAAGGTACCCATAGGTGTGTGGGTGTTTATCTCTGGGTTCTCAATCTTGTTCCATTGGTCGATATTTCTGTTTTTGTGCCAGTACCATACTGTCTTGAGGACTGTTGCTTTGTAGTAGAGTCTGAAGTTGGGGAGGCTGATCCCTCCAGCTCCAATCTTCTTCCTCAGGATTGCTTTGGCTATTCGAGGTCTTTTGTGTTTTCGTATGAACTGTGTTATTCTTTGGTCTAGTTCTGTGAAGAATGTCATTGGAAGTTTGATAGGGATCGCATTGAATCTATAGATGACATTTGGTAGTATGGTCATTTTCACAATATTGATTCTTCCAACCCAGGAACATGGAATATTTCTCCATCTGTTTAAGTCTTCTTTAATGTCTCTCATGAGTGTCTTGTAATTTTCTGTGTACAGTTCTTTTGTTTCTTTGGGTAGGTTTATTTCTAGATATTTGATTCTTTTGGTTGCAATGGTGAAGGGGATTGCCTCTTTGATTTCGTTTTCTGATTTTTCATTGTTTGTGTATAGGAATGCCAGTGATTTCTGTATATTGATTTTGTATCCTGTGACTTTGCTGAATTCGCTGATTAACTCTAGTAGTTTTGTAATAGTGTCTTTGGGATTTTCTATGTATAATATCATGTCATCTGCAAATAGAGAGAGTTTGACTTCTTCTTTTCCAATCTGGATTCCTTTGATTTCTTTCTCTTCTCTTATTGCTGTTGCTAGAACTTCCAGGACTATGTTGAATAGTAGTGGTGAAAGTGGACACCCTTGTCTTGTTCCTGATCTTAGAGGGAATGCTTGGAGTTTTCACCATTGAGGATAATGTTCGCTGTGGGCTTCTCATATATGGCTTTCACTGTGTTAAGATAAGTTCCTTCTATGCCCATTTTTTGAAGAGTTTTTTATCATAAATGGATGCTGTACTTTGTCAAAGGCTTTTTCTGCATCTATTGAGATGATCATGTGGTTTTTGTCTCTCAATTTGTTGATATGGTGTATCACATTGGTTGATTTGCGGATATTGAAGAATCCTTGCATACCTGGAATGAACCCAACTTGATCGTGATGAATGAGCTTTTTGATGTGTTGTTGAATTCTGTTTGCTAGGATTTTGTTGAGGATTTTGGCGTCTAGATTCATCAGTGAAACTGGCCTATCATTTTCTTTTTTTGTGATGTCTTTGCCTGGCTTTGGTATCAGCGTGAAGTTGGGGAGGCTGATCCCTCCAGCTCCAATCTTCTTCCTCAGGATTGCTTTGGCTATTCGAGGTCTTTTGTGTTTTCGTATGAACTGTGTTATTCTTTGGTCTAGTTCTGTGAAGAATGTCATTGGAAGTTTGATAGGGATCGCATTGAATCTATAGATGACATTTGGTAGTATGGTCATTTTCACAATATTGATTCTTCCAACCCAGGAACATGGAATATTTCTCCATCTGTTTAAGTCTTCTTTAATGTCTCTCATGAGTGTCTTGTAATTTTCTGTGTACAGTTCTTTTGTTTCTTTGGGTAGGTTTATTTCTAGATATTTGATTCTTTTGGTTGCAATGGTGAAGGGGATTGCCTCTTTGATTTCGTTTTCTGATTTTTCATTGTTTGTGTATAGGAATGCCAGTGATTTCTGTATATTGATTTTGTATCCTGTGACTTTGCTGAATTCGCTGATTAACTCTAGTAGTTTTGTAATAGTGTCTTTGGGATTTTCTATGTATAATATCATGTCATCTGCAAATAGAGAGAGTTTGACTTCTTCTTTTCCAATCTGGATTCCTTTGATTTCTTTCTCTTCTCTTATTGCTGTTGCTAGAACTTCCAGGACTATGTTGAATAGTAGTGGTGAAAGTGGACACCCTTGTCTTGTTCCTGATCTTAGAGGGAATGCTTGGAGTTTTTCACCATTGAGGATAATGTTCGCTGTGGGCTTCTCATATATGGCTTTCACTGTGTTAAGATAAGTTCCTTCTATGCCCATTTTTTGAAGAGTTTTTTATCATAAATGGATGCTGTACTTTGTCAAAGGCTTTTTCTGCATCTATTGAGATGATCATGTGGTTTTTGTCTCTCAATTTGTTGATATGGTGTATCACATTGGTTGATTTGCGGATATTGAAGAATCCTTGCATACCTGGAATGAACCCAACTTGATCGTGATGAATGAGCTTTTTGATGTGTTGTTGAATTCTGTTTGCTAGGATTTTGTTGAGGATTTTGGCGTCTAGATTCATCAGTGAAACTGGCCTATCATTTTCTTTTTTTGTGATGTCTTTGCCTGGCTTTGGTATCAGCGTGATGGTGGCCTCGTAGAATGTGTTTGGAAGTGTTCCTTCCTGAGCAATTGTTTGGAAGAGTTTTAGAAGGACAGGCATTAGCTCTTCTTTAAATGTTTGGTAGAATTCAGCTGTGAAACCATCTGGCCCTGGGCTTTTATTTTTGGGTAGATTTTTGATCACAAGGTCGATTTCTGAGTTTGTGACTGGCTTGTTCATAGTTTCTATTTCTTCCTGATTGAGTCTTGGGAGATTAATCTTCTCTAAGAAATTGTCCATTTCTTCCAGGTTGTCCAGTTTGTTGCAATAGAGTTGTTCATAATAGTCTCTTATAATCCTTTGGATTTCTGCATTATCTGTTGTAATCTCTCCTTTTTCATTGTTTATTTTGGTGATCTGGTTCTTCTCTCTCTTTTTCTTGATGAGTCTGGCCAGTGGTGTGTTGATTTTATTTACCTTTTCGAAGAACCAGCTTTTTGTTTTATTTATCTTTGCTATTGTTTCTTTTGTTTCTTTCTCATTTATTTCTGCTCTGATCTTTATGATTTCCCTTCTTCTGCTGGCCTTGGGGTGTTTTTGTTCTTTCTCCAGTTGTTTTAAGCATAAGGTAAGGTCGTCTGTTAGAGATTTTCCTAGTTTCTTGAGGTGGGATTGAATTGCTATAAACTTCCCTCTTAGTACTGCTTTTGCAGTATCCCATAGGTTTTGCACTGTCGTGTGTTCACTGTCGTTTTGTTCTAGGCCTTTGAAGAAATTTTCTTTATCTGCTCTGACCATTTCTTATCCCCCATTCTCTCCTGAACTGATGCAGTCTCAGTTTTTGCCACGCTTTTCCTCCTGGCCTGCCGACAAAACTACTCTTACTGAGGTTGCCCTTGACTGCTGCGTAGCTCCTTGCCTCGGTCAGTTCTCCTCAGCTGTTTCTTTGCCGAGTCAGTAACACCAGACATAATTGATTATTCCCTCTTCCATGAGACAGTAGCCTCCTACCTTAAGGTTTTACACTTGCTCCTTCTCCTCCTCACAGTATTTGCTCAAATGTAAGTCTCTCTGAGAAACCTTCCTGCCCACTCTATCTAAAAATCACAACTCTTCTCCCATCTGATATATTATATGGTTATCTTTTTCATTTCTTTCTTTTTTCTCCAATAGAACTCAAATTCCATGAGACCAGGAATTTTGGTCTATTTTTCTCATCTGTTTCATCCATGCCTAGCACAGTACATGGAAAGTACATGGCACATAGTAGGCACTCAAATATTTATTATTTGTTAGATGAGTCATTGAATGGGCTTTTGGCATTTGATTACTAAAGGATTTTTGTGTCTTGATATAATTTTAGAAATCAGAAATTTTGACTGTGCCATTCCTCAGCTTGCTATCATACTGCTTTATAGGTATGATGACTATGATTATGGAGAAGTTAATCAATTACTTGAACGAAGCCTGAAGGTTTACATTAAGACAGTGACCTGCTATCCTGAGAGGACTACCAAGCGCATGTATGATAGTTACTGGCGTCAGTTCAAACACTCAGAAAAGGTGTGTTTCATGATTTAGCATGGACAAATACTCCATGCAAGGAGTACTGATTATGAAAAACTATACATGAAAGTATTAATGAATCAGCACCATCAGAGAAGTTGGAAGTGGCATCATTTGACCATCTTTTTTTTTTTTGCAATGTTTTACAATTCAGGATGATTGAATGGTGACTAAATTATGGTTATGTGTTTTGTCCAATGTGGTGTATAAAAAAAGAAAAGGGCAGTGTCTATGAGGTGGGATAAAGCAAAAGCACAATAAAGTAAGTGTAAATAGTAAGAAATGTTTTTAAGAGCTTTGCAAGGAATAAGCACAAGCTAGAAGAAATGTCAGGCTGATTTTCAGCCATATAAAATTTTACATCTGGAAGAAAGTATCATTTGTATGAGTATTGTAATTTCCAAAAAATTATTTTTGTTTTATAACCTAAAGGGTTGTTCAGCTTTACATTCATCCTAACAAAATTATTGGACTTTTTAAGACTCTAGAGTCATTTTTACTGCTGACATTTTTTTTCATAAATACAGTTTTCTTATGACCATTATATCATGTACACACATAAATATGCATAGGCATGTATGTTTATACATGTGTCTGTAAACCCATGAAATTATAGTACCTAATATTAAAATATATTTGTGAATGTCAGATATGTGAAAAAAATTAAAGTTTGTTCAGTTGTTCACAACAGTCACTAAATGGGTAACACTTTTCATTTCTAGGTTCACGTCAATTTACTTCTCATGGAAGCCCGGATGCAGGCTGAGCTTCTTTATGCTCTTCGTGCCATAACTCGGCACTTGACCTGAAGTGTCACCCAGGGAAGATGTCATATATGTGTAAAGACCTTTCCACATAGGATATACATCAGAAGCTGTTTGTGATGTAGCATCAAACATTATTCAATTCTCTAGTGTCAAAGTTTTAGCCGTTTTTTGGGGGCGGCTGTAATGTGCAATGATGTGTTCTCTTTTTCTTGATGCTTAACATGACTAACAATTGCAAAAATAATACTGAGGAGCACTACTTGGCATTGTTTATAGTTGGGTTTTTGGATACTGATCATAAATCATGAACCTGGTTTGTTAATGCTTAACTTCAGTGCTTTGGGGTTCATGTGTATGTGTGTTTTGTTGGACAATCCATGCAAGGAGTACTGATTATGAAAAACTATACATGAAAGTATTAATGAATCAGCACCATCAGAGAAGTTGGAAGTGGCATCATTTGACCATCTTTTTTTTTTTTGCAATGTTTTACAATTCAGGATGATTGAATGGTGACTAAATTATGGTTATGTGTTTTGTCCAATGTGGTGTATAAAAAAAGAAAAGGGCAGTGTCTATGAGGTGGGATAAAGCAAAAGCACAATAAAGTAAGTGTAAATAGTAAGAAATGTTTTTAAGAGCTTTGCAAGGAATAAGCACAAGCTAGAAGAAATGTCAGGCTGATTTTCAGCCATATAAAATTTTACATCTGGAAGAAAGTATCATTTGTATGAGTATTGTAATTTCCAAAAAATTATTTTTGTTTTATAACCTAAAGGGTTGTTCAGCTTTACATTCATCCTAACAAAATTATTGGACTTTTTAAGACTCTAGAGTCATTTTTACTGCTGACATTTTTTTTCATAAATACAGTTTTCTTATGACCATTATATCATGTACACACATAAATATGCATAGGCATGTATGTTTATACATGTGTCTGTAAACCCATGAAATTATAGTACCTAATATTAAAATATATTTGTGAATGTCAGATATGTGAAAAAAAAATTAAAGTTTGTTCAGTTGTTCACAACAGTCACTAAATGGGTAACACTTTTCATTTCTAGGTTCACGTCAATTTACTTCTCATGGAAGCCCGGATGCAGGCTGAGCTTCTTTATGCTCTTCGTGCCATAACTCGGCACTTGACCTGAAGTGTCACCCAGGGAAGATGTCATATATGTGTAAAGACCTTTCCACATAGGATATACATCAGAAGCTGTTTGTGATGTAGCATCAAACATTATTCAATTCTCTAGTGTCAAAGTTTTAGCCGTTTTTTGGGGGCGGCTGTAATGTGCAATGATGTGTTCTCTTTTTCTTGATGCTTAACATGACTAACAATTGCAAAAATAATACTGAGGAGCACTACTTGGCATTGTTTATAGTTGGGTTTTTGGATACTGATCATAAATCATGAACCTGGTTTGTTAATGCTTAACTTCAGTGCTTTGGGGTTCATGTGTATGTGTGTTTTTGTTCTTTCCTTTTTTAAAAAAGAAAATAAGGAAGAGTGCTTACAATCTGCTCGAGCAATTGTTTTTCAGATATCAGAATTCAGCAATGAATAACCTCCTCTGGCTATTCTAGAAGTTTAAGGTTGTGTCCTAAATCTGGTGGAGGAGAAGCATGCGCTGTTGAACTAAGCTGCTCACAGGACACACATCTGTGTCCCCAGGAGTTTATTTGTCAGGCACTGTTTATTTTTTTGTTTATTTGTTTTTTTAACTGCTATTGGCGATAACATGAAATGTGATACAGCCATTGTCCATAATTTAATGTGAAATTGATCATGATGAATTCTATAGCATGCTACTGAAATGCCAAATTCAGCTAGTTTCTTTCTCTTCTGAAACAGAAGTTTCCGTTTTCCATATCAGATGTATATATTAAAAGTGGAATTGTGCACAATCCTTTCTATCGCAGACAGTAATCCTCAGTCATCAGAGTTATCAGCACTCACAGAGCTGCTTGCAGTTCATTCAGTTGGCACATAGAAACACGTACCCACACAAGACTGACCAAAAATATTTCTTTGCACATTTTTCTTTTCTCATAGTGTTTTCTATATTACAGCAAGCAGAGGGAGGTTAATATACCTTTTTTTTTTTCTATTAGGCTTTTAGAACTTACTTTCCATGTTTTTTCTCATGATAGGTTAAACCATTGATTATTCAAAGGTAAAAGTTGTATTTCTATGCATTAATGTGATTGAACAACAACAACAACAACAGAGTGCAATATGTTTAAAAAAAAAAAATGACTCAACAAACGTTCCCCCTATTATGCCACTGCAGAAGTGTCCTTTGATCACAGAGCTATAAAGAAATTTGGTTCCGATTTCTTTATCGCACAAGGCTTTTGCCTTTCTGGGGTTGGACAATGTTCCTTTTACAATGCCAAAGCATCCCTTTTCCCAGAACAATCTCTTTGGATAACTGGTTTCAAAAAAGATCTCAAGTCTTAAGGGAGTGAAAAAGCATCCCAAAGTCACATTTTTGCATTGGTTTATGTTGCTTGATTAGACTACCTTCACAGAGCACAACATTGTATGTTTATAGCTTTAATTTGTATTATGTTAATGAACCAGTGAAGTGCCTAAAGAGATGCTTACAGCTATCCAGTGGGACACAACTGCACTGCTTAAACACTTTCTGGTTAACTAAAGGTGACTTGAATTTTACACAAACATGCTAATTTTTCAAAAACAGATCCATTATTTCATAGTAAAAAAGACAGTTAAATTTTTCCGTTAGCATTCCCACAAAGATTTCATGTTAGACTGACTTGTTATCTAGGACTGACTTTTTCTTTCCTCTCATGAAAGAATTGTGGACTAGTGTTCTGTTCAGTCATTTTCCCCTTCCATTTATCATCCTTTTACTGGTACAGTCCATTAGGCTGCTTTCTTTTAGGCTTTGTTCTAGGCAAGAAAATAGAAAGAGGATTGTATACCTATGAATATAAGGGAGTTCTGAGTTTTTAGATTCCAGGATCTTGTTTGAAATCTTCCATGTGAGGAACAAACTTGCTAATATTTTTTAAGACAGGGTGGTTAATTTTAAAAGATTATTCAGAAAATTCATGCCAGATCTAGTCTGTTTTGTTTATCGCATATACCATACATTGATGTTATTCCATATCACCTTATATAGATAGGTACTAACTAAAAAGAAAGTATTTAGGGGAATGGCAAAATATGAATGACAATATGCATGTCCATTTGACTTCCCTAATTGTAGAACTTTCAAGTTGCGGATATCCTTTACTCTTGACATTTTTTTTTTTTAACTAGAATTCTTTCAGTTACTATCCCTTTGTTTTTGTGCAGGTGACTTGTGTTAGAGGTTGAAAACTAATTTCTGTATTGAAAAGGAGGAAAAATTCTCACAGAACACCATAAGAGCTTTAGACCAAAAGGGGAAACAAGGTTTAAGTAACTACAATGGCCACTTAGTTTTCGTTTCTGTGTTCCCACCCCTTTCCCAGAAGTGTGAGTAGTTGGAGTTTGGGTTATGGGAGTATTATTAGTGCCTTTACTAGATCTTTGTCCTAGCAAGGTTTCTTTTTAGCTTAGCATCGATATATCTTATCACTAATCAGGAAAATCAGTTGACTTAGAATTATAAGCAAAAATCAAACAAGATCTTTATGAACCTCACTGAATGAGCCTAGAAAAAATGACTTTGGAGGTGCCAAAGCACCTGCCAAGATACAACACACAGCCTTCCAGGTTGTGAATACCATTGTACAGCGAGTTTGCTGTGAACTTCAGCTCCTCCAAACTTGAAATTCTGATGCGGTTTTCCAGGGTGGTATTTTTTCAGAGTATTGAATTTACTATGTAGTAATTTATAGTATAGCTTTTTTATATTAAAATGTGATATTTTTAAAAGAGCTATCTGGTTCAATTGGTGTAATGGTGTGACAACACGATCTGCTAACCTACCCCTTGGGCTCACATTGTGCCAAACTGAGGTGTGCACGTGTACGTGAAAAAAAGAAAAAAAGCACATGTGAATGTGAAGTCTCTAACTCCATTGCCTAATTATTTTCTATTGAATATACTATGAAGGGAGTTCTGAGATTCCAGGATCTTGTTTGAAATCTTCCATGTGAGGAACAAACTTGCTAATATTTTTTAAGACAGGGTGGTTAATTTTAAAAGATTATTCAGAAAATTCATGCCAGATCTAGTCTGTTTTGTTTATCGCATATACCATACATTGATGTTATTCCATATCACCTTATATAGATAGGTACTAACTAAAAAGAAAGTATTTAGGGGAATGGCAAAATATGAATGACAATATGCATGTCCATTTGACTTCCCTAATTGTAGAACTTTCAAGTTGCGGATATCCTTTACTCTTGACATTTTTTTTTTTTAACTAGAATTCTTTCAGTTACTATCCCTTTGTTTTTGTGCAGGTGACTTGTGTTAGAGGTTGAAAACTAATTTCTGTATTGAAAAGGGTGAAAAAATTCTCACAGAACACCATAAGAGCTTTAGCCCAAAAAGGGGAAACAAGGTTTAAGTAACTACAATGGCCACTTAGTTTTCGTTTCTGTGTTCCCACCCCTTTCCCAGAAGTGTGAGTAGTTGGAGTTTGGGTTATGGGAGTATTATTAGTGCCTTTACTAGATCTTTGTCCTAGCAAGGTTTCTTTTTAGCTTAGCATCGATATATCTTATCACTAATCAGGAAAATCAGTTGACTTAGAATTATAAGCAAAAATCAAACAAGATCTTTATGAACCTCACTGAATGAGCCTAGAAAAAATGACTTTGGAGGTGCCAAAGCACCTGCCAAGATACAGCACACACAGCCTTCCAGGTTGTGAATACCATTGTACAGCGAGTTTGCTGTGAACTTCAGCTCCTCCAAACTTGAAATTCTGATGCGGTTTTCCAGGGTGGTATTTTTTCAGAGTATTGAATTTACTATGTAGTAATTTATAGTATAGCTTTTTTATATTAAAATGTGATATTTTTAAAAGAGCTATCTGGTTCAATTGGTGTAATGGTGTGACAACACGATCTGCTAACCTACCCCTTGGGCTCACATTGTGCCAAACTGAGGTGTGCACGTGTACGTGAAAAAAAGAAAAAAAGCACATGTGAATGTGAAGTCTCTAACTCCATTGCTAATTATTTTCAAATTAATCTAATAATCCACTGATGTATATGCTTGAAATGGTTCTCTGTTTACTTTTGAATCTCAAGTTTTCCCGCCTCAGTTCTAATGCTCAGTTTTCTCAGAACACCTTAAGAAAATCCAAATGCTCTTCTCTCTGAAAGTAAATCTGGAACCCAGTCCCTTGACTGTGGGAGTGGCCGGGCAGGTGTCTCCTTAACGCCTTTAGATTAGGCTTCCCCAGATGGGCTCATGATAATTAAGCAGGCTTTTGAGATGGGACAGCTTGTAGCTTTCTTCACCTTTTTCAGCTAAGGACATTTTCTAAGTCTCAGGAAGAACCTTTGTCCCATTTGAGGTACTTTTAAAAAGATGGCTAATGTGGAATCTGGGGGCATGCTCTTGGCCTGTAATTATGGCTTTAAACCCAAATAATAATGAAAACACAAGACTGTCTTAGAACAGAGCACTCAATGTCAGCTTTATATCAAAATCATATTTGAACCAGAGCCCCTATTTTAATTGTGTGATAAAGTCCCTTAAAAATTTTAGATGCTTCTAAAACCTAGTTAATATTATTCCTGAGCAACATTTTTCCATCTTCTAGTTTCTAAATCCAAAATCTTAGATTTTTAGGTCACAGCAAAATGATAATATTAACCAAGAGTTAAAGATGTGTACTTAAAAATAGTTCACCACTTTGGGGCAAAGTACATGCTTATGTAGTGGTATGATTCTTTTAAACTCTTAAGGACAGTTCATCAGGGAAAAAAATAAATTTCAGTGCATGTTATAAAAATGATTTGCACTGTGCTAGTAAAATGAGGTTTGCATTTTTTGTTTTATGTTGTATTTTAAAGACAATTCTAAATCATTCCTCTGGAAAGCAAGACCTTAAACTCTTTATCTAGGGAGACTTTTTCTTCTTTTATGCAAATAGATGGTCTTGCATGTAGTGAAAATTATGCAACAATAATGTCATATAGTGTATGAAATTTGCTAGCAAACTGAAAGATATGTGACTCCCCTAGTCAGACTGAGTTTTAAATTGCCTAATTTCATAGTCAGAACCTATTCTAGGTGGCCATCAGCATAAACTCTGTTTCCCGATTATATCCCTCTGGAGACTGAGAATCAAATAAGTCTTTCCTTAAAAGAGTACTGTAATATGAATGTATTCATCTCGGTCAACAGAACTTCAGTGCCCCCTGTATGTGGAACTTACTTCCATGCTAATTTGGCTTCATGAGTAGTGTCCGCTCAGGTGAGACCTAGAACAAAAGACCTAGCTGGAGAGAAATAGATGAGAGAGGTAGAGGTACCCGTCAAGGCAGAGCCCTGTGAGGAAGGAACAGTTTTTCAAAGGACATATAGACCATAATTCTAAGAGCGTGGCTGCCCTCCGCATCACACAACTCATCTAAAGGAGCACTTCCTGTTGTGGGAGCTCCTGCCTACACTCAGTCCACCCTTTCCTGCCTGCTTTCTCTTCCTCCAAGTGCCTCAGCCTCAACCATGCTTGCTCTCCTCCCTAGTCCTCAGCCCATCTTGGTCTGAATGCCTTTTCCCAACCTAAACCAAACATCACCAGCCACCTGCTGATCGTCACCAGCATTTATGTTTCCCAGTTACTTTATATTCCATTTATGAAGAATATGACTTGTCCCAACTTCCTCACAATCCCTCTATCATCTAGCTATATTTTGGCTAACCTTTGCCCTTAATACCCTACCAGAAATTATGCAGCACCGCGTGTGATCTTGTCCATCCCATACTGTTCTGCCCTTGCCCAGCTGCGAAAATGTCTTGCTCTCCTCTACCTCATCCCCAAAGAGCCTATAAACTCAGAGTATCCAACCATTTTCATGGATTCACTCTCTGTTGTTCAGAAATACTACTTCCATATTTTAAATAAATCATAGATTTTTGCCTTCTATCAAAGTAGGAATCTTTATATTTATACATGAGAAGAAATCAAACTATTTCTACCATGCAGAATTTAGCATTTAGCAAGATTTTAAAGTGATCGAATTGCCATCCTAACCTGAATCTATATTAGGTAATAAATACCTCGTTAGTCCCAAAAAAAAATTTTTTAAAGGTCTCCCTAGTCAGACTGAGTTTTAAATTGCCTAATTTCATAGTCAGAACCTATTCTAGGTGGCCATCAGCATAAACTCTGTTTCGATTATATCCCTCTGGAGACTGAGAATCAAATAAGTCTTTCCTTAAAAGAGTACTGTAATATGAATGTATTCATCTCGGTCAACAGAACTTCAGTGCCCCCTGTATGTGGAACTTACTTCCATGCTAATTTGGCTTCATGAGTAGTGTCCGCTCAGGTGAGACCTAGAACAAAAGACCTAGCTGGAGAGAAATAGATGAGAGAGGTAGAGGTACCCGTCAAGGCAGAGCCCTGTGAGGAAGGAACAGTTTTTCAAAGGACATATAGACCATAATTCTAAGAGCGTGGCTGCCCTCCG
This sequence comes from Tragulus kanchil, assembly GCA_022376925.1. Taxonomy (NCBI): domain Eukaryota; kingdom Metazoa; phylum Chordata; class Mammalia; order Artiodactyla; family Tragulidae; genus Tragulus; species Tragulus kanchil. Next base: position 83,379,437 of record JAIOJX010000006.1, read on the forward strand.
CATCACACAACTCATCTAAAGGAGCACTTCCTGTTGTGGGAGCTCCTGCCTACACTCAGTCCACCCTTTCCTGCCTGCTTTCTCTTCCTCCAAGTGCCTCAGCCTCAACCATGCTTGCTCTCCTCCCTAGTCCTCAGCCCATCTTGGTCTGAATGCCTTTTCCCAACCTAAACCAAACATCACCAGCCACCTGCTGATCGTCACCAGCATTTATGTTTCCCAGTTACTTTATATTCCATTTATGAAGAATATGACTTGTCCCAACTTCCTCACAATCCCTCTATCATCTAGCTATATTTTGGCTAACCTTTGCCCTTAATACCCTACCAGAAATTATGCAGCACCGCGTGTGATCTTGTCCATCCCATACTGTTCTGCCCTTGCCCAGCTGCGAAAATGTCTTGCTCTCCTCTACCTCATCCCCAAAGAGCCTATAAACTCAGAGTATCCAACCATTTTCATGGATTCACTCTCTGTTGTTCAGAAATACTACTTCCATATTTTAAATAAATCATAGATTTTTGCCTTCTATCAAAGTAGGAATCTTTATATTTATACATGAGAAGAAATCAAACTATTTCTACCATGCAGAATTTAGCATTTAGCAAGATTTTAAAGTGATCGAATTGCCATCCTAACCTGAATCTATATTAGGTAATAAATACCTGCGTTAGTCCAAGTTATTTGAATGTGAAGTGAAAATTCTCCAGCAATCTGGATTGATCTGTAACCAATCAGTGGAACAGGAAATTTCTGGCATACGAATGGGTGATGCTTCTGACATTTGTTTTATTCGTGTCTTTTGGGCCTTGAAATGTATTTCCAGTTGAAGGACATGTGATAGAGGGGGTTTTGGTGGTCCCATTGGATCACAGAAGCCCATTGGATTTATAACAGGGATAAAACACCACAAAATTGGCTACATAAGGGTTTGATCAAGCTTCCCTACATTAGACTAAGCTTGTAACCCCTATTCCTACCCTATTCTCATTGGTGAAAATGAGCTGTGAGCTGAAAAGGGAATGCACTGCCTTTGTAGTCCTTATTCCCTAGATATACTTCTAGGATATCCAGACAGTATAACTAAGGAACAGGAAGTGCACAGAAAAGGAGGAAGGAACAGTGCTTAGTCTCCAGCCAGTGCCTACTCAGTGTGGTCCATGGACAAGCACTGTCAGGTTTCTAACGTGGGGCATGTATATTGGTGGATGTTTGTCTGACCTGAAGACAAACCCCGACCCTGTATGAAAGTATAGATTATTATGATCTGTGGTGGTCTCTGGATGCCTTCTACACTCATTTCTGAACAACCCAACTTGATCACAGAGTTCAGTAAATACTATTAAGGGCCCAAGAGATGAATAGATGCCTAGTTAAGAAATGAGACTTGAATAATGGAGATTGAAGGGATAGTTTTTATTAAATCATATGTTATGAAGTGTTCCTTCTAGCTTTAAATTTATTATGACTGTACCATCATGACGTCCAGAGTTGAAAAAGAAGGAATGTGGGGGGTAGTGGGTGGGGAGGGGGATGAAAATCTGATTCTTTTCAATGCTTGCAGAAATCTTGGAGATAATGAAATGCATACTATTAAATAGCCATTAGAACAAACACCTATTTTACAGCTCATAGGACAACGTTAAATGATAGTAAGTCTAAATATGATAAATAGAATTTAAGGTATATAAATTTGCTAATAAAACAGTCTATTTTCTTGCACCCCTCAGTTTAACGCCATAAAAATGAGACTATAATATTAACCGAAGGAATATCAAAAGGAGAGAGACTCTCTCATTTTAGTGCTAAAATATCACTTATCGATCCTGATTAGCTAAGTGTATACATTATGACACTTACTAGATGAAGCTGATTATACCCCTCTTTCTTAAGTTAGTCTTTACAAAGTGTTAGCTGATAAGATCTGATAAGGACGATCAGATAAGGATCTGATAAGGAAGGATCAAAAAGTGGGATAAAGGAAATATATCAGTTGAGTAGCCAAGACATTTCCTTTGTAGTGTTGAAACTTGTGTTCTCTTTTCTGAATTTCACCAATTCTCTAAAATAAAGGGAAAGAGTTAAATGGTACCCTTGTTCACCAAGGAAGGTCATCCCAACTCTGTATCTAGTTGCAGATATTCCCTTGACATCCATATATCTTCCCTGGAAAGAAAAGACAACTTTTCCCTTCCTCTTTTCTCTTCACATTTACTCTTTTCAATCAGATAAAGATCAACACAGAAAACAAACCACAAGCCAGTCTGGCATCTTCTCCATGCTAATAGAATGCTCACAGCCACACGCATAGTTGGAGCAAGGTTACAAAGAACCCTGTCAGGTCAGCTTGGAACGTGGCCTTGCTACTCGGATTAGCTCCTTCAAACCTGAAAATAACTTTCCTGGTCATTGAAGAACTGGATGTATCCTTTAGCTTATGAAATAGGATTTGAACTTGAAATCTCTCTCTCTCTTTTTTAAAAGAACCTGATTTTGCAGGGCAGCTACATCATGAATGTATATATTTAGACTCTGTAGCTGAATTGCACATGAAATCAGATTGCCAACGTCTTCTCTTTCAATTTTAGACATCATTTTATCCTTCAGTTGTGAGTGATATATGTAGCATGCTGTGAAATGTCTGTTATAGTTCTTTAATTCATCAGTATTAATACAGAATTATCTTTTGCGTTCCTTGGTACTTTTTATTCCATGTAATCAGAAGCTGTGATGTTTTTGCCTTTGTAGTCCTGTGCTTTGTTACTGTAACTTTTTTTTTTACGAAGCACGTGACTTTGGACTAATGTGAGGCAGATGACGTGATCTTTAAGACTGCTATATATCTATCAGTCTCTTACTATATAAGGTTTTCAATTAGAATAAGCTTTTATCAAATAGATCATTGATGCAAGTTAGCATTCACACAATTTTCAGCGTCAAATGGCGATCTTACATTTATAGTTTCAATACTGAAGACAGCAAACTTGATAAGCAGCCACTTTAAACTTGTTCTGGCAAATCAGACCCTGCTGTAGGTGTAGTCTAAGTTAGTTAACCATATAAGCCTTTTCAACTATGATGCCCTCCACATGAGTCAGCAGTTAAGGAGATGATAGAACCCATGAAAGCTTTTTGTATGTACAACTAGGTTTTATTTTTCTTATGTTGCTGATTTTACTATTCTGACTAAAGCTGACCTCCATGGATCAGTTTATGTGTAATATTCTAGTGCTTTAATGCCTCTTTTTTTTTTTTTTTTGGAGGGATGGGTAATATTATTTGAACAGCTAACTGTTGGTGAGTCAAGGCAAACACATTTGAAATAAAGCAACTGTGTATTAACATGTTAACAATTCATAACTGCACTTTTTATGACATTTTGAAAATCTATTTATAGGTACAGAACAATGGGTTTTGTTAAACTGTATCACATTTATACTTGCAGAAATTTATTTCATTGTTATTAGTAGGAATTTTATTGGTTCAATAAAATTGGCAAAACTGAACACTGACTTTTCTTTCATATGTATATATATTTGAATATTGGATAGCATTCTTGTCTAGGTTTTGTTTGTCACTTATTGGATATGCATTCTGAATGACATCAGCATTGTAAATGTCATCGTCCGCCTTATTTCTACCTTACCCAGTGTTTCCTTATGACATTTATTACATTCACCTAATATTGCATTAATGGAATAGTATGAATTTTGAAAAATGTAGTTATTGTGACCTTTGAAAATGTCCATTTTGATCTCAGCAATAGGCAAGTTAATTTCACTGTTATCTCTTAAACAAAAACAGTAGGTAGAATGGGGAAAGGGGCATTGAATGTGAGGTCAGAGCTTGAATTCAAAACTTATTCTTTTTCACATCCTACCAGCTTTGTGACCTTAAGTAACTTGATATCTAGGAAACTCGATTTCTGTACCTCAGTCTGAGGGGGATAATGCCTTCTTTTATTATTATTATTATTATTATTTATTTTTATTTTGCTTTTACAGAGTTTTGTTGTTTACAGGTATGTATAATCCTGGATCAGTCGTAGGTATACCCCTGACCCCTCTCAGTCCCCTCATCCCATCCCTTCAGGCCTCCGCACAACCCAGTGTAAGATTTCTTAGTCCCACAATGCAGGTAATGCCTTCTTGGGATGGTTGCTTGAGATTAGGTGACGTGTAATAATGGAGTTGAAATGTCCAGTACAGTGATGAGTTTGAGTGGATACATAAGGAAACCCAGAGAATAGTGCTGTTACTCTTTGAAATAAAGGCTTAGGAAGCAGAGTTTGGGAGAAGAGGGAGTCTGTACAGGTGTCGTGAGGCAACAGCAAGACTCTAGTAGAAATGTAAAAGAGTTTCTAGGAAAGCTATAGAGGATGTGCAGAGTCTTTTGTGGAAGGTATTCCAAGGCGTGCCCTAACTTCTTATTTCTCTTAACTCACTGATGAACACAAACACTCAGCAAAGGCAAGAACTCTCCCTTCTGTGCCAAGTGCGGCTGTACTGCACTCACGCACGGTAAGCCACTTCAGTCCTGTCCCAACTCTTTGCAACCCCGTGGAGTGTAGCCTTCCAGGCTTCTCTGTCCATAGGATTCTCCAGGCAAGAATACTGGAGTGGGTTGCCATGCCTTCCTCCAGTGGAAGATCAAACCTGGTCTCCTGCGGCACTTGTACTGGCAGGTGGGTTCTTTACAGCTGGCACCATTTGGGAAGTTCCCAGCTGTACTGGGAGATCAGCAAAAACCAGTGTCTTGCTGGTTAGAGTCAGTCATTTTCAATAACCTGGAACCTCCAGGGGAGATAATGGAGAAGGAAATGGCAACCCACTCCAGTATTCTTGCCTGGGAAATTCCATGGACAGAGGAGCCTGGTGAGTACAGTCCATGGGGTCACAAGGAGTCAGATGTGACTTAGTGATCAAACTGCCGCAGCATCAGGGGAGATAATGGACGGGGCCCATTAGACCAAACTCAGTCAACAACCAAGTTTCCACTTCTTCCCCAATTCAAAATCCAGCTTTGTGACCCTTGTTCCCTGGAAATTGGTGAATAACTTTGGCCATTTTTAAAACTATTAAAAAAAAACTCCTTAATGTGTATATTTGATCTTTTCACATACATGGTCTCATTTACTCCTTATAATAACTCTGTAAAGAACTGATAACATTTTACACAAGTGGAAAGTCTTGAGGATCAGCACAGTGGGGATCTGAATGCCATCTTTCTGATGCCACTTTTAGACTGAACTTCACCACCTAATCCAGCCCAGATTTCTTGGTTAGTGATATAAATGACTATACTTACAACATGACATTTTACTTGAAAAATAAAAGGGATAGTCCATGCTGAGGTTAGATAACTTACTTCTCTAGTTAAACTGCAACTTTTTTCAATTTAAAAAAAAACAGGTTTTTTTTTTCCCTCCAATCCTTTGATTTAAAGGATGACAGCTTAGGAGGAAGTTCACAGGCCCATATATAAAAGCAGGACCTGTCATTTTAGAGGCTGAACATTTCTTCCCAGAGAACAATAAGCCCAATCCTAAAAAGGACTCAGGCTTCGCTGGTGGCTCAGACAGTAAAGAATTGCCTGCAATGCAGGAAACCCTACTTTGATCCCTGAGTCAAGAAGATCCCTGGAGAAGGGAATGGCAAAGCACTCCAGTATTCTTACCTGGAGAATCCCATGGTGGACAGAGGAACATGGTGGGCTATAGTCCATGTGGTCGCAAAGAGACTGAGCAACTAACACTCAAAGAAGGCACAAGAAAGTTTAAAACTATGGTGCTTTTTAAATTTTTTTGGACTTTTCTATACAATGGAAGATACCAATGCAAAGTCATAGTTTCTAACTCATGTAGTTTTCCAGCTGTGAATTGAAAAGAAAGTCAGTCTCAGAAAAATGTCTTCTCCCATAATCTCACATGCTTGACATGTTTCAAAACACAGGTGAGTCCACACCTTTCCAAAGAACTCTGTTTTTAATTCACCCATAGAATTCTTTTAAAGGTTTTTTGACTGCGGGAGGGAGGCGGGGGTGACGTTGGGGAGGGAGGGGTCGGTGGGCCACTTCTATTGGTCTTTCATTTATCTATTTTCATCCATCAACAGCTCAGTTTCCACTTCTTCCCCAATTCAAAATCCAGCTTTGTGACCCCATTTCCCTGGGAATTGATGAATAACTTTGGCCATTTTTAAAACTATTAAAAAAAAACTCCTTAATGTGTATATTTGATCTTTTCACATACATGGTCTCATTTACTCCTTATAATAACTCTGTAAAGAACTGATAACATTTTACACAAGTGGAAAGTCTTGAGGATCAGCACAGTGGGGATCTGAATGCCATCTTTCTGATGCCACTTTTAGACTGAACTTCACCACCTAATCCAGCCCAGATTTCTTGGTTAGTGATATAAATGACTATACTTACAACATGACATTTTACTTGAAAAATAAAAGGGATAGTCCATGCTGAGGTTAGATAACTTACTTCTCTAGTTAAACTGCAACTTTTTTCAATTTAAAAAAAAACAGGTTTTTTTTTTCCCTCCAATCCTTTGATTTAAAGGATGACAGCTTAGGAGGAAGTTCACAGGCCCATATATAAAAGCAGGACCTGTCATTTTAGAGGCTGAACATTTCTTCCCAGAGAACAATAAGCCCAATCCTAAAAAGGACTCAGGCTTCGCTGGTGGCTCAGACAGTAAAGAATTGCCTGCAATGCAGGAAACCCTACTTTGATCCCTGAGTCAAGAAGATCCCTGGAGAAGGGAATGGCAAAGCACTCCAGTATTCTTACCTGGAGAATCCCATGGTGGACAGAGGAACATGGTGGGCTATAGTCCATGTGGTCGCAAAGAGACTGAGCAACTAACACTCAAAGAAGGCACAAGAAAGTTTAAAACTATGGTGCTTTTTAAATTTTTTTGGACTTTTCTATACAATGGAAGATACCAATGCAAAGTCATAGTTTCTAACTCATGTAGTTTTCCAGCTGTGAATTGAAAAGAAAGTCAGTCTCAGAAAAATGTCTTCTCCCATAATCTCACATGCTTGACATGTTTCAAAACACAGGTGAGTCCACACCTTTCCAAAGAACTCTGTTTTTAATTCACCCATAGAATTCTTTTAAAGGTTTTTTTGACTGCGGGGAGGGGGGGAGGCGGGGGGTGACGTTGGGGAGGGAGGGGGGTCGGTGGGCCACTTCTATTGGTCTTTCATTTATCTATTTTCATCCATCTTTGTTCTTTGGTCCCTGTGGGCCTCCCATCGCAGTGGCCTCTGTTGTCACAGAGCACCGGCTCTGGGCGCATGCACTCCAGAGCTCCAGCTTGGTAATTGGACACGTCGGTCCAGCCGCTCCGTGGCATGTGGGATCTTCCCAGGCCAGGGATCAAACCGGCTCCCCTTGCACTGCAAGGCGGTGTTCTTGGACCACCAGGGAAGCCCCTCTTTTAAAGGTTTTTGAGGCAAGAATTCTTAATAATAATCTCTCTTGCACTGGCCTGCTTCTAAAATAAACATAAATGGATCCTGTGTGCTCCTATCAAGATGAAATTCTGGAAGACTCTCCTGGTTACAGCACTTTTACCACCCATTGACTGTCTCCTTTATTCACTGAGACATTGGTGTCAACTGCTTCCCACACATCAGCCACTTCACACAGCAACTACTTTACCATCACCATGGCCCATTGCTAACCCCTTCCTGCCCTGTGCTGTGGCCACCAGCTCCTCGCAGGCTGGGGCCAGGTTTTCCCAGAGACAGTGGGAAAGCACCTCTTAGGTCTGACTTCCTTCCCTGGGGATGCCCTGAGTACTTGTGGCAGGGTACCAGAGGGACCTTACTGTTATTCAGATACTCAGTCACATCTGACTCTTTGCCCTCCATGGACTGCAGAACACCAGGCTTCTCTGTCCTTCACTATCTCTGAGTTTGCTCAAACTCATGTCCATTGACTCAGTGATGCCATCCAACCATCTCATCTTCTTTCACCCTTCTCTTTTAAATTTTTGGACTTTTCTATACAATGGAAGATACCAATGCAAAGTCATAGTTTCTAACTCATGTAGTTTTCCAGCTGTGAATTGAAAAGAAAGTCAGTCTCAGAAAAATGTCTTCTCCCATAATCTCACATGCTTGACATGTTTCAAAACACAGGTGAGTCCACACCTTTCCAAAGAACTCTGTTTTAATTCACCCATAGAATTCTTTTAAAGGTTTTTTGACTGCGGGAGGGGGGCGGGGGTGACGTTGGGGAGGGAGGGGGGTCGGTGGGCCACTTCTATTGGTCTTTCATTTATCTATTTTCATCCATCTTTGTTCTTTGGTCCCTGTGGGCCTCCCATCGCAGTGGCCTCTGTTGTCACAGAGCACCGGCTCTGGGCGCATGCACTCCAGAGCTCCAGCTTGGTAATTGGACACGTCGGTCCAGCCGCTCCGTGGCATGTGGGATCTTCCCAGGCCAGGGATCAAACCGGCTCCCCTTGCACTGCAAGGCGGTGTTCTTGGACCACCAGGGAAGCCCCTCTTTTAAAGGTTTTTGAGGCAAGAATTCTTAATAATAATCTCTCTTGCACTGGCCTGCTTCTAAAATAAACATAAATGGATCCTGTGTGCTCCTATCAAGATGAAATTCTGGAAGACTCTCCTGGTTACAGCACTTTTACCACCCATTGACTGTCTCCTTTATTCACTGAGACATTGGTGTCAACTGCTTCCCACACATCAGCCACTTCACACAGCAACTACTTTACCATCACCATGGCCCATTGCTAACCCCTTCCTGCCCTGTGCTGTGGCCACCAGCTCCTCGCAGGCTGGGGCCAGGTTTTCCCAGAGACAGTGGGAAAGCACCTCTTAGGTCTGACTTCCTTCCCTGGGGATGCCCTGAGTACTTGTGGCAGGGTACCAGAGGGACCTTACTGTTATTCAGATACTCAGTCACATCTGACTCTTTGCCCTCCATGGACTGCAGAACACCAGGCTTCTCTGTCCTTCACTATCTCTGAGTTTGCTCAAACTCATGTCCATTGACTCAGTGATGCCATCCAACCATCTCATCTTCTTTCACCCCTTCTCTTCCTGCCCTCAGTCTTTCCCAGCATCAGGGTCTTTTCCAATGAGTTGGCTCTTCCTATCGGGGACCAAAGATCTGGAGCTTCAGCTTCAGCATCAGTCCTTCCAATGAATATTCAGTGTTGATTTTCTTTAGGATTGACTGGTTTGATCTCCTTGCTGTCCAAGGGATTCTCAAGAGTGTCCTCCAACACCCTTCATGCTAATTGAATACAACCAGAAATGCAAGGAGTTAACAATCAGCCCCTGAGCAATGACTAACTGGAGACCAGGGATGACGATTTCCTTCTTTCCATCTCCCAGATCTCAGTTTGGAGATTCAGAGAACCTGGTGGAACTGAGTACCAGTCCACTCTTTCCTTCTTTCCTATTTCACCCCCCTATCCTCCACTCTTACCCCTCAAACTCAAACTTTGGTCTCTGGCTTTGCTTCCCAGAAGTCTACACCGAAATAAGGCAACGCAGTCCAGGGATTTAGATGGCAGGTCCTACAATAAGCTCCACCACAGTGAACTATCTGGCCTTGAGCAAATTACCTGATCATATAGTTCCTCCGTTTCCTCAGCTATAAATGCAGATAACAGGAATAAGAAAGAAGACATGGAGACCTTGTCATTGAAAAGGGGAGAAGTGGCCATAAGAAAAGGGTAAGATAGACAACATCAAACAATATGGGAAAGAAGATAACTTATAATTTGGTGTCCTAAAAATAGCATCATTTATCAAGTTATAACGTATCCTATCTAAACATCAGGAACTTTAAATACATTATTTTATCATAAGCTCCTTAAGAGTCAGTATTATTCCTATTTTAGAGAGTTAAAAAAAGAGACTGAGCAAAATGAAGCAACTTGTCTGAGGCCAAGCAAGTGGACAGTAGAACTATCCTTGGATTTGTCTGGCTTTAATCACCCACCCTTTTCCTCGAGGCCAAATAAAGAGGAGAGCCATGCATTTTTGTTTGCTGCTAATGGTAAAGAGTCTTAAAGCAACCAGTATTGAAACAGGTGCTAGTAGAGCTGCTAAGATTTGGATTTGCAGTCTTTGAGGAACTTCACATTTAGGAAAGGGAGGAGGGAGGAGCAGAGTCTGCTGCAATGTGGAGTGCACATGTGCAGGATGGACATTAGAAGATGGATTTGGAGACTGTAATTTGGTCAGGCTGTACAGGATCTGAGAGGTCAGGCTAAAAAATGTGGACTGATAAATTTGGAAAGAGACAAAACCCATTCTCCATGGGTCTCTAGCACAGGGATGGAGCAGTCCCACTTTGAAATAATAGCATCTTCTTGGCAACCAGAGCCTGACTAGAATTTCAGGGCAGCGTGACAACAGGAGGGCTTCCCCAGTGGCTCAGCGGTAAAGAATCTGCCTGCAATGCAGGAGACGTAGAAGACACGGGTTCAATTCCTGAGTTGGGAAGATCCCTTGGAGGAGAGAATGTCAACCCACTCTAGTATTCTTGTCTGGAGAATCCCACAGACAGAGAAGCTTGGCAGATTACAGTCCACAGAGACGCAGAGAGTCGGACACCACTGAAGCAACTGAGCATGCAAGCATAGAAACAGGATCTGCAATAACTATGATGCCTTCTTTGGGACATTTTCTGAAGGCCTAGAGTAATTTCCTGAGTACTTTTTGCACACCCACCTCAGTAATGTACTCCAGGCTATGACTGGTAAAGACTAAGATATTGGAACCAAACTGTTGACATGCAAGGTCTAAGAAATATTGGAACCAAACTGTTTGAAAAGGGGAGAAGTGGCCATAAGAAAAGGGTAAGATAGACAACATCAAACAATATGGGAAAGAAGATAACTTATAATTTGGTGTCCTAAAAATAGCATCATTTATCAAGTTATAACGTATCCTATCTAAACATCAGGAACTTTAAATACATTATTTTATCATAAGCTCCTTAAGAGTCAGTATTATTCCTATTTTAGAGAGTTAAAAAAAGAGACTGAGCAAAATGAAGCAACTTGTCTGAGGCCAAGCAAGTGGACAGTAGAACTATCCTTGGATTTGTCTGGCTTTAATCACCCACCCTTTTCCTCGAGGCCAAATAAAGAGGAGAGCCATGCATTTTTGTTTGCTGCTAATGGTAAAGAGTCTTAAAGCAACCAGTATTGAAACAGGTGCTAGTAGAGCTGCTAAGATTTGGATTTGCAGTCTTTGAGGAACTTCACATTTAGGAAAGGGAGGAGGGAGGAGCAAGAGTCTGCTGCAATGTGGAGTGCACATGTGCAGGATGGACATTAGAAGATGGATTTGGAGACTGTAATTTGGTCAGGCTGTACAGGATCTGAGAGGTCAGGCTAAAAAATGTGGACTGATAAATTTGGAAAGAGACAAAACCCATTCTCCATGGGTCTCTAGCACAGGGATGGAGCAGTCCCACTTTGAAATAATAGCATCTTCTTGGCAACCAGAGCCTGACTAGAATTTCAGGGCAGCGTGACAACAGGAGGGCTTCCCCAGTGGCTCAGCGGTAAAGAATCTGCCTGCAATGCAGGAGACGTAGAAGACACGGGTTCAATTCCTGAGTTGGGAAGATCCCTTGGAGGAGAGAATGTCAACCCACTCTAGTATTCTTGTCTGGAGAATCCCACAGACAGAGAAGCTTGGCAGATTACAGTCCACAGAGACGCAGAGAGTCGGACACCACTGAAGCAACTGAGCATGCAAGCATAGAAACAGGATCTGCAATAACTATGATGCCTTCTTTGGGACATTTTCTGAAGGCCTAGAGTAATTTCCTGAGTACTTTTTGCACACCCACCTCAGTAATGTACTCCAGGCTATGACTGGTAAAGACTAAGATATTGGAACCAAACTGTTGACATGCAAGGTCTTACCTTGCCACCTGTGTACACACACACCCTCTGATGTCCAGGACCAAAGTGAAAGCCTTCAGAACTTGCTGCCTTCTAACCATGTGACACCTAAAGAAAGAAAGATTAAGTGCCCAATGTGTTTGCATAAATGGCACCAACGGATATCCTCCCTGTACCCATACCTTTGGAATGTGAAGACAACTGCCTTTGTCAAAAGGTCAAGTCTGTTTCTTCACTTCCTTGAATGTGGGCTCTTCCAGTGATGGAGCTGACCAACAGAAGTGGCCTCAGGTAAGTTACAGACGTAGGTTCTCAGAGGCCTTGCATGCTTCCACTCTCTCAGGGGATGAGCCACTTGGACCAAGCTGATTTGCCCCAGTGGTTCTGGCTAAGATGTGAGGAAGCCACCCAAGACAAGTTAAGTCTTTTAGCCTAATTGCTAGCCTGATAACTGACTGCTGACTAGGGGGACACCTCACCCAGCCCAGTTTAGATTGGCCAGATCACTCCACCAACCCACAGATGCATGAGCAGAGCTCAGTGTGCCACTGAGGCTTTGTGGCTCTAGGTCACACAGCGTTGCGATGGCGTAGAAGACTGATATAATGCCCATGCTGGAGGTAACTAGCACATCACCCACAGAGACACTAGACTGGGAAACTTTTCCTTGTATCAGTCTAGGAAGGACAGGCTTGAAAACATAGGAATTCCCATTTATAATCTCTAGAGTCAATGTGGTTGGTCATTCAGTAATCAGCCCTTTGTTCATGTTTGTCCTCAGAATGTCCATCTTCATAGGGTGAGATGTATCACATTCCCATTAAGCTTATTCTGAAGACTTCATCCTCAATATTTTGGATCCAAAGTATGACTGTATTCACAACTGGGCTGGTGACTTTAGGACCAAAATACCTAAACTTTAGAGTATAAGGATCACTGAGGAACTTGCTAACAATCCAGGTTCATGGAACCATCCCCAGAAATTCTGATTTCATGACTATGGGACAGAGACAAGGAATTTCCATTTTTAAAAAGCATCCCTGGAAATGGGAGGCTGCATGGTCAGACTTTGAGGGGAAAATAGCTGGGTTACAAGATGAGTTTTCCAGTTCTGAATATAATAAAACTACAATACAGAATCATGTACACATGCATGCTAAGTCACTTCAGTCATGTCTGACTCTTTGAGACCCCACAGACCATAGCCCACCAGCGTCATCCATCTATGGAATTCTCCAGGCAAGAATACTGGAGTGGGTTGCCACGCCCTCCTCTAGGGATCTTCCCCTCCAGGGATCAACCCTCATCTCTTATGTCTCCTACGTTGGCAGATGGGTTCTTAATCACTAGTGCCACCTGGGAAGCCCACAGGGTCATACAACAGGCAATAATTGAAGTCTGTGAAAAAAAGAAAGGAAACCAATCCACAAAAGTACAAATGGATACAAAATATAATCATAAATGAGATACAAGGGAAAGAAAAATTTTTCTCCAGGCTTTTCAATAAAGTTTCCTGTACTACTTCAATTTCTACCTCAAGTGAAGTTTGGGCCAAATTATAAGTTCTCAACCATGTTGCAGCTAGAATCACAAGAGAGCTTTAATAACACTGGTCTCTGAGAACCCCAGTGTGCCACTGAGGTTTGGAGGTCACACAGCGTTGCGATGGCGTGAAGACTGATATAATGCCCATGCTGGAGGTAACTAGCACATCACCCACAGAGACACTAGACTGGGAAACTTTTCCTTGTATCAGTCTAGGAAGGACAGGCTTGAAAACATAGGAATTCCCATTTATAATCTCTAGAGTCAATGTGGTTGGTCATTCAGTAATCAGCCCTTTGTTCATGTTTGTCCTCAGAATGTCCATCTTCATAGGGTGAGATGTATCACATTCCCATTAAGCTTATTCTGAAGACTTCATCCTCAATATTTTGGATCCAAAGTATGACTGTATTCACAACTGGGCTGGTGACTTTAGGACCAAAATACCTAAACTTTAGAGTATAAGGATCACTGAGGAACTTGCTAACAATCCAGGTTCATGGAACCATCCCCAGAAATTCTGATTTCATGACTATGGGACAGAGACAAGGAATTTCCATTTTTAAAAAGCATCCCTGGAAATGGGAGGCTGCATGGTCAGACTTTGAGGGGAAAATAGCTGGGTTACAAGATGAGTTTTCCAGTTCTGAATATAATAAAACTACAATACAGAATCATGTACACATGCATGCTAAGTCACTTCAGTCATGTCTGACTCTTTGAGACCCCACAGACCATAGCCCACCAGCGTCATCCATCTATGGAATTCTCCAGGCAAGAATACTGGAGTGGGTTGCCACGCCCTCCTCTAGGGGATCTTCCCGTCCAGGGATCAACCCTCATCTCTTATGTCTCCTACGTTGGCAGATGGGTTCTTAATCACTAGTGCCACCTGGGAAGCCCACAGGGTCATACAACAGGCAATAATTGAAGTCTGTGAAAAAAAGAAAGGAAACCAATCCACAAAAGTACAAATGGATACAAAATATAATCATAAATGAGATACAAGGGAAAGAAAAATTTTTCTCCAGGCTTTTCAATAAAGTTTCCTGTACTACTTCAATTTCTACCTCAAGTGAAGTTTGGGCCAAATTATAAGTTCTCAACCATGTTGCAGCTAGAATCACAAGAGAGCTTTAATAACACTGGTCTCTGAGAACCCCACCCCCACCCCAAGATTCTAGCAGAATTAATCTGAGGTGCAAGCAAGGCATTTGCTTTTGCAAAGTTCTCCTGGTGATTTCAATGTCCGCAACAGTCTGAGAAACAGTGGGCACAATTAATAACCCCTTCCACCAAGTAGATCTCTTCCTGACAGTGGAAAGAATTGCAGCCCGATTTACAGCCTCCAGGCAGAATGGAGAGAAGACAGCTGTACTAGGTAGAGAAGAAAAGGAATTCCCAGCTGCTCCTAAAGTCACTCTTTACGGCAGAGTCTAAGAATTGCTGAGGCGGACGACGAACAGGGAAACATACAACCAGTTCACATGACTCCGGGAAAAGAAGGCAAATGCCCACACTTGCTTGTGGGCAGAACAAGTTTTGCATACTGAAGTCATTCTAGATGTCTCTGTCTCTATACGCAGTGTGTACAGTTAAAAGTGTGGTATACAAGTTACATTGTGTCTTTGATAATTAATTCCTCTCTAACTTTGTGGTAGGAAAGCCTGTCTGGTATTTCTGTATTTCTCGAATGCACAGATCCTGTGTGACATACAATAGACCCACAAAAATAAGGCCTAGGGGAATTCTTCAAAGACTAAATGGACTCTGGGAGATTACAAGTTTAACCAATGGTATTCAAATCTTCTCCCTATGCACTGAAATCTACAGGGAAGCTTCTTAAAAACAGACATTCCTGGAAACCACCTGAACTTACTGAATCAGATTGGGAGGTAAGGGGCCAATACAATTTCCCTTTTTACAAGTTCCCCACACAAATGCTTTTGCTCTCAGTACCACAAGAGTCTCCTTTTGAGAACCATGTATCTTTGGGGACAGGCCCCCCCCTTAGGCAACATTATACGGAGTTACCCAGTGTTAAATCCACTTCGACTGTCTCCATCCTCTCTCCACACTCAGTATATGACAGGGAAACCAAAGAAGGTGCCGTGTTACCAAAGCAGCTCATCCAAACGCCTCCAGAAGAAGCTGTGTCAAAGACGGGTGAGAATGAACTCCCCACTATAAACTTCAGAGACAAATGTCCCCTCAAGTGGAAACTCCCGAAATGGAACTTCTCAACCAGAAGGCAAAAACACTCTTAATGCTCTTCCGTTCTGAATAGCTTTCCAGAAAGTTTGTGCAGCCAAAGAGCTCCTCTTGAGAAACTCAACAGTCAAGGCCATGATGAGGAGGAGGCACCAGTGCCTGGGAAGGAGAGAGGAGAAACGGGAGGAAGGGCCAGAGCCTGGACCCATAGGCCACGTGCAGAGCCTGTTCTCAATCCTGGCTGCACAACAGGAAATAAAATAGAGGTATTCCCTGCCCTCATGACATTTACAGACAGGCACATGGGGCAGGGAAGAGTAATTGTGAAGATCTTAGCGTGATAGAACTAGACATTGGAATGAATGTTGTAAAGGAAAAGCCAGAGAACAAGAATGAACTGTGGTCCATGAAGGGTTCTCGAAGGAGGTGATGTTCCTGCAGATTAGCTCACTTGCCCAGGATGTTCCTTTGGGGCAGCTGTTCCAGGGTAAAGGCCATGGGATCCTCTATGATTTCTTAAACCTCTGGCATTGGAGGCACTGGTGAAAAATGAAGGGGGAGCTGTTTGAAGAAGGGGAACTCCTGGGTGCCTGCCACTTGCTTCCCCACTAATGGATGTTCTTTCCTCCCCAGCATCTTGGCTGCAGTTGCCAGGGGCCCCGTGGCTAAGTGTCTTCAACCAGTGAGTGTCTCCCCAGAGAATGGGAGAGGACCTCCAGAACTGGCCCAGGACACAAACATCTGGGGCCGCCATGAACGGGTAGGTGAGAAGCTGCCGCAGGCCCTGAGCCAATCTGAAGGTGTTTGGGGATGTCAGAGCCTGGAGACCTGACTGCCTGGCCTGCACCAGCCCCTAAGGGAGCCAAGCCCTTGCTCAAAGCCAAGTGCCCCAGAGGGTGTCAGGTATCCCTGAGCCCTGCCAAGCTAGCTGCAAAGAAATGCTGACCAGGGTTGCCATGGTGATTTTTGTGCAACAGGCATCAGGGGTCAGATGGTAAGGCCTCCAGGGGAGACAGCCCAAGAGTTCCCTGCCTGCCCAGGTTGCCTGAAACACACCCCAGCCTGAGGGTGTGTTTCTTCACTCAAGGGCCCTGTCAGACTCCTCTATTGGATTTCTTTAATTGAATTTCTTTCAAAATAAACTGTATAGGATTATTCATATGTGTATGTATGTGTTCAGTCGCTCAGTCCCACCCTATGGACTGACTGTAGCCCACCAGATTCCTCTGTCCCTGGATTTCCCAGGCAAGAATACTGGAGTGGGTTGCCATTTCCTATTCCAGGGATCTTCCGCACCCAGGGATTGAACCCACATCTCTTTTGTCCCATGCACAGGCCGGCAGATTCTTTACCACTGCACCACCTAGGAAGCCCTCATTATTCAGGTCCAATCCCATTAAATACACAAACAGGAAGCTCTGTTTTAAGGCATCTTCCTTAAACACTGTGAGAAAGCACAAAGTCACAGGGAAGACGTTAGGCTCTGGAGTCAGACAAACTCAAGTTCAAAATCCAGCTCCATTATCTCCTGGTCCAACCCCTACAGGTTCAGTGATGTTGGGCAAATTCTGAAACTTCCTTCCGGGTTGGGTTTTGCAGCATGGAGATGATAGAACCTACTGGGCAGGGACGCTGTGAGATGGAATCTGCAGAAAACTTGAAAAGAACGGTAATAAAGACAGTGCTAATACTTACTGAGCAGTTAAAGTGCATCTAATAGGGTCACAGTGACACAACAACTGAATGAACGGAACTGGAGGCCTTTCCCAAACTAGCCTGACCCCACCTTTCCAGCTCCTTTTGGGAGTTTTACTCCCTCCCGAAGCCAGATACAAGTCCTTGGCTCCAGCCACACCAGCCTGTCTGCCCGTTCCTCCAGTCCCTTCACGCCTCTGACCACGCTCCCTTCTCCCTGGTTCACTCGGCACCACATCGGTCTACCAAACTCCTACTCATCGTTCAGGGTGCAATTCAAATGTCACCTGCTCTTTGAAGCCTCCTACTGCATCCAGGCAGCCAGCTGCTCCCTCCTCCGGGCTCCCACGCACTTCCTCCACCCCTTCTGAACGATCATAATAAACACAAGGGCCAAGCACTGTGCTCAAGTACTTGATTTTAACTCATTCGATGGATATAGGAATTGCGATGGACCCCGTGTTAGGATGCAACTCTTAAGCCCCAGAGAAACTAAGTAACTTGCCCAATGCCACACAGCCCAGCAGCAGCGAAGCCAGGGCCCAGGCCCTCTGACTCCTGAGCTGGGCCAGTAACCACTGTACTACACTGCTTCTCCCCGGCCCTGGCTGCCAAGCCCATGTCTTCCAGCAGGAGCGGAGAGCCAGGGATTGTGTCTCATTCATTTCAGCAGCCCCGGATCCCAGCAGCAGCTGGCACACAGGCACATGCAGACTCCCCCTCCCCACCTCCCCCTACCCCCAGACTGTAAACTAGAGACTATTTTAGGAAAAACCACTAATCCAGTAAAATTCACCCATGTGTCCTGGTCTCTTTTTCCTTCTCCCCTTGATTAGGAAACTGCTTTGAGTCCTGTCCACAGGGCCCAGGAGAGTCTCTTTGAAGTTGATGAATAATAAAGAGCTTCTTTAAGTTTATTGAACTTAAAAAAAAAAAAAAACCAGCTATTTTTCCCCCATGGAGAAGTCTGGAGCCTAATGATTAAACAGAGTCATAGTATTTTTCCATGACACCTCTTCCTGTTGAAAGGAAGGGAATTCACATTGTGTACAGCAGAAACTAACACCACATTGTAAAACAATTATATTCCAATAAAAAAATAAAGTATAACATTAAAAAAAGAGTAGTAACAGAATTCAAAGGGAAGGGTTAGAAAAGAGTAGTAACAGAATTCAAAGGGCAACTGGGCTCCTTTTGGGAGTTTTACTCCCTCCCGAAGCCAGATACAAGTCCTTGGCTCCAGCCACACCAGCCTGTCTGCCCGTTCCTCCAGTCCCTTCACGCCTCTGACCACGCTCCCTTCTCCCTGGTTCACTCGGCACCACATCGGTCTACCAAACTCCTACTCATCGTTCAGGGTGCAATTCAAATGTCACCTGCTCTTTGAAGCCTCCTACTGCATCCAGGCAGCCAGCTGCTCCCTCCTCCGGGCTCCCACGCACTTCCTCCACCCCTTCTGAACGATCATAATAAACACAAGGGCCAAGCACTGTGCTCAAGTACTTGATTTTAACTCATTCGATGGATATAGGAATTGCGATGGACCCCGTGTTAGGATGCAACTCTTAAGCCCCAGAGAAACTAAGTAACTTGCCCAATGCCACACAGCCCAGCAGCAGCGAAGCCAGGGCCCAGGCCCTCTGACTCCTGAGCTGGGCCAGTAACCACTGTACTACACTGCTTCTCCCCGGCCCTGGCTGCCAAGCCCATGTCTTCCAGCAGGAGCGGAGAGCCAGGGATTGTGTCTCATTCATTTCAGCAGCCCGGATCCCAGCAGCAGCTGGCACACAGGCACATGCAGACTCCCCTCCCACCTCCCCTACCCCCAGACTGTAAACTAGAGACTATTTTAGGAAAAACCACTAATCCAGTAAAATTCACCCATGTGTCCTGGTCTCTTTTTCCTTCTCCCCTTGATTAGGAAACTGCTTTGAGTCCTGTCCACAGGGCCCAGGAGAGTCTCTTTGAAGTTGATGAATAATAAAGAGCTTCTTTAAGTTTATTGAACTTAAAAAAAAAAAAAAAAAACCAGCTATTTTTCCCCCATGGAGAAGTCTGGAGCCTAATGATTAAACAGAGTCATAGTATTTTTCCATGACACCTCTTCCTGTTGAAAGGAAGGGAATTCACATTGTGTACAGCAGAAACTAACACCACATTGTAAAACAATTATATTCCAATAAAAAAATAAAGTATAACATTAAAAAAAGAGTAGTAACAGAATTCAAAGGGCAACTGGGCTTCCAGAAATGTCCCTCTCTGTCAGGGCAGGTCCCAGAGGCAGCTGTGGGACAAGAGGGAAGGCTAAGAGGGAGCCTGGCTACAAAGTATGCCCAACCAGCTGCCTAACTTCCCAGCCCAACTCAGGACCTCTCAGGCAGCACCAGGAAGGGAGGCTAGGAATCTCAAGGGGAGAATATGTGAAAACCCTTGGAGCTAGGAAGACTGAAAGGTTACCGGGCCGGTGCTTGTCCTTGTCCCTTTATTCTCCCTCCAAGACTAGTACCTAATCCAGGTGTTTGCAGGATTCTTGCCCTATCCTCACTGGAAGCAGATCAATCTGTTGTCTGGGGCCAACGGGTCCTTGGCCCCAAGTTACCCATGTTCCTGGGGACTCTTCCCTCCTTTGAAACTAAAGGAGGGGCTTTTTCAAGGATTTGTAAGGGAAAGTTTAAACTTGGGAACAAGCCTCAACGTTGAAAAATGCTTGAAACTAAAACTGGGAGGGGCTGGGGTATGGTAAGGAAATGTGGGGGTGGGGGAAGCACTGATACTTGGTTTTGCCTCCAGTCTGCAGTTATTGAGCTCATGGGTTTGTACCTTCCTGGCCCCACTGCTTAATGTACTCTGAGCATATGTTTATACCAAAACACAATGCAGAAATCAGACTCACCATCTTTGAGACTCACCATCCTTTGAGTGACTGACTCACCATTCTTCCAAGGACCAGAAGACCAAACATGAGCAAAGATCTGTACATAAAGTTCATGGCACATAGTAGGGGCCTCTCAAAGTCACTTCCTGGCCTACTTTGGGCTGTAGATGTGACCACAGGTAGTGTGTTCTTGGGAGGAGAGGAGCACTTTGACCTTGGAAACAGGAAATCACTGTGGCTTTGCGTGGCCGGCGGGATGAGCAGGTTGGACAACGGCCAGGAGTCTATGATGAGTGATGGGGAGTCTATGATAGCTGATGGGGAGGGGTGGGGAGGGGCAGGAGGCAAGGTAGGAACTAGAGGGCAGAACACCTGATCAGGGGCTGCCAATGCCATCCCTTCAAGTGTGTGTGTGTGTGTGTGTGTGTGTGTGTGTGTGTGTGCTTGCTTGCCTTTTGCTTTAGTGTTTTATTTAAAATATTTAATAATATTATAAAATCTGAATTTGAATGTCTGGAGAGGTAGAACATCTGCTCTCCAGTTCTTAACTTGGCTCCATGATTTTTCCTCCTATTCCTCACCCAATTCATACATTTATGTTCCCTGTCCATGCCTCGTGGTAGCTTGTGGTCCCAGTTCTATAGGCAACAGGGAAATTGGACATTTTCAGAATGATGGAAATGGTGCTCAGAACAATCACTTGCATGTAGAGTTGCCAGATAAAATACAGGTATCCAGTTCCAGTTTAATTTCAGTTTCCTTTTAATATGCCCATATAATGCAAATTATTATTTTGAAATTTCAAATTGAACATCCTGGATTTTTTTATTTATTTATTTGTTTTGCTAAATCTGGCCACCCTACTCCAATGGCATATACCAAACTAATGGGGAGAAAGAGAGGGTGAGACCAAATGCTGAGGTTGTACAGCCCCAGAAAGAGACAGTTACCAGCTCCTGTAATAGGGCATATGGCTGGACTGGAGATGAGTGATGTTCTGAGAAAAGAAGGAGCAGATCAGGAAACCTGGTTAAAGATGTGGGGCCAAAGCAGAGAATAACCCAAGTCACATAAACACTTGACACTATAGCTCCACTGTAAGCAGATCATTAGACACGAGTTCCCTACCCTTGGTCTCCCCTTTACCACCTCCCAGCATCTGGAGAGAAGTTAAGAGACGTGAATGTGCCTTATAAGTGCTGCAGACAGGAGTTGTTACCACAGAACTCTAACCCCATTCTTCCCCACTTATGCCACTGCTCTGCCACACCTCTTCCCTGCTGTCCCTTTCTCCAGGCATTTTTCATGCACATGTGCTCAGTTGCTCAGTTGTGACTGACTCTTTGGGACCTCATGGATGTAGCCCTCTAGGCTCCTTGGTCCATGGGACTCTCCAGGCAAGAATACAGGAAGAAGTGGCCATTTCCTCCTCCAGGGGATCTTCCCGACCCAGGGATCAAACCTGTGTTTCCTGCAACTCGGTGACTCCTGCATTGGCAGTGGATTCTTTACCACTGAGTCACCTGGGAAGCCCCCAGTTATTCTGAGTACATAGTAGATGTCCCCTTATTCCATCTCGCTGCTGCCCAGTCTCCTGCATGAGCGTTGAGGACTCAGAGTTTCCTGTCCTGGCAAACTTGATGACCTTTCCTTTGCTGTTTAGTGAGCCTTTGGTAAATGTTTATGAGGGTGGAGATGGGGCACAAGCCAGAGGCTCTGACCACCCAGGCAGCCATCAGCCTACACCTTAACAGCCTCTGGGTCTCATGGGTTGTTCTGGAACGTACACCAGGTTCCTCTGAGCTCCGAGCCACCAGACAGAAGCCTGCTCTGCAAACAGTGAGGGGTGGTGGCCCTGAAACTGACCCTCACCACCTCACTTTCTGTGACTTGGGATGGATCCTGTGGCGGTTGCATCCAATGTTTCACTCTGTCACTTGATGTCCTTTTCTTACTGTTGCCTTTTCATTTTCTTCACGTCCATGTTATGACTAGTGCTCTCACTGCAAATGTTTCTGAGTTCCACATTCTGGAGCATAAGAGGCTCTTTTTTGGCTTGGATTTCTTCAAGTCACCTTGCCCCTTCCTTAGAAAACTCTACCTTCCTTCCACACGCCCCTTGATCAGCGCAGGCACAGATATGGCATCTTTCATTGGCCTCTGTTGCCACCTGCAGGATCATTTGGGGGAGAGCTCAAGGATCCTGGACAGCAGCAGAAAGAGAAAGCAAGGGTGGTAGGTGGAGCCTTTGGGCTTCACCAGCTGTCAAGAGATTTCATAAGGCACAACTTCATCCCTTTTCTGGTGCTCAGGAGCCAATATTTAATTAGTTGGATGGCTTTGGGCAGTCACTTCTGTGAGACTATTTCCTCTTCTCTGTAACAGTATTTGATACTCAAAAAATCATTTTGATGGTGAGTATTGAGGGTTCACTCCTTCATTTATGAAAAAAAAAGTTCTCAAGTAAATCACAATCTTAGAGTGGACATCGGTCAAATGCAGAGAAAACTCTTCACTGATGTGACACAAGTATGAACAAAACATCATGGGAACTAAGTAGTGACCAACTCTGTCTACCACCAGCAGAGAAGGCTTCACCATTGAGCTAGATTTGGAAAAACACACAGGAGCTCGCCCGAATTCGAAAGACCACATGGGAAACTGTCATCACCTCAAGAAGGGGAAAGACATTTCAAAGAGGGAGCAATATACCAAAATGTTTTGACCTAGCTTGCTCTAGAAAGTTTCCAAGGAGTGAGTGAACTTTCACCTCCTCCAGCAGGCTTGGTAGGAGAGCAGTGTGAGGAAAGAGAACTTCCCCAACATCAAAGCCAGGAGGCAGCCACTCATGCTACCTGTGGCAAGGCCCAGCTCTGGCAGGAGTCTAGGAGGCGAATGAGGAAGAAGACTTCTGAGGATTGGAATAGATTGTTCAAGTCAAGGACTGGCGGCTTTGCCTCATGACCTGGGCTCTGCCACCCACTCACTACGTGGCCTTGGCTGAGTGCACCAACCTCTTCGTGCTTCACTGTTCTCATTTGCAAATGAGGATAATAATACCTGCCTCAGAGTGCCGTTGCAAGACTGCAAACAAAATCGTCAACTCAGTGCCTGCACAGACATGCCCAGATACACTAGCCCCTGGAGTCACTGCCAGAGGTGAGCCTTCAGGAAATGGGGACATCCTCAAACCAACATTCTCATCCATAAAATGAAAATAACAGTCCTGCCCACACCAGCAATGATGAATGGTGGTGAAGATACCATCAAGCAATATAAGCAGGAATGTTCATATCAACCTGAGTTACAAAACAGAGATAATCAAACCTACATTTTTTAAAATACACTGAGTGCCTGCTACTTGAAAGGCATTTTCATTTTCATTACCACATTTAACTTTTCCAAGCAACAACCGTAGGAGGTGAATCCCAGGTTTATGTTCATTTGAGGCATGATGCAGGGGGGTGAGGCGAAGGGCAGGCTTCCCTGGTGGCTCAGCATAAAGACCCTGCCTGCAATGCAGGAGCCACGGGAGACTCAGGTTCGATCCCTGGGTTGGGAATATTCCCTGGAGGAGGGCATGGCAACCTACTCCAGTATTCTTGCCTGGAAAATCCCAGAGCCTGGGAGTGTACTCCATGGATTGCAAAGAGTCAGATATAACTGAAGCGACTTAGCATGCACATACATACACATACACAAAGGGGAACAGGCTCCCCTCTGACTTGCACTTTGTTTTCTAACAGACAATTCACCTTCAGGATGTCCAAAATTCAGCTCTATTCCACCTTTTCTCCGCAGCCCTCAAGTCTCAGCAGCAGCAGCAATTCTTTCCTTCCAGCTGCCTAGAGGCATCTTCAGTTTCTCTCACATCCCACAGGAGGGTGTGCTAAGTGCTCAATCACTTCAGTCCTGTCCAACTCTTTGTGACACTACAGACTGCAGCTTGTCAGTCTCCTCTGTCCATGGGATTCTCCAGGCAAGAATACTGAAGCAGGGGCTTCCCCGGTGGTCCAGCGGGTAAAGAGTCCGCCTTGCAGTTAAAGGGGCACTGGGTTGATCCCTGGTTCGGGAAGATCCCACATGCTGCGGAGCAACTGGACCGGGGTGTCCAATTATGAGCCCACGCTCTGGAGCCCATGCACCCAGAGACGGTGCTCTGCAACAAGAGAGGCCACTGCAATGGTCGGAGGCCCCCACACACAGGCCAAAGAATTAAGATGGATGAAAATAAATAAATGACCATTAAAAAGAAAGAGGCCAAGATTTAAAAAAAAAGAGAGAATACTGAAGCAGATTGCCGTTTCCTCATCCCGGGGAATGGTCATCTTCATGACCCAGGAATGGAACACAGGAGGGCAGGAATCTTTTTCTCCTTCTTTGAAAACCACCTCCAGAATCTGAGTACCTCTCTCCACCCCTGCCTCTCACCCCGGATCACCGCCTTGGTCCTCACTTTGTTGTTACCCACGATTCACAACCACATGATCCTTGTGGAGAGCAAGTACCTACTTGCTGAGGAAAAAAAAAAAAAAACATGAAGTGACTTCCTGCTCTTTTTACATTAAAGCCCATAAAAAGCCCTGTATAATCAGTCCCCTTCCAACAGACACACTCTTGTTATTCCGTTTATTGCTTATTGCTGACTATAAGCTCGGCAAGGGGTATATTGGCATATAGAAATATGTCTTGAATGATGTGTTTACTTGCACAGTGAGGGGAGCGCAGTGAACAAGAGGTGCTTCTCTAAAAGGAAATTCACAGGGAGGGAGTCAGATACCAGCTAGATTCACAGCTCCAAGCCCAGAGCTTGTGGCATTAAGGAAGACAGTGTGTAAGTGAGCGCCTGGCGCAGAGCAGCGGCTCCCACACCCTAACTGAACTGGAAGCTGAGGGGATGTCAGAAAGCAGAGAAAGTCTTCCCTCGCCCTCTGTCAGAGGCTGTCCAGTCCTCTTCCTCTCTCTGTCTCCCTGTCTACACCCATGCACACACATCCACACTCCCTGCCTTCCCAGACCTGCTTTCCTTTGGTTGGAGATACCTTGACTCCTTAAAAGGTAAACAGGTCTCAATGCTGGTAGCTCAGTCATGTCCAGTTCTTGGGACCCCATGAACTATAGCCCAACAGTCTCCTCTGTCTATGGGATCCTCCAAGCAAGAATACTGGAGTAGGTAGCCATTCCTTTCTCCAGGGGATCTTCCCCACTCGGGGATCAAACCTGGGTCTCTTGCATTGCAGGCAGATTCTTTATCTTCTGACCCACTAGGGAAGCCCAAAAACAAGTCTCAAGAGAAAGAATAAAAGAACAGGCACTTCGACAGAGCCAGCCCCCTGGCTATGAGAGACGAGATTCGCAGGGACCCTCTCCTCTCAGCCTTACTGCAGGTGAGGGGGAGGCCAGCTCTGCTAGATCTTCTGGAAGACCCAGATGAGGAACGGGAACGCCACGGGAAGGAATGGCAGTATACTGGCCAGACTGACGTCCCTCCTTGGAGACAGCCTAGGTTCCCTGAAGAACTTGGAATAAGGTTGCCCTCTGCCGGCAAATCTGTGAAATCAGCCCACAGGGGAAGCCTGCCAAGACAGCGGGCCTAGAACAGCGCTCCAGAGCGCGGGCTTGTAATTGGACACCCCGGTCCAGCCACTACGCGGCATGTGGGATCTTCCCGAACCAGGGATCAAACCAGTGCCCCTTTAACTGCAAGGCGGACTCTTTACCCGCTGGACCACCAGGGAAGCCCCTGCTTCAGTATTCTTGCCTGGAGAATCCCATGGACAGAGGAGACTGACAAGCTGCAGTCTGTAGTGTCACAAAGAGTTGGACAGGACTGAAGTGACTGAGCACTTAGCATACCCTCCTGTGGGATGTGAGAGAAATTGAGCTCAGGGCTTCCCTGGTGGTCCAGTGGGTAAGGATACCGCCTTGCAGTGCAAGGGACCCCGGTTCGATCCCTGGCCTGGGAAGATCCCACGTGCCGCGGAGCGGCTGGACCCATGTGTCCAATTACCGAGCCGGAGCTCTAGAGCGCGTGCGCCCAGAGCCGGTGCTCTGCGACAACAGAGGCCACTGCAATGGGAGGCTCACAGGGGCCAAAGAACAAAAAAAGATGACTGAAAATAGATAAATGAAAGACTAATAGTAGTGGCCCGCCCGCCCCCCGGAAAAAAAAGAAAAAAAGAAATTGAGCTCAAACTGGGGCCGCCTTCGCTGTGACACTCAGGCCCCCTGCCCTGGCTGAGAGCGCCACCTGTAGGCGGGAGCGGTGGACAGCGATCACAGGGAAGAGTCTCCCACACTTTGGTCCCCTCCACTTTCAACCCCGAACGTTTGAAGAGCCGCCGGTAGACCATGCAGAACACCCGGACCGAGAAATGGGGGGCGATCCAGCCATTCTCCTCAAGAAGTTTTTTCCACTACCTTCAGGGGGCAGAGGAGTTGTAAAGGAGGCGCCAGGTTTCCCAAAGTGTAAAAGTGTGTGTGTGCGCGGACCCGCTTTGGGGACCGTCCACTGCCCACCTTCCGGTACTGGAGTTAGGGTAAGACTGGCTTCTCTGGTGGTGCAGTGATAAAGAATCCTCCTTCCAAGGCAAGAAACACAAGAGACACGGTTCAATCCTTGGGGGTCAGGAAGATCCCCTGAAGAAGGGAATGGCAACCGAATCACTAACCTTGCCTGGAAAATTCCATGGACAGAGGAGCCTGGCGGGCCCCCGTTCATGGAGCTGTAAAAGAGTCGGCCAAGACTGAGCACCCACGCTGCAGTGTGGGTTAAATTAAGTTCATCCGGGGTTTCGGGCTTGGGAGTCTTAGCATCTCCTTTCAGCGCCAGAGAAAACAAAGAGGATTACGGCTGGGATAGGTGCGCAGTCTCGGAAAGCAAGGGGCGGGGCGGTCACCTGGCCACCTCCTTGGAGACCTCGGAACTTGGTGCACCGCACCACCAGCGGGGACAAGACTCGATCTCCCCGAAGAAAGGGAGTCCTTTCTCTCGGTGCCTTCCTCACCCCAAAGGAAAATAAACGGTCTCTGACATTCCTTTCTTGCATTCCTGATTCTTAACAAAACTATTGTTGGAGGCTGGCCACTGTGTTTGCTCCTGGGCGGGACCAAACCTGACCTCTCCCAGGCCCCGGGCGGAGCCAGCGCTGCTCCCAGCCCGCCCTCCGGGAACAAAGCCTCTTTGTAGCGCGCCTTCGGGCAGAAACAGCCCTCCACGCCCAGGGCCCTCCCCTTAGAGAATTCCGAAAACAGTCGCAAGCCTCGCTCTTCCTCGAGGTCTGTAAAGGGAAAAAAGCCAAACATCCTTACTAATCCTTTCAGCTGCAGAATCTTAGTGGGGTTTGCCATTCTATTTTCCAATGGACCTTCTGGATCCAGGAATGGAACCCAGGTCTCCTGCTTGGCAGGCTGATTTTTTACCACTGAACCACAAACTCAGCGTTATTTAAGAGAAATTATATATACTTTTTTGTTTGTTTGTTTTCACCACCAAGGCTCTTCCATATGCTCCTGAACTAACATCTTCCACCCTCTCTTTCACCCACCACCCCTGTTGCCTGGTAGCACTGGTCAAGGTGTGACTGTGTGGGGGGCCCTGCCTTCTCATTGGGTCCTGAGAAGACAGTTCCTTCTTCTCTTAGGTGTGCTTCTAGAACGGTCCTCTCCCCTGTGGTTCTGACTTGTCAGCCTCCCTCCATGCTTGCACCCATCTCTCCGTGCACTGCCAAGACTCGGGAGCCCCTGGTCCCTCCCAGCCGGCTTGCAGAAAGACAGAGCCTCAAGGAGGCTGTGGAAGATGGTCCTGCTTTCAGGAACTGCGCACAACATCCACAGGTGTCCACCCAGGATAGAGCCAGTCCCAGACCAGGGGTGACTGCCAAAGGCATGGGTGCAAGGGGTGCTGGCTGTGGGGTGGCTAAGGAGCTAGAGACCCAAAGTAGAGACTAAATGGTTCCTTGGGCAAATACTGACATGGGGGTGCTGGTTTTTCAGTGGGAGGCAAAAATGAGGGGCTTTCACTCAGCTTCATGCATGATAAACTTCTCTCAGGTTCCCCCACCCCGCCTCCACATCACCCTTTCCTGCACTCTTCCTATATTTGCACTGGCTATGGACCACTTCTTGCCAAATGACTCAGTACAGATGGGAAGTTTAATGTGAGGAAGGCCTGTACTGGACACCCAGAGTCACCAAAACAACAACAGCAAAATTAAACTAGCCAAGGAAGAATAAAATGAGGTTTTGCATTCCTGATTCTTAACAAAACTATTGTTGGAGGCTGGCCACTGTGTTTGCTCCTGGGCGGGACCAAACCTGACCTCTCCCAGGCCCAGGCGGAGCCAGCGCTGCTCCCAGCCCGCCCTCCGGGAACAAAGCCTCTTTGTAGCGCGCCTTCGGGCAGAAACAGCCCTCCACGCCCAGGGCCCTCCCCTTAGAGAATTCCGAAAACAGTCGCAAGCCTCGCTCTTCCTCGAGGTCTGTAAAGGGAAAAAAGCCAAACATCCTTACTAATCCTTTCAGCTGCAGAATCTTAGTGGGGTTTGCCATTCTATTTTCCAATGGACCTTCTGGATCCAGGAATGGAACCCAGGTCTCCTGCTTGGCAGGCTGATTTTTTACCACTGAACCACAAACTCAGCGTTATTTAAGAGAAATTATATATACTTTTTTGTTTGTTTGTTTTCACCACCAAGGCTCTTCCATATGCTCCTGAACTAACATCTTCCACCCTCTCTTTCACCCACCACCCCTGTTGCCTGGTAGCACTGGTCAAGGTGTGACTGTGTGGGGGGCCCTGCCTTCTCATTGGGTCCTGAGAAGACAGTTCCTTCTTCTCTTAGGTGTGCTTCTAGAACGGTCCTCTCCCCTGTGGTTCTGACTTGTCAGCCTCCCTCCATGCTTGCACCCATCTCTCCGTGCACTGCCAAGACTCGGGAGCCCCTGGTCCCTCCCAGCCGGCTTGCAGAAAGACAGAGCCTCAAGGAGGCTGTGGAAGATGGTCCTGCTTTCAGGAACTGCGCACAACATCCACAGGTGTCCACCCAGGATAGAGCCAGTCCCAGACCAGGGGTGACTGCCAAAGGCATGGGTGCAAGGGGTGCTGGCTGTGGGGTGGCTAAGGAGCTAGAGACCCAAAGTAGAGACTAAATGGTTCCTTGGGCAAATACTGACATGGGGGTGCTGGTTTTTCAGTGGGAGGCAAAAATGAGGGGCTTTCACTCAGCTTCATGCATGATAAACTTCTCTCAGGTTCCCCCACCCCGCCTCCACATCACCCTTTCCTGCACTCTTCCTATATTTGCACTGGCTATGGACCACTTCTTGCCAAATGACTCAGTACAGATGGGAAGTTTAATGTGAGGAAGGCCTGTACTGGACACCCAGAGTCACCAAAACAACAACAGCAAAATTAAACTAGCCAAGGAAGAATAAAATGCCCAGAATTAAGTAACTGATTCATCTAAAATGCACATCTCCTAATGGACCCTGAATGTTTGGATCATCCCAAAGCAAAGGCCAGGCTAATATACATGGAGTTCGTGGACATCAGTAAGTTTGAGGCAGGATGATCAAGGGAAGAGTGGGTAGACTCTAAACCCAGACCCCACCTGGGTTTAGAGTCCCTGTTCTGACACAAGCTGTGTGATCTCAGACCAGTTGCTCAACCTCTCAGAGCTTCAGATTCATCCTCCACAAAAATAGAAGTAATTCTTTATTTTGCAAGAGTTATTGTGACGAGTAAATATCCTAAAATTCCCATAGTACAGAAAGTGTTCATTTCATGATTGAAAATTCTATTAAAACTGAAGCCAAGGGCTTCCCTGGTGGTCCAGTGGGTAAGGACACCGCCTTGCAGTGCAAGGGGAGCCAGTTCGATCCCTGGCCTGGGAAGATCCCATGTGCCCAATCACCGGGCCGGAGCTCTGGAGCGCATGCGCCCAGAGCCGGCGCTCTGCGACAACAGAGGCCACCGCGATGGGAGGCTCACACAGGCCAAAGAACAAAGACGGATGAAACTAGACAAACGAAAGACCAATGGAAGTGGCCCGCCCACCTCCCTCCCTCCCCACCCCCGCCAAAATAAATAAATAAATGTTTAAAAAAAAAAAAAAAAAACTGAAGCCAAAAATGGTTTCTGTGATCTCATGTTTAAAACGTCTGGAAAGGCAGGCCATCAGAGGTCTACAGGTGCCACAGGCAGGATCAGCTCACTTGTGGAGAAAGAAAGTAGAGTGAGGTCCGGACTTCAGGGACTTACTTTCCTCTTGCTTTCCCAGTTTGGGTGCAGAGGGAAGAAGCACGGTATTTTGGCAGCAGTTGAAAACTTATTCCCCTTTTATGAGTAACACGCCCTACTCTAGTCTCTTCCTTCTCTCCTCTCTCCTCCCTTCACTCCTTTCTGCTTCTCTCCTCATTTCTTCCCATACCCATGGGATGTCAATTAGTCCTTTTGAATCTCAATTTCCTTCTTTGAAAAGCTTGTAATAAGAGTAGTTCAAAGATTTAAACATAAAGGCCAGACACTATAAAATTCTTAGAAGAAAACACAAGCAGAACATGCTGACATAAATCAGAGCAGCATCTTTTTTTGATCCACCTCTTAGACTAATGAAAATAAAAACAAAAATATATAAATGGGACCTAAGTAAACCTAAAAGTTTCTGCCCAGCAAAGGAAATCATCAACAAAATGAAAGGACAACCCATAGACAGGGTGAAAATATTTGCAAACAAAATGATTGACAAGGAATTAATCTCCAAAATATACAACTGCACATGCAGCTCTGTGTCAAAGCAACAAACAACCCAATGAAAATTTGGGCAGAAGATCTAAATAGATATTTCTCCAAGGAAGACAGATGGCCAAGAAACACATGAAAAGATGGTGAACATCACTAATTATCAGAAAAAGACAAATCAAAACTGCAGTGAAGTATCACTTCACAGGAGTCAGAATGGCCATCATCAAAAAGTCTATAAATATTAAATGCTGGAGAGGATGCGGAGAAAAGAGAACCTTCCTACACTATTGATGGTAATATACATTTGTGTAGCCACTATGGAGAACAGTATGGAGGTTCCTTGAAAACTAAGAGTAGAGCTACCATATGATCTAGAAGTCCCACTATTGGGCATATATCCAGAGAAAATAATAATTCAAAAAGGTACATGCATCCCAATGTTCACTGAAACACTATTGACAATCACCAGGACTTGGAAGCAACCTAAATGTCCATCAACAGAGGAATGGATAAAGAAGATGCAGTGCATATATACAATAGAAAATTACTTGGTCATAAAAAAGAGTGAAATTATGCCATTTACAGTGACATGGATGGACCTAGAGACTGTCATATTAAGTGAAGTAAGTTAGACAAAGAAAGACAAGTATAATATGATACGACTTTTCTGTGAAATCTAAAAAAAAAATGGTACAAATGAAGTTTTTTGCAAAGTAGAAACAGAGTCACAGATGTAGAAAACAAACCTATGGTTACCAGAGGGGGAAGGCAAGGGGAGGGATAAATTGGAAGACTGACATTGATGTGAACACACACTACTATATGCTAATATAAAGAATATAACCAATAAAGACCTATGGTATAGCACAGGCCATACTCTTTAACGGCCTATATGGGAAAAGAATCTTTAAAAAAGTGAATATATGTATTTGTATAACTGATCCACTTTGCTGCAAAGCAGAAACTAACATGATAGTGTAAAGCAAACTATTTGTTGTTGTTGTTTAGTTGCTAGGTTGTGTCCGACCCTTTGCAATTCCAAGGAATGTACCACACCAGGCTCCTCTATCCTGCCCTATTTTCCAGAGATTTTGAAGAACGTTTACACCAATAAAAAAATCTTTAAAGAGTAGTTCATAGGGTTGTAATAAGGATTAAGGGCTTTCCTGGTGGTGTAGTGGTAAAGAACCTCCTGCCAATGCAGGAGACACAGGTTCAATCCCTGGGTTGGGAAAACCCCCAGAGAAGGAAATGGCAACCCACTTCAGTATTTTTTTTTTAATGTTTTTATTTATTTATTTGATTGCACCAAGTCTTAGTTGTAGCACATGGGATCTAGCTCCCTGACCAGGATTTGAATCCCAGACCTCTGCACTGGGAGCACAGAGTCTTAGCCACTGGACCACCAGGGAAGCACCCCCACTCCAGTATTCTTGCCAGGAGAATTTCACAGACAGAGGAACCTGGCAGGCTGTATAGTTCATGCGCTCGAAAGAGTCAGACAAATTTAGCAACCAAGTAACAACAGTAAAGATTGAATGACATAACATATATTCTATAAATCAGTCCTCTTTCCCTTGTCTCGTGTTTTCCCTCTTCCCTCTTGTCTTCTCATTTTCCCCACTCTCCTTCTTCCCGTTTCTGAGAGAGACGGAAGGCGAGGCTGCATCAGGCCCAAACCTGAGAACTGGAAAACACGCGGTCGTGGCAGTCCTTTGAAGATGACTGTGTTCATGATTGGCTGTTAATATCTTATCAGCTAAGCATACAAAAAAACTTTTCTTTGTGAAATCTAAAAAAAAAATGGTACAAATGAAGTTTTTTGCAAAGTAGAAACAGAGTCACAGATGTAGAAAACAAACCTATGGTTACCAGAGGGGGAAGGCAAGGGGAGGGATAAATTGGAAGACTGACATTGATGTGAACACACACTACTATATGCTAATATAAAGAATATAACCAATAAAGACCTATGGTATAGCACAGGCCATACTCTTTAACGGCCTATATGGGAAAAGAATCTTTAAAAAAGTGAATATATGTATTTGTATAACTGATCCACTTTGCTGCAAAGCAGAAACTAACATGATAGTGTAAAGCAAACTATTTGTTGTTGTTGTTTAGTTGCTAGGTTGTGTCCGACCCTTTGCAATTCCAAGGAATGTACCACACCAGGCTCCTCTATCCTGCCCTATTTTCCAGAGATTTTGAAGAACGTTTACACCAATAAAAAAATCTTTAAAGAGTAGTTCATAGGGTTGTAATAAGGATTAAGGGCTTTCCTGGTGGTGTAGTGGTAAAGAACCTCCTGCCAATGCAGGAGACACAGGTTCAATCCCTGGGTTGGGAAAACCCCCAGAGAAGGAAATGGCAACCCACTTCAGTATTTTTTTTTTAATGTTTTTATTTATTTATTTGATTGCACCAAGTCTTAGTTGTAGCACATGGGATCTAGCTCCCTGACCAGGATTTGAATCCCAGACCTCTGCACTGGGAGCACAGAGTCTTAGCCACTGGACCACCAGGGAAGCACCCCCACTCCAGTATTCTTGCCAGGAGAATTTCACAGACAGAGGAACCTGGCAGGCTGTATAGTTCATGCGCTCTCGAAAGAGTCAGACAAATTTAGCAACCAAGTAACAACAGTAAAGATTGAATGACATAACATATATTCTATAAATCAGTCCTCTTTCCCTTGTCTCGTGTTTTCCCTCTTCCCTCTTGTCTTCTCATTTTCCCCACTCTCCTTCTTCCCGTTTCTGAGAGAGACGGAAGGCGAGGCTGCATCAGGCCCAAACCTGAGAACTGGAAAACACGCGGTCGTGGCAGTCCTTTGAAGATGACTGTGTTCATGATTGGCTGTTAATATCTTATCAGCTAACTGTCTCCCAGCACCGGCCTCTCTGAGGAATCATCTCCTGAATTATTTACTTTTAGGATCTCTTCATTGGGTGTGCCACAACTTGGAATCCTCCAGTAAATAAATTCAATACTGTAAGTTGATTCAATGTGGGGCCATGCCTCACCTTAACAACATTAAAAATGTAGCAGCCTGCCCTGAGGGCTCCGTGGACGGGTGACACAGAGGAACTTGGAGTGCTCATCTCCGCACTTGGTTTGGGCTTAGAGATATGGCTTCTCCTTTTGAGGGAGGTCCTGAATACTCTAGAGTCCTGAAGGGAAGACTCTCCTGGCCCAGAGCTAGGCCAGGTTGCCCTTATCTCCCGGCCCCTCCACTCTGCCAGGCTGCCTCCCTGGATAGTTGCATCTGGATTGGCCACAGATGCATTTGTCTATTCTGCACCCATCTACCATGATGCCTGCTATGGGGGGATGTTTGCAACCCACGGACAAAACATGGAATTCTTCAGGCAAGATTACTGGAGTGGGCAGACTTTCCCTTCTCCAGCAGATCTTCCTAACCCAGGAATCGAACCAGGGTCTCCTAAATTGCAGGTGGATTCTTTACCAGCTGAGTTATAAGGGAAATCCACCAGGGGATGAGGTGGTAATAAAGGTCCAGACCCCTTTCTGCAAATTGGGACAGTTCTGAAGGGCCTGCTGTGCTCTTTGTTCTGACTGCATCACAGCCTACTTTCTCCGTTGCCTGGTCCTGTGTCTTTACCTTCCCTCTCAGGGGTGACCTCAGAACACACCCAAGTGAACTTCTCACTTATCACATCTCAGAGTCTGATCGCTGGGTGCTGTGCTGTGGAGCTGCGTGGAAAGCCTGTAGAAAGTGGACGGGGACAAACTAGTGTTTAAATCCTCCTGCTATCACTGCCTGGCTGTGTGACTTTAGGCAAATTATTTAACCTCCAAAAATTTTAATTTTCATCTGAGAGAAAAAGATTATTGTGAGGATTAATTGAGTTTCTACATAGTGTGTAAGAACCTGAACACTTGGAGCCACTCAACAAATGTTAGTCTTTCTTTCAATACACTGCTACATGCTCAGTCACTCAGTCAAACTCTTTGCAACCTTATGGACTGTAGCCCACCAGGACCCTCTGTTCATGGGATTCTCCAGTCCTGTGGTGGACTGCCATGCCCTCCTCCAGGGAATCTTCCTGACCCAGGAATCCACCCCAGGTCTCTTATGTCTCCTGCATTGGCAGGCGGGTTCTTTACCACCAGAGCCATATGGATATCCCAAACTCCACTAGAATTATATTTCTAGTTTATAAATTATCATATTTCTAGCTTATAAATTTTACCAGAGTTTGTTTTTATAATTTTGAAAATAACACTGCATCTTGGAAAGGGGTGACTCTTTTGTTATAAGAGATTTAGAACACTGTCTTAGGTAAAGCATCATGGTGAAGAAATAAGAGGGACTGTGGATCCCACTCCTGGACATATACCCTGAGAAAGCCACAATTCAAAAGGACACAAGTACTTCATAGCAGCACTATTTACAATAGCCAGGACATGGAAACAACTTAAATGTCCATGGATGGATAAATGGATAAAGAAGATATGGTGCATATATACAATGGAATATTACTCACCCATAAAAAGGACATTTATAGAGAAAACATTTGTAGAGAAAACATTTGTAGAGAGGTGTATGAACCTAAAGCCTGTCATACAGAGTGAACTAAGTCAGAAAGAGCAAAACAAATATCATGTGTTAACACATACATGTGGAATCTAGAAAAGCGGTGCAGATGAGCCTATTTTCAGGGGATAATAGAGACACAAACATAGAGAACAGACGTGTGGACATGGGATGAGAATGGGAAGGGCAGGGTGAGGTAAATTGGGAGATTAGGATGAACATATATACACTACCATGTGTAAAACAAATAGCTAGTGGAAACCTATAAAGCACAGGAAGCTCAGCTCAATGCTCTGCAATGACCTAAAAGGGTAGGATGCGGGCTGGAGGCACATGGGAGGGAGGTTCAAGGGAGAGGGGATATATGTTTACATTGTACAGCAGAAACTAACACAGCCTTGTAAAGCAATTATATTCCAATTTTTTAAAAAATCAAATTTAAGAGCACCATCTTAGGTAAAGCGTCATGGTGAACAGCTCAGAGGATCTATGTATTTGGTTGACCTTAAATAAGCAGGCTAATCATATCACCTAGCTAATCATTGCAAAATGTCCTCACCTGTAGAATAAATGGTACTTAGAGCAGATGGTATCTTTCTTAAATGCCAACTGCAGTGCTGCCCATCAGCTCTGTTGTTCTGAAATAACCTGGCCATCAAAAGATAGAGTTCACTTTGCGTCTGGGCTGGCCTCAGTGATTTGCTGGACCATTAGAATGTGACTGAAGCAATGTCTAGGACTTCCAAGGCTAGATCATATGATGTTAAGTCATTTCACCTGGTCATTTTATAAAGTGCCCTGTTGTAACCCAGCCACCATTCTACGAGAAGCCCAAGTCCTGGGAGAGGTCTCTGCTCACCATGTCCCAGCCAACACCCGGCATCACTCCCAGTCAAGTTAATGTCATCTTGAGCATCCAGCCCCACTGGACCTTCAAATGCATGTGATCCGAGTCAACATCTGACTGCAGGTTCCCCCAACCCAGCCCCCAGAAAGAATAGCTCCACTGAGCCCAGAAAATCCAAAAACCATGGCCGATAATAATAAACTGTTGTTTAAATTATGGGGCAGTTTGCTATATGGCAACAGGAACCAAAACATTATCTTCTAGGGTTGTCGTGAAACGTAAATGAGACAATAGGTGCAAATCAATTAGCATAGTGCTTGTTAAAGGATTTCTACATTTACAGAAGGTCTTCCCTGGTGGTTCAGACAGTAAAGAATCCGCCTGCAATGCGGGAGACCGGAGTTTGATCCCTGGACCCAGAAGATCCCTTGGGTCCGCAACCCACTCCAGTATCCTTGCCTGGAGAGTTCCATGGACAGAGGAGCCAGGTGGGCTACAGCCTATGGGCTCACAAAGAATCAGACATGACCAACGCATACACGGTTATAGAAAAAGGTAAGCTGATTCATATGGAGAGATAAAATACAGGTACAAACAAACTCAATCCTAAGAAAGCATCGTCTGATTCAATATTTATTGAGCACCTGTCACATGCCAGGCCCTCTCTATAATCAGAGAACCTTAGAGTAGAAAGGAATTTCTTCTGGTTTAACCTCCCACTGAGTGAGGACATTCCTTCTCAAATGTTTGCTTAACCTAACCCAGCCCTGCTCCTTGCCAGGAAAGGTGGTAGATGGTAATGCTGGGAAGTCAGACAAAGATACCAAAGACTCAGTCTAGGGCCAGAACCGAACACATGGACAGTTTCTGCATGGTGTAACCATGTGTAGAGATGAGGGAGATGTTCTGCTACATTGAATGGGATGAGCCACTTCAGTCAGCCAATTCCAGGGATTGCCTTTGCCTGTGCACTGGGGCTCCTGCTGCTGTATGTTCTGTGTATCAGCCTGTAGTCTGAATGGCAGTTCCCAGAGCCTTTACCTTCCTGTCCCTGAAGTCAACCATTTACACACCCACTTACCCACCTGTGCTCTTGCTAACCCACATCAAGGAAAGGGAAAGGGTTTGCCTGGCAATTGAACACCAGTGTGGGCTGTTTGAGGGCAGTGCCTGGGTCATGTTCTTGCTGGGGCCCCAACTCCTATAGTCATCCAGCCCCACTGGACCTTCAAATGCATGTGATCCGAGTCAACATCTGACTGCAGGTTCCCCCAACCCAGCCCCCAGAAAGAATAGCTCCACTGAGCCCAGAAAATCCAAAAACCATGGCCGATAATAATAAACTGTTGTTTAAATTATGGGGCAGTTTGCTATATGGCAACAGGAACCAAAACATTATCTTCTAGGGTTGTCGTGAAACGTAAATGAGACAATAGGTGCAAATCAATTAGCATAGTGCTTGTTAAAGGATTTCTACATTTACAGAAGGTCTTCCCTGGTGGTTCAGACAGTAAAGAATCCGCCTGCAATGCGGGAGACCGGAGTTTGATCCCTGGACCCAGAAGATCCCTTGGGTCCGCAACCCACTCCAGTATCCTTGCCTGGAGAGTTCCATGGACAGAGGAGCCAGGTGGGCTACAGCCTATGGGCTCACAAAGAATCAGACATGACCAACGCATACACGGTTATAGAAAAAGGTAAGCTGATTCATATGGAGAGATAAAATACAGGTACAAACAAACTCAATCCTAAGAAAGCATCGTCTGATTCAATATTTATTGAGCACCTGTCACATGCCAGGCCCTCTCTATAATCAGAGAACCTTAGAGTAGAAAGGAATTTCTTCTGGTTTAACCTCCCACTGAGTGAGGACATTCCTTCTCAAATGTTTGCTTAACCTAACCCAGCCCTGCTCCTTGCCAGGAAAGGTGGTAGATGGTAATGCTGGGAAGTCAGACAAAGATACCAAAGACTCAGTCTAGGGCCAGAACCGAACACATGGACAGTTTCTGCATGGTGTAACCATGTGTAGAGATGAGGGAGATGTTCTGCTACATTGAATGGGATGAGCCACTTCAGTCAGCCAATTCCAGGGATTGCCTTTGCCTGTGCACTGGGGCTCCTGCTGCTGTATGTTCTGTGTATCAGCCTGTAGTCTGAATGGCAGTTCCCAGAGCCTTTACCTTCCTGTCCCTGAAGTCAACCATTTACACACCCACTTACCCACCTGTGCTCTTGCTAACCCACATCAAGGAAAGGGAAAGGGTTTGCCTGGCAATTGAACACCAGTGTGGGCTGTTTGAGGGCAGTGCCTGGGTCATGTTCTTGCTGGGGCCCCAACTCCTATAGTGACAGGAAACAAAGGAAAAGGAGGAGGGAAAGGAAGAGGAAGAGGGGAAGTGGAGGAGGAGAAGGAGGAAGAGGAGGGGGAGGAGAAGGAGGAGGAGAAAATAAAAAACAGCCAAAACAAACCAAAATGTTATGTGTGGGCTCAGAAAAATGCCAAAAATTCCTTTAAGTTCATTTCAAACAAGGACAACAGGGAAAATTACTACCATAAGCTGTTTTCTCAGACTTTACAAGTTGAGTCTAAGTTTTTAATAGGCTGGAATTTTAACAGGCACGTGAAACCAGTTTTTGAAAACCCCAAAGAAGTTCACTTTGAGTTCATTCCAACCAGATATTTAATAGCTGCTACAGTTTATGAGCTGTCACTGTTTCCCACACAGAGCCCTGTTTTACGGCTTCTTAAAATTATCTTCAGACAATGTTTCACCAACCATGAGCTTTACACAAATATGCTGGCTAGAATTTGTTTTGAATTACAAATATATATGTGTATATATATATACACACATATATATATATATATATATATGTATATAAAGTTTTTTGTTACAGCTGAGAATGCTCTTGTCTTTTCCTGAGAAACAGGAAGAGAACACTGTATACCCCACCAGGGCAGAGCACATAGCCACCTGATTGGACCTTTTCTTCCCAGCTTAACTCAGTTGCTGAGAGCCCTGCCCCTAATGCTGGGAAGTCAGACAAAGATACCAAAGACTCAGTCTAGGGCCAGAACCGAACACATGGACAGTTTCTGCATGGTGTAACCATGTGTAGAGATGAGGGAGATGTTCTGCTACATTGAATGGGATGAGCCACTTCAGTCAGCCAATTCCAGGGATTGCCTTTGCCTGTGCACTGGGGCTCCTGCTGCTGTATGTTCTGTGTATCAGCCTGTAGTCTGAATGGCAGTTCCCAGAGCCTTTACCTTCCTGTCCCTGAAGTCAACCATTTACACACCCACTTACCCACCTGTGCTCTTGCTAACCCACATCAAGGAAAGGGAAAGGGTTTGCCTGGCAATTGAACACCAGTGTGGGCTGTTTGAGGGCAGTGCCTGGGTCATGTTCTTGCTGGGGCCCCAACTCCTATAGTGACAGGAAACAAAGGAAAAGGAGGAGGGAAAGGAAGAGGAAGAGGGGAAGTGGAGGAGGAGAAGGAGGAAGAGGAGGGGGAGGAGAAGGAGGAGGAGAAAATAAAAAACAGCCAAAACAAACCAAAATGTTATGTGTGGGCTCAGAAAAATGCCAAAAATTCCTTTAAGTTCATTTCAAACAAGGACAACAGGGAAAATTACTACCATAAGCTGTTTTCTCAGACTTTACAAGTTGAGTCTAAGTTTTTAATAGGCTGGAATTTTAACAGGCACGTGAAACCATTTTTTGAAAACCCCAAAGAAGTTCACTTTGAGTTCATTCCAACCAGATATTTAATAGCTGCTACAGTTTATGAGCTGTCACTGTTTCCCACACAGAGCCCTGTTTTACGGCTTCTTAAAATTATCTTCAGACAATGTTTCACCAACCATGAGCTTTACACAAATATGCTGGCTAGAATTTGTTTTGAATTACAAATATATATGTGTATATATATATACACACATATATATATATATATATATATGTATATAAAGTTTTTTGTTACAGCTGAGAATGCTCTTGTCTTTTCCTGAGAAACAGGAAGAGAACACTGTATACCCCACCAGGGCAGAGCACATAGCCACCTGATTGGACCTTTTCTTCCCAGCTTAACTCAGCTGCTGAGAGCCCTGCCCACCCCTCACAGGTACATGAATCTGTAACCCTGGGCATCTGGTGGCTTAGACAGTAAAGAATCTGCCTGCAATGGGGGAGACCTGGATTGGGAAGATCCCCTGGAGAAGGGAAAGGCTACCCCCTGCAATATTCTTGCCTGGAGAATTCCATGCCTTGTCTATGGTGTTGCAGAGAGTCAGACGTGACTGAACAACTTTCACTTCAATTCATGAATAGACCAACAGACCAATAAAGCAGTTTGTTTCTCTGCTTTATGGTTTCCCTTTCATCATAAGTCAGACTCTTTCTGTTCATTCCCTCCGTCCTTATTTGAAAATGTTATCACTTGTTTGCTTGTCTTGCTTCTCTGAAAGGCTGTGATGGTATTTTACATATAACATACTATGAGCCTCTTTTATTTAGCAGTTTATTGTATTTTTTTGTTGTCCCGATGTATTCATATCATGGTAGGAATGAGGGACTAGAATCTGTATCAACTCTGGAGATAATGCAGTCTCCTCCACAAAAATCACCAGAACTTTCCTATGGAGGAATATGTAGGAAATCAGAAGAGAAAGAAAGTGTCGTGGGTGGAGGGCAGAGCTTTTCATAAGGAAGAGGAGCAGGAATGTTCCTTCTTCAGAGATGAGTGAGGACCTCCTCGTTGGAGAGCTTGGAATCACTGTGTTTGTCTGAGGTCAATGGGATGCATTCTAAGAGGCTGGGATGACCCCCCAGAGGCAGCAGGATAAGCCCCCAAAGCTGACGGACCTCTGGGGCCTGGGAGTGAACTGCAGTGACGGGGTATGAACACCAGCAGATGAATGATGCACCCAGGAACTAGGAATAAATCCCAGAAGTTGGAGGTGAATTCCTGGTGCCAAGGTTAGACCCAGGGAACTTCTGAAGTAACAGAGTAGTCCAGGGGGTCCAAGCATGGGTGCAGTGATGGCCAAGGAGGAACATTTATTTATCAGTAAAAGCAGGGCCCCTTCCAACCAGGAGGTCCAATGGGGGCTTCTCTCTCTTAAAGTGAGAGTGGAAGGAAAATTGTTCCATTGTGTCCAAAATTTCCCCTTGTCAGCCTCTCTCTGCTTAACATATTGAAGGTGATGGTCTTGCAAGACCTTATCATTACAAACTTTTGGTACCCAGCTGGGGATCCAGTCCTCTGGGGTTTTGTTTTCTGTGTAAATTTTTTTTCCCCCATCATGCCTCTTTTATATTTATATTTATTTTCTATTCCCTGGTATGTGTGGGCCTCGCATTGCAGTGGCCTCTCTCATTGCAGAGCACAAGCTCTGGGCACATACGTTCCAGAGCGCTGGCTTGTAATTGGACACACTGGTCCAACTGTTT
This sequence comes from Tragulus kanchil, assembly GCA_022376925.1. Taxonomy (NCBI): domain Eukaryota; kingdom Metazoa; phylum Chordata; class Mammalia; order Artiodactyla; family Tragulidae; genus Tragulus; species Tragulus kanchil. The sequence continues at coordinate 83,421,294 of JAIOJX010000006.1, forward strand.
CGCAGCACATGGAATCTTCTCAGGGCAGGGATCGAACCAGTGCCCCTTGTACTGCAAGGCGGACTCTCTACCCACCGCACCACCAGGGAAGCCCTCAGTTTTCTGTTTTTTAACAAAAAGAAGTAACAGCAGAGCATGGTGCCCTTGGGAAGCTCTAGACAGCCAATCTGGAAGAGGAGACTGCAACATCATTAAACTTCTGTGTGGTCATTCTATAGCCCAAAGTGCTGGTTTTTATTTTCATCACCTTGACCTTGTCCAGCACTGGCTGAGCTGCAGACCGTAACCTGTACCATTTGTTTAATGCAGTCTCCTCCACAAAAATCACCAGAACTTTCCTATGGAGGAATATGTAGGAAATCAGAAGAGAAAGAAAGTGTCGTGGGTGGAGGGCAGAGCTTTTCATAAGGAAGAGGAGCAGGAATGTTCCTTCTTCAGAGATGAGTGAGGACCTCCTCGTTGGAGAGCTTGGAATCACTGTGTTTGTCTGAGGTCAATGGGATGCATTCTAAGAGGCTGGGATGACCCCCCAGAGGCAGCAGGATAAGCCCCCAAAGCTGACGGACCTCTGGGGCCTGGGAGTGAACTGCAGTGACGGGGTATGAACACCAGCAGATGAATGATGCACCCAGGAACTAGGAATAAATCCCAGAAGTTGGAGGTGAATTCCTGGTGCCAAGGTTAGACCCAGGGAACTTCTGAAGTAACAGAGTAGTCCAGGGGGTCCAAGCATGGGTGCAGTGATGGCCAAGGAGGAACATTTATTTATCAGTAAAAGCAGGGCCCCTTCCAACCAGGAGGTCCAATGGGGGCTTCTCTCTCTTAAAGTGAGAGTGGAAGGAAAATTGTTCCATTGTGTCCAAAATTTCCCCTTGTCAGCCTCTCTCTGCTTAACATATTGAAGGTGATGGTCTTGCAAGACCTTATCATTACAAACTTTTGGTACCCAGCTGGGGATCCAGTCCTCTGGGGTTTTGTTTTCTGTGTAAATTTTTTTTCCCCCATCATGCCTCTTTTATATTTATATTTATTTTCTATTCCCTGGTATGTGTGGGCCTCGCATTGCAGTGGCCTCTCTCATTGCAGAGCACAAGCTCTGGGCACATACGTTCCAGAGCGCTGGCTTGTAATTGGACACACTGGTCCAACTGTTTCGCAGCACATGGAATCTTCTCAGGGCAGGGATCGAACCAGTGCCCCTTGTACTGCAAGGCGGACTCTCTACCCACCGCACCACCAGGGAAGCCCTCAGTTTTCTGTTTTTTAACAAAAAGAAGTAACAGCAGAGCATGGTGCCCTTGGGAAGCTCTAGACAGCCAATCTGGAAGAGGAGACTGCAACATCATTAAACTTCTGTGTGGTCATTCTATAGCCCAAAGTGCTGGTTTTCATTAACTTCTTCATCACCTTGACCTTGTCCAGCACTGGCTGAGCTGCAGACCTCCTGGCTAATCTCTGTACCAATTTTGTTTGCTTTTTTTTTTTTAATTTATTTTGGTGGGAGTGGGGTGGGGAGGGAGGGGAGCAGATAGGCTACTTCTATTGGTCTTTCATTTGTCTATTTTCATCCGTCTTTGTTCTTTGGCCCGCATGGGCCTCCCATCGGGGTGGCCTGTTGTTGCAGAGCGCTGGCTCTGGGCGCATGCGCCCCAGAGCTCCGGCTCGGTAATTGGACACATCGGTCCAGCCGCTCCGCAGCACGTGGGATCTTCCCAGGCCAGGGATCGAACTGGCGCCCCTTGCACTGCAAGGTGGTGTCCTTACCCACTGGACCACCAGGGGAAGCCCCCCTGTGTGGCTTCTTAAGCCCCTCTTGTTCCTTTCAGCCTGGAGGCCTGTTTAACCTGCCCAGAAACCATCCTCTAAGTCTTCCAGTGCCTTTTTCTGCAGTGATAAAAATTAGTCAGATAAGGAATCCATCCTCTAAGAATTCATCATCAGTTGACTCTCTAGTCAATCAGCTCATCAGGTGCCTTTGTCTCCCAGCTTGTTTACTTACATATTCCCAGAACAAGGTGACCCTGGAGAATTATTCATTTATTACCAGTTAGTATTGTGTTGTGAGAGTAAGAAAATGCTCAGCCCATTGCTGTGCACATAGAAAGTGCTTCTGAAATAGCTTCTGTTTTGCCAGTAAAGTTGGGAGTAATGGCGTCCTCGTTCCTAACTCTATGGAAGGCAGTGGACAATGATAGAAATGCATAAATCACTGGAATTTTTCTTAGATTGGATGCTCAAAGAAAAAGAGGGGGATCCATCCCAAATCCATAGAGAAGAATAAGCTCAAGGAGAACAGAAGTAAGGAAGGGAAGCCTTGTGGCAGTGACCTGGTACCTCCTCACGACAGATGTGAAATCTAGCCTGGGTTCACAGGATGGAGGTGACAGATCCAATGCATTTGAACTAAACTGTTTCGCAAGATTCTAAGTGAGAGGCGTGGCAACTCCCTCCAGTATTCTTCCCTGGAGAATTCCATGGACAGAGGAGCCTGGCGGGAGTCCAAGGGGTTGCAGAGTCAGACATGACTGAGCAACTAAACAACAACAGTAAACAAGAAGGTAGTGGATGAACTTGGTGGTGACAGAAATGTTGTAACCCTTGTGACTGAGAGTATGGTCATAAGGATGTAGACATCCAGCCGCTACATTTGCCTCAGCTAACAATCGGGGCTCCTTTGAACCAGCAGTCACTTATTGGGCATCTAATTCTTCTACAGACTGGAGTTCTAACTAGGGGCACCCCAAGCTTCTCAGATACTCCAGTATAGGAAACACTGACTTTTCAATAAGACATCTGGAGTTGTTATGGTTAGAGTTTTTCTCTGTTTTACTTTTCTTAATTAAATAAATGCACACTTACTAGAGAAAAAAATTACAAAGGCTCTCGATGTCAACTTCTGGTATCAGTGAGGGGCTAGAGTCAAAACGAGAATTTGGGGGTGTTCTCCATAGAGAGCAGCCAGGAGCAAAGAGTGTTTCTGAAAGTTGGCTATAAAGACCATTGACAAGAAACAAGATTTCATGTTTTATGAACAATAACTTGGGCTCATATGAATGTAAGTTCTATTAGACCCTTTATAACAAGAAGTTGGCTACCTTATACATCAGGTTAAAAGCAAACGAGGGGCTTCCCTGGTGGTTCAGTGGGTAAGGACACCGCCTTGCAGTGCAAGGGGCGCCAGTTCGATCCCTGGCCTGGGAAGATCCCACGTGCTGCGGAGCGGCTGGACCGATGTGCCCAATTACCGAGCCGGAGTTCTGGGGCGCATGCGCCCAGAGCCAGCGCTCTGCGACAACAGAGGCCACCGCGATGGGAGGCCCACAGGAGCCAAAGGACAAAGATGGATGAAAATAGAGAAACGAAAAGACCAATAGAAGTGGCCCGCCAGTCCCCCTCCCTCCCCACCCCACCCCCCAAAAATAAATAAATAAAAAATAAATGTTTTAAAAAAAAAAGAAGCCACACAGGCTGCCAATTGAGCCAAAATCCTTAGTCCTTCATAAAGGAAAACTGAATTTTCTCTGTGACTTCTCTGAATTTTCCATCTGGACCATTTTGCTGCAAACTGGCAAGGCTATGAGACTCCCTAAAATGACCTGGGCACATTTTCTCTCTCTTTTTTTTTTTTTATAAATTTTATTTATTTATCTTTTTTGGGGGGTGGGGTGGAGAGGGAGGGGGATGGGCGGACCACTTCTATCCGTTTTTCATTTCTCTATTTTCATCCGTCTTTGTTCTTTGGCTCCTGTGGGCCTCCCATCGCGGTGGCCTCTGTTGTCGCAGAACGCCGGCTCTGGGCACACGCGCGCCAGAGCTCCAGCTCAGTAATTGGACACATCAGTCCAGCCGCTCCGCAGCACGTGGGATCTTCCCAGGCCAGGGATCAAACCGGCGCCCCTTGCACTGCAAGGCAGTGTCCTTACCCACGGGACCACCAGGGGAAGTCCCCACATTTTCTCTTTTGATGGAACTCAGCTGTAATATTTTCAGGGTCCCCACAATACTTAAGAGCAGCTCTGCCCAATCTTGGATCTCCTGCAGATGACTCTTCACAGTCTTTTGAAATCAAACAACTCAAATGTGGAGGATGGAATTGCTCAGAGAAGGCAAGAGTTAAGCCCTTGTCCACAATAATGGGGGTTTCACGCCAGGAAGCTGAAACAGGCAGAACCCCATTCTACAGCCTCACCTGTAGTCAGAGTGAAAGTGTTCCACCTAGGATTGAGACTTAAACCCAAAACGCAGTTTGGGAGTAGGGCCCACGAGAGCAGGATTTGAACTGGCCAAAGTTTCACTCTGGATCCGCAAACCTGGCCAAAATCCTGTCTGGGGGCTCTAACCCACGTGGTTGGGACTCTGATGAAGCTAAACCCTATCTAGGGCTTGAGCCCACATGGGGGGCGCAGACCTGATCAAACCTTGATTGGAACTTAAACCCACGTGGCTAGGACTCAATCCAACCAAAGCCCTGTCTGGGACTTGAATCCATGTGGCTGGAACTCAATCCAGCTAAAACTCCAGCCTGGGACTTGAACCCACATGGCCAGGAGTGAATCCAGCCAAATCCCTAGTCTCAAACAATCTTTGAATTAAAATCACTCACCCAACGTCTGGACCCACTGAGGCTCAGGTTCTTTGTGTCTCAACGCAGAAGGAATTCAGCGAGAAGCAGAGTGATAGGCAAGAAGTGGATTTGCTAGAATAGAACACTCATAAGAGGTGCAAGCGGACAGGCGGGAAAACTCTGCCCCAACGATTGAGTGGGCAGCAATATATAGGAGAGTGGAAGACCGCCTTCTTCAAGTAGACGTAGATGCAGACGTAAGGCATACATCATTAGCTCCTCCTTCGCTTGCTCTTCTTTCATTAGCTGTTTATACTTAGTCAAGCCTGCTTTACTGAATAAGGAGCAGCTTTCTTGAGTTATCGTTAACTTACTGGCCTCCCAGCTTCTCTTAGGTTTTACCTTTCTACCTACAATCCCCTACTAGGACTTCACAACTACCTAACTATTCTTATTCTGTCCCTAGCAAGAGTGGTTGAAGACATTTATACATCTGAGCCCCTTCTGAGAGATAAACTGTTTGGTAATGACTTTGCATTAAAAAATCATTTCCCTTTTCAAAATGGGAATTGTTGTTATTTTGATATCTTTTGCCCATTTTAAAAAGTTTTGAGGGTAAAATTACATATCAATAAAAGATTCCATTTGGAAAAATTCCATTCCTAATATGCCTTCCCATAGACTCATTCCTTACAAAAAGATTAACAGTGACTTTATGTAAAAACAAAAAATTGACATCGGTGTTCTTCTTAGGCAATTTTATTACATGTATGTATTAAGGATGTTAACTGTTTATCTGCCATGTTATATCTCCTCCCCGTCTCTGCACCCAGCCTGTATTGTGAGGTATACAAACACACAATGTATTTTTAGTCTGCCATCTGAATCTAACAAATAGCCTAGAGGACATGAGGTGTTCAACAAATGAATATTAATTAGAAACTCTAAAGGCAGATCACCCTACATTTCGTAACTCACCTGAAAATCCTAATCTTATCTCATTAGGCTTATTTTCAGATGCTAAGGGAAAATATTTGCATTGAAAACCCAATCACAAACACCCAGTCTCATCTCCAGATAGCACAGAAGAGTCCAGAACAAAGACCCATTGTCTCCTGGTTTCTGCCAGAGCCCTGCCTGCTTTGGGATTGAGAGAGAAAGTCTGCAGTGAATACCTGAGACATTTATTAAAATATTGAGTAGAGAGACACTCCCCTGGAGGAGAGAGCTTAGCTGGTTGTAGCTATAGGCTTTGAAGCTGGATCGTGGCATGTAAGACCCAAGTTCATTCCTGGCTGTGTAACCTTGGATTAGGTGTAAACTCCCTAATCCTCAGTGTCTTCTTTGGTAAAATTCCTTTGTAAGAAAAAAGATGTACACTTCAGCAGAAGGCCCGGAGTGTAAGTGTTCAATGAGTTTTAGTTGTTGTTGATATATTTTATTTACAGTACCACCCAAGTCACGTACATGGAAAATCCAGTTTCTGGAGATTACAGTGATGTCATTCCTCAGGCTCATCCAGTTTCCTACCAACTGAGTCTACACCTTTGTTTCTCTGTTTTATAAAAAACACTAGTATCATGGTATTCTTATTCTGTCCCTAGCAAGAGTGGTTGAAGACATTTATACATCTGAGCCCCTTCTGAGAGATAAACTGTTTGGTAATGACTTTGCATTAAAAAATCATTTCCCTTTTCAAAATGGGAATTGTTGTTATTTTGATATCTTTTGCCCATTTTAAAAAGTTTTGAGGGTAAAATTACATATCAATAAAAGATTCCATTTGGAAAAATTCCATTCCTAATATGCCTTCCCATAGACTCATTCCTTACAAAAAGATTAACAGTGACTTTATGTAAAAACAAAAAATTGACATCGGTGTTCTTCTTAGGCAATTTTATTACATGTATGTATTAAGGATGTTAACTGTTTATCTGCCATGTTATATCTCCTCCCCGTCTCTGCACCCAGCCTGTATTGTGAGGTATACAAACACACAATGTATTTTTAGTCTGCCATCTGAATCTAACAAATAGCCTAGAGGACATGAGGTGTTCAACAAATGAATATTAATTAGAAACTCTAAAGGCAGATCACCCTACATTTCGTAACTCACCTGAAAATCCTAATCTTATCTCATTAGGCTTATTTTCAGATGCTAAGGGAAAATATTTGCATTGAAAACCCAATCACAAACACCCAGTCTCATCTCCAGATAGCACAGAAGAGTCCAGAACAAAGACCCATTGTCTCCTGGTTTCTGCCAGAGCCCTGCCTGCTTTGGGATTGAGAGAGAAAGTCTGCAGTGAATACCTGAGACATTTATTAAAATATTGAGTAGAGAGACACTCCCCTGGAGGAGAGAGCTTAGCTGGTTGTAGCTATAGGCTTTGAAGCTGGATCGTGGCATGTAAGACCCAAGTTCATTCCTGGCTGTGTAACCTTGGATTAGGTGTAAACTCCCTAATCCTCAGTGTCTTCTTTGGTAAAATTCCTTTGTAAGAAAAAAGATGTACACTTCAGCAGAAGGCCCGGAGTGTAAGTGTTCAATGAGTTTTAGTTGTTGTTGATATATTTTATTTACAGTACCACCCAAGTCACGTACATGGAAAATCCAGTTTCTGGAGATTACAGTGATGTCATTCCTCAGGCTCATCCAGTTTCCTACCAACTGAGTCTACACCTTTGTTTCTCTGTTTTATAAAACACTGAGATAATCATGGTAAATAATGACCTTTTTGTGTTTACAAGACATGATCACATCCATTGTCTTATTTGATCCCCCACAATAATTCTGTGGAAATAAACAAAAAAGACTTTATATCTCCATTTTAACGGTTGAGGTAAAAAGAGGTTAAATCATTTTCTCAAACTAATAACAAGCACATTGGGACATGAAGCGGTAATTTTTTCACTGTGTCTCAGAACTGAGTAGAAAGAGTCTTGGTTAAAAGATCACCACTCCCCATCCCAGACCCCGGGCTTCCCTGGTGGTCCAGTGGGTAAAGAGTCCGTCTTGCAGTACAAGAGGCACCAGTTCGATCCCTGCCCTGGGAAGAGCCCATGTGCCACGGAGCGGCTGGATCCGTGTGTCCAATTACGAGCCAGTACTCTGAAGCACATGCGCCCAGAGCTAGTGCTCTGCAACAGGAGAGGCCACTGCAAAGGGAAGCCCACACAGGCCAAAGAATAAAAATGAATGAAAATAAATAAATAACAAAAGAGGCCAAAGCTAAAAACAAAACAAAAAAGATCACCCTCCTAGTATAAGTTCCTGACTGCCATGCTCCCTGATTTATGCCATCAGCCAACTTTTCCTGGCTTCACTGGGAGCACCAGGAAAATTTCTCCTCCACTTTCCAGGATTCTGGACTCATACTTTGCTCCTTAACTCTGAAGCCTAAGCAGCTGGTATCAGTCTCTCTTCCTACCTGAGGCTGTACCGATGAATGATACTAGGAGATATCTTCCCTGGGACGATCATGCTGTTTCTACACACACAAGCCCTCCCGCCTGACCTCTTTGTCTAACTGAAATATCATCAACATTCTCACCCAAGGCAACTTTGAAAAGAAAGAAAGTCACTAAAAGGCATCAGGCTGGCTGAAGGGGATGGATAAACGTCAGAGGTGAAGGCATTTTTCCGTTCTGTGAAAGGTCAGTTAGCTCTAGCTTTCAAGCACCCAGACCTGACCTCTGGACACTGCTGCAATGGATTGGAGCACTTTGCATCTTTGACCTGAGAAACAGCTGTTGTGGCACCATAAGAGCTCTAGCTCTCAAAGTAGGGAAGGGCTCTCCCAAAGGACCTGGCCCAGGACAACTGTAATGACCTAAAACCATAAGAACCAACCCTGAATGTACAACAGAATTGCATATGACGTCGCTAATAAACCCTGATGCTTAGACCAATTCAGTCCGAATCTTACACCTGGGTCCAGGTATCAGTATTGTTATAGCTGCCTGAAAGCGGTAATTTTTCACTGTGTCTCAGAACTGAGTAGAAAGAGTCTTGGTTAAAAGATCACCACTCCCCATCCCAGACCCCGGGCTTCCCTGGTGATCCAGTGGGTAAAGAGTCCGTCTTGCAGTACAAGAGGCACCAGTTCGATCCCTGCCCTGGGAAGAGCCCATGTGCCACGGAGCGGCTGGATCCGTGTGTCCAATTACGAGCCAGTACTCTGAAGCACATGCGCCCAGAGCTAGTGCTCTGCAACAGGAGAGGCCACTGCAAAGGGAAGCCCACACAGGCCAAAGAATAAAAATGAATGAAAATAAATAAATAACAAAAGAGGCCAAAGCTAAAAACAAAACAAAAAAGATCACCCTCCTAGTATAAGTTCCTGACTGCCATGCTCCCTGATTTATGCCATCAGCCAACTTTTCCTGGCTTCACTGGGAGCACCAGGAAAATTTCTCCTCCACTTTCCAGGATTCTGGACTCATACTTTGCTCCTTAACTCTGAAGCCTAAGCAGCTGGTATCAGTCTCTCTTCCTACCTGAGGCTGTACCGATGAATGATACTAGGAGATATCTTCCCTGGGACGATCATGCTGTTTCTACACACACAAGCCCTCCCGCCTGACCTCTTTGTCTAACTGAAATATCATCAACATTCTCACCCAAGGCAACTTTGAAAAGAAAGAAAGTCACTAAAAGGCATCAGGCTGGCTGAAGGGGATGGATAAACGTCAGAGGTGAAGGCATTTTTCCGTTCTGTGAAAGGTCAGTTAGCTCTAGCTTTCAAGCACCCAGACCTGACCTCTGGACACTGCTGCAATGGATTGGAGCACTTTGCATCTTTGACCTGAGAAACAGCTGTTGTGGCACCATAAGAGCTCTAGCTCTCAAAGTAGGGAAGGGCTCTCCCAAAGGACCTGGCCCAGGACAACTGTAATGACCTAAAACCATAAGAACCAACCCTGAATGTACAACAGAATTGCATATGACGTCGCTAATAAACCCTGATGCTTAGACCAATTCAGTCCGAATCTTACACCTGAGATCCAGGTATCAGTATTGTTATAGCTGCCTTGATATACATGGCATTATATATATTATATAAGTGATATACAATAAAGTATTTAATAAACAGTAAAAATATTTAATAATACACAATAAAAATATTTAACAAAATATTAAATAAAATATTTAATACTATTAATAAATACTTAATAAACAAATAAACCTGCTGACTTAATCATACAGCAGGTATATATTTAACATTTTAAGATCCTGTCAAACAGTTTTGCCAGTGCTTGCACCATTCTACATTTTCATCAACAGTAAATGAGAGCTCCAGGTGCTCCACATCCTCACGGTTCTTGTGGTTGTATAGTACATTTCATTGTGATTTTGAGTCTCCATAATGACTGATGATGTTGAGCATCTTCATCATGTCCTTTTTTGTTTCTTTCTTTTTTAACATATGTGTTAAAATATATGTGTTAACATATCTTAAGCTTCTGGTCAAATCTTTCTGGATGGAACCTATACATCTGTCAAAAGTCAATAAAATCAGTGTTAAGCACTGCTGTCTTACTGCAAAACTGAGTGCCAACCTCTCATGTTAATCACATGGAAAATGAAATGTAGGGTGAGATTGGATTACTTGTAAATCATGGGAAATTGAAAGACAGCAAAACCACCCTTAACATAACTGTGGTCATTAAGGATCAAGTTCTTCATTGCAAACGTTAGGGCATCATTTCCATAAGGTGGACAAGGTATCTATTCCATGTTGAGACTTGCTGATCTTTGTTCCAACCTGATCACTCATCATTTCTCTTAGTCATCTGAGTATTTGTTGTATAATAAACACTTGAGGGAACTGATAACGGACTTCTTTTAACCAAGTTTGTGACAATATTATAACTGTTGTGAAATGGAAAGGAAAACAGTCTCAGGGCTTCCACATATAATGCTAACTACACAACCCCAAAGGTCTCCGTTCATATAGACACGATGTGCAGTGCACAACCTGTACAACCTCATATGGTGACCCCGAATAACCTTCTAAGGCTCTGCCTCTCACTTTCCAACTGTGTCATCCTAGTAAAATCAGTTGAATCTCTGAACATTTGTTTCAAATATATACAATTTGGATAATTAGTGCTCATGGAACAGACATAAATGAAATGAGCTGATGTTAGGGATTAGCAAACCCAGATGGCTGCTAGAGCTAAAGCAAGTAGCTTCAATGAGCAAAGTGGTCCAGAGAGTTGATCAAGAAAAGATGGGAGCTTCCTTAGTAGCTCAGTGGTAAAGAGTTGGCCTGCCAATGCAGGAGACACAGGTTCAATCCCTGATCCGGAAAGATCCCACATGCTGCAGAGCAACAAAGCCTGTGAGGCACAACTGTTGAGCCTGTGCCCTAGAGCCTCAGAGCTGCAACTATTGAGCCCATGTGCCACAACCATTGAAACCCCTTTGCCCTAGAGTCCAAGTTCCACAACAAGAGAAGTTACCACAACAAAGAAGTCTGCTCACCTCAACTAGAGAGTAGCCCCGACTCCCTGCAACTAAAGAAGAGCCTGTGGCAGCAGTGAAAACCCAGAGTAGCCAAAAATTAAAAAAAAGAAAAGATGGGACCCATGACAAAATGTCTACTCAACTCTAGATGACTATGGCCTTAGAAAATATTGGCCCAGAGTTACTTTTTTCAAAAGAAATCAGATACCAAAATAGGTATGACTCAGATGTCCACCAAAAAATGTGAAAGGGCTTATAAAAACCATGCACCATATATGTTGAAAGGGCCTCACTATGTTTTAAATCAAGCTGTGAGTCAGTCCATGAAGGTCTATTGCAGGTATCTATTTTGTAGCTCCCTCATCATTCTTATGCCAACTACCACCACCATCACGTGCGTTCATGACCTAGACTGGGTCAATTGTCTTATCATATCTTCCTGGTCACAGGGATTGGCCAAAGACAGAATGTACCCAAAGGGGTAAAATAAATAAATAAACTCCCTGGGGATTATCCTAGCCAAAGCTAACAGAGAAACTTCCCTCCCTCTCTAGACATGAGGCCATCAGGATGAATATCTGGAGCTGCCTGTGACCATGCTCTGTGCTGTAGGAAGAAAGACCATCTACTCTAGTGGACAACAGAGGACAACATGGTGTGATAGAGTTCCATCGTCATGTGAGGCCCTGACATCAAAAGACCCTCTCCAGGTTTCTGTTACATGATCCAGTAAGTTTGGGACTGGGCTAGCTTCAGAGGGGTTTCTGTTCCATGCAACCAAAGAAATCCTGAGCAATGCATTCTTCCATCTTGAAGTACAATGTCAGTAGATGAGTTTTCACTAATTTCCATTGCACCCTCATGATACCTGATTCATGGAGAGAGGTCCCACAATGAAGAAGTAAGTCTTGAAAGAGGAGATGGAAAGGTGGCCATGATGTTTCCAGGGAAGCTAACCAGGTCTGTGTGGAATTCTCTGTGTTGGTTTGGACACTGCACCCTGAGGTATGTTCTCCCATTTAAAAGCTCAGATGTGGGCTCTGATCAGCTTCTGGAAGTGATGGGCTTTTTGAAAAGGATTTATGCTAGGAAACATAAGAGACTGAGAAGAATAACATTATGATTATTTTATTAATTTAACTGAAACACAGAACTGATTTGTAGACTGGAACACTTCCATCAGCCTCTTAATACAGTATGTTCTTAAGCTACATTGTAAACCAAGACATAATTGAAAGCCACTTTGTTAAAATTTTCTGAGATAAAGCATTGTTGAGAGGGGTTGAAATCTATGTTCAGTGTACCTTAGAGGCAAACCAACATTAGAAGCCATATCATAATCAGAAGTTCCTTTGGTGGAATGGGATAGGTATAAGCGTTAGGTAGGCTGAAGTTTAACAACGTCAACCCCAAAATCATGATATGTTCATTTTACAGCGCAGGTGATAGAGTCTCTGGATTTGGAAGTCCTAGTTGCCCGGCCGCCCTCTCTCCTGGAGAGCACTCATCTGAGCATGGTCAGTGTCTATCTCAGGGATTTTTCTTTTCCTGGCATGCAATGGCTGAGTACCTCATTTTTGTGCTGGAAAACACTTTTTCTATATGAGTGCTTTTATGTAAGGCCCTTGATTTAATTCTGGAGTTGTGGAGTGTGTGGCCAGCTTGAGCGAGAGAATGTTAGCTGCTGTCATGTCCATCTTCGCGCCACCCCACAGGCTATGGTCTGCCTGGTTCCTCTCGTTATGGATTTCTCCAGGCAAAAATACTGGAGTGGGTTGCCATTTATTACTTCAGGGGATCTTCTTGACCCAGGGATCAAACCCTTGCAGGTAGATCCTTTACTGTGTGAGCCACCAGGGAAGCCCAGTGCGGCCAGCTAAGGAGAGCAGACTGTATTCTTTCCAACTCGGCTTTCCGTTGTGGTCACACTGGCAGCAGGTGGGGGTGTTCACACGGGAGAAACTGGCAAACATTCCACAGCAAGGTGGTCTCCACCTCCAGCAAGCTGGTTGGTCAGCATTATCTAGTGCACTATAGGTGATGACCCTTTGTTGTTTCTTTCAGGTGTACATTCCTACTTTGATTGACTATGGGCTGATCTTCTGTCTGACTAGTAGAGAGCAATTTGTTGGCATTATTTCTAAGACCTCAGTGGGGGCACCTCACTTTGTCCCCAGCCTTCAAAATACAGGGCTTGCCTGGGCCAGGCTCCAGCCTCATGGGAGTTGTCTAAGGAACCTCCTCCAGCACAGAGCTTCTCACCACGCCTCATACCTAGCAAAACAATGACTGCGTGTGGGCATCCATCCAGCTAGTGGGGAGCATTTCATAGGATCCTTTATTCTAAGTTGCCAGTAGTAGCACAATGGGCTGCATCTCCTCGGGCTGTTTGTATTTGCATGGAAACAGACAGCCTAAGGGAAGAGAGCCAAGGGGTGAGATTTCTGGCAGTACTGCAGGCTGCTGGGAGGGGGAGGTATTATCTGGGAGCAATGAATGTTATATTTCTTAAATGCTCTCAAGTTGGTTGCCACCTAAGGATTACCACAGTCATCAGGTTTGCTGTCATTTCCATAATGTCCCAGGAGATTTCTCTGACCTTTGGGGAAGCCTCAAGCAGGAGAAATGGCTAAAACTTAATCTCTGTGATGCATTCATGTGAAAATACCTGCTGAAAAGCATAGATTTATTACCTGCAGTTTGGCAAGAGCCTAAAGACAGTCCTGTGATGGCACCCAGAAAAGGTGCAGTGACTCACAAGAAGTGAACTCAGCGCTCCGGGGGACCACAGGCATCCTTCCCTTTGACCAGCCCGCTGATTTCTCAGGAACTTTCACCTCTGAAAGTTTCCTTCTAGATGCTGTGAACAGGATACACCTGAATATACCTCGTCCACAGATAGCTTGGGGAATCAGAGACTTGAGACAACCTTCAGAATCATAAACCCAGGAGTGGCTGTCTGGTGTTCTCGGGGACAGTGGCTCAGGGACGGGCCCGGGCTGGCCTTCTGTTGGCAGGCTGCCCGGGGAGATCTGTGTGCTTTTATCACCTCTCAGTGGCTTCCCTGGGACTTTTCCCTCTCTGGCACCCATTTTGTATTCAGCTCTTATGATTCACATGGTGTTTTCTTTTTAATACCTATTATTTCAGAGACTTGACTGATTCATATGGGAGGAAAGCAGAAAGGTATGAGGTGAGTGCAGAGCTAGCGACTGAAGATGAGATTCACGGAGTTTAAGGACACAGGACTTGGGACTTTCTTGATGGTCCAATGGTTAGACTTAGACTTTCAATGCAAGAGGTGCAGGTTCAAGTCCTGGTGGGGGAGTGAAGATTCCACATGCCTTGTGGTCAAAAGATAGAAGCAATAATTGGAAAAAAATTCAACAAAGACTTTAAAAAGTTCACATAAAAATAAATCTAAGGCCACTGGATTTGCTCTGCCATGGCCCACACTCTGCCTGTGGAGTGTGCTTTCTCTGAATCTGAATAAATCCATTTCTTGCCTAAAAAAAAAGATAAATAAATCTAAAAAGAATTAGGACTTAATTGGGATATGTATATATATATATATACATATACATATGCATAAAACACTGTGACAAGCTAGATAATTAATGAGAGCCTATTGTAGAGCACAAGAAACTCTACTCAGTGCTCTGTGTTACCTAAATGGGAAGGAAATCCAAGAAAGAGGGGATATATGTTACCATACAGCTGACTCATTTTGCTGTACAGTAAAAGCATTATAAAGCAACTATTGTCCAATAAAAATTAATAAAAGAATAAAAAAGACATCTGTATCTTGAAAAAAAAACCACAGGACATAAGTATAGACAAGAGGCAGAATTCTGAGGCTCTGAAGTTCAGAGCCTTTTCAGGGCACGGTGCTCAATACTTACTGTCAAACTCAAGTTTTGGCTACACCATTTACACTTTCTGGATAACTATTTTAATTTCCATTCATGTTTATTCACCAAAAACGATAACTAGAAAGTTTCCTTCTAGATGCTGTGAACAGGATACACCTGAATATACCTCGTCCACAGATAGCTTGGGGAATCAGAGACTTGAGACAACCTTCAGAATCATAAACCCAGGAGTGGCTGTCTGGTGTTCTCGGGGACAGTGGCTCAGGGACGGGCCCGGGCTGGCCTTCTGTTGGCAGGCTGCCCGGGGAGATCTGTGTGCTTTTATCACCTCTCAGTGGCTTCCCTGGGACTTTTCCCTCTCTGGCACCCATTTTGTATTCAGCTCTTATGATTCACATGGTGTTTTCTTTTTAATACCTATTATTTCAGAGACTTGACTGATTCATATGGGAGGAAAGCAGAAAGGTATGAGGTGAGTGCAGAGCTAGCGACTGAAGATGAGATTCACGGAGTTTAAGGACACAGGACTTGGGACTTTCTTGATGGTCCAATGGTTAGACTTAGACTTTCAATGCAAGAGGTGCAGGTTCAAGTCCTGGTGGGGGAGTGAAGATTCCACATGCCTTGTGGTCAAAAGATAGAAGCAATAATTGGAAAAAAATTCAACAAAGACTTTAAAAAGTTCACATAAAAATAAATCTAAGGCCACTGGATTTGCTCTGCCATGGCCCACACTCTGCCTGTGGAGTGTGCTTTCTCTGAATCTGAATAAATCCATTTCTTGCCTAAAAAAAAAGATAAATAAATCTAAAAAGAATTAGGACTTAATTGGGATATGTATATATATATATATATACATATACATATGCATAAAACACTGTGACAAGCTAGATAATTAATGAGAGCCTATTGTAGAGCACAAGAAACTCTACTCAGTGCTCTGTGTTACCTAAATGGGAAGGAAATCCAAGAAAGAGGGGATATATGTTACCATACGGCTGACTCATTTTGCTGTACAGTAAAAGCATTATAAAGCAACTATTGTCCAATAAAAATTAATAAAAGAATAAAAAAGACATCTGTATCTTGAAAAAAAAACCACAGGACATAAGTATAGACAAGAGGCAGAATTCTGAGGCTCTGAAGTTCAGAGCCTTTTCAGGGCACGGTGCTCAATACTTACTGTCAAACTCAAGTTTTGGCTACACCATTTACACTTTCTGGATAACTATTTTAATTTCCATTCATGTTTATTCACCAAAAAACAAAAGAACTACACACTGATTTTTTTAAGAAAAAAGAACCAACCCTGGCGCTTTCTATAATAATAAATCTTTATATTTCTCTGATACTTAATAGTTTATAAAGCATATTTCTGATTTGATTTTTTTTTTTTTTTTTTTTTTTTTTGGCCTTGCTACATGGCTTATTTCTCTGAGCAGGGACTGAACCCAGGTCCTCAGCAGTGAAAGCACTGAGTCCTAACCATTGGACCCCCAGGGAAGTCCTCTCATTTGATTCTTATGTAAACTTTTTGAGGTTGATATTTTTATTATCTACATTTTACAGATAAGGAATTAGAGTTCACAGAGGTTTGGAGACTTTCCCAAAAGTGATGTAGAAAACTAAAACCTGGGCTTCTCTGGTGGTCCAGTGGGTAAGAACACTGCCTTGCGGTGCAAGGGGCGCCGGTTTGATCCCTGGCCTGGGAAGATCCCACGTGCTGCGGAGTGGCTGGACCCATGTGTCCAATTACCAAGCCGGAGCTCTGGAGTGCATGAGCCCAGAGCTGGTGCTCTGCGACAACAGAGGCCACCGCGATGGGAGGCCCACATGGGCCGAAGAACAAAGATGGATGAAAATAAATAAAAGACCAATAGATGTGGTCTGCCTGCCCCTCTCCCTCCCCAACCCGCCCACACCAAAAAAAAAAACAAAAACAAAAAACTAAAACCTGAACCCAGGTCTACAGAAAGCAGAGTGCAGGTTTACAACAAAACAAAATCCTCAAGCCCTACATCATGACTCTTGGAAGAAGCACTGAATACAGAATTCAGGGCAAATTTGAACCCTCTTTCTTTCTTTTTTTTTTTTTTTGCCTTTCGAAGATGACAAATCCTGGAAGCTGTTGTAAGGACATGGCCCTTCCTGTAACACTGTAACATAAGAGCCTTCAGGATGTTTCTAGATAGTGATATTCCAAATCAGGTGCACTGACCCATGCAGTCCTGAATGCAACTTCTCTTTGCACCCATAAAGTAAAAAACAAACAGAAAAACCCTCTACTTTTTTAAACTGCGTATTGGTCACTTTAGCAAGTGCGCCCTTTCCTATTGAAAGATAAAGAAATATTCCTTAGGGAATTTCAGACTTTTGCTGTCAAAGGCTAGTGGACGGGGCTTCCCTGATACTCAGTGGTAAAGAATTCGCCTGTCAATGCAGGAGATAGGATTCGATCCCTGGTCCGGGAAGATCCCACATGCCACAAAGCAACAAAGCCCGAGCACTGCAACAACTGAGCCTGTGCTCTAGAGCCTGGGAACCGCAACGACTGAAGCCTGGGCACCCTGGAGAATGTCCTGCAACAAGAGAAGCTGGTGCACTGCAACTAGAGAGTAGCCCTCAGTGGCCACAACTAGAGAAGAGCCTGTGCAGCAAGGAAGACCCAGCACAGCCAAAAATAGATAAATCAATCAATAAACATTACTGAAAAAATAAAAAGGCTAGATGATGGAGAGTATAGTCTATGCAGTGCTTGGAAAGATCAGATGAATCACTACAGATGAAAGTGTTCTGCAAACGCTAGGGTTCTACGTGAGTGAGTCTCACACCTTAAGACGAAAAGAAAGCCAATACGTTTGTTCAGATGGGC
Source organism: Tragulus kanchil (assembly GCA_022376925.1). Taxonomy (NCBI): domain Eukaryota; kingdom Metazoa; phylum Chordata; class Mammalia; order Artiodactyla; family Tragulidae; genus Tragulus; species Tragulus kanchil. The sequence goes on from JAIOJX010000006.1 coordinate 83,439,074, forward strand.
AAGGAGTGTTGAAACTTGTATTTAGGAAGGACTTATTTTAATGGGAACTGGTTTGAAACATCTCTAGGCATCACCTTACCATTCCCCACTACCAAATTATTTTTTCTCAAAACCCTTTTCATTAAGCATGTGTTACATTTTCTATAGTTTTTATTTCTCAAAGCTGTGGTTTATTCTATACAAGGTTCCACTGTACATCACACATTCTTAGCTCTTGTTTTCACAGTAAACAAGTGCACGACAGTCCTTTGGCTCAGGTTTTTCAAGTTTTCCCTGGAGAGGAGTGTCAGGCCACTTAAATTCACATAATTCTGGGTGAATGTCTCCCGCTGCCCAGGAGCCCTCAGGTTGTGTTTAACTGTCAGTGAGGCTGGGCCCCTCCAGCTGGAGCTGCCTGAGCAGCTGTCCACAGGAACGGGCTCTGGTTGGAAAAGTGATTACATTGTCTCTGGGGCTGACCAGATCAAGATAAAAAGAAGCAAGATGTGTTGCTGATTGGAAAAGTGGATATAACCAGATCAAGATAAAAAAAAGAAAAATGTGTCCTGAAGGGTCAAATCTTAGAAGTCTGGGAGGTACCTAGTAAGTTCTTCAGTTACAGCAGTAAATAGAGGCATGAAAAGAAGCTGGACATAGTGGCCATGAAGACGGAGTGGAACTTGCCAACAAAAAGGGTGGTTCAAGAGCTAAGTCTATCCACCAGCGTGACTATTTTCTAATTTTATTGTTTGAATCAGAGTGATTCGTTAAGAGGCCCAAGTTAGAACACAGAGGATAAGTTGGCCCCTTGTAATTTCTTAGTTATTCATCAAAATTATCTTTCGGTTCATCTGATTGGTATGAATTCTTCTTGATAAACATAATCTCTTATTTTTAAAAGGTATCTTCCGTGATAGCATGCAGTTTTATATCCTACTCAAGCCTCCAAAGTCCAAACGTGTTGTCAGCACCTACTTTGGATGGGCCAAGGTCACCCAAGGATGGCACTGAGGCTCACAGGCAGGGCCTCTTGGGGGCCCTGGGAATCCCTTCCTGAATAGGTGCTAAAACAAGTAGACTTCTTGTTCTCAAAATCTCCCTTTCTAGCCCGCACCTGTCTCTTCAGATATACTGACTCCACTGACGAGGCTCTGAATTCTTTCATTTTTATTCCCCAACCTCAACTCCCAGACCGTACTTTAACCCTTGCCTTCCCAGCTCTGATCCAGAAACATCCTGAGGTCTAAGGCAACTTTGTCATTTCACTTGAGAATGTATGGATTTTATTTCTCAAAGCTGTGGTTTATTCTATACAAGGTTCCACTGTACATCACATTCTTAGCTCTTGTTTTCACAGTAAACAAGTGCACGACAGTCCTTTGGCTCAGGTTTTTCAAGTTTTCCCTGGAGAGGAGTGTCAGGCCACTTAAATTCACATAATTCTGGGTGAATGTCTCCCGCTGCCCAGGAGCCCTCAGGTTGTGTTTAACTGTCAGTGAGGCTGGGCCCCTCCAGCTGGAGCTGCCTGAGCAGCTGTCCACAGGAACGGGCTCTGGTTGGAAAAGTGATTACATTGTCTCTGGGGCTGACCAGATCAAGATAAAAAGAAGCAAGATGTGTTGCTGATTGGAAAAGTGGATATAACCAGATCAAGATAAAAAAAAGAAAAATGTGTCCTGAAGGGTCAAATCTTAGAAGTCTGGGAGGTACCTAGTAAGTTCTTCAGTTACAGCAGTAAATAGAGGCATGAAAAGAAGCTGGACATAGTGGCCATGAAGACGGAGTGGAACTTGCCAACAAAAAGGGTGGTTCAAGAGCTAAGTCTATCCACCAGCGTGACTATTTTCTAATTTTATTGTTTGAATCAGAGTGATTCGTTAAGAGGCCCAAGTTAGAACACAGAGGATAAGTTGGCCCCTTGTAATTTCTTAGTTATTCATCAAAATTATCTTTCGGTTCATCTGATTGGTATGAATTCTTCTTGATAAACATAATCTCTTATTTTTAAAAGGTATCTTCCGTGATAGCATGCAGTTTTATATCCTACTCAAGCCTCCAAAGTCCAAACGTGTTGTCAGCACCTACTTTGGATGGGCCAAGGTCACCCAAGGATGGCACTGAGGCTCACAGGCAGGGCCTCTTGGGGGCCCTGGGAATCCCTTCCTGAATAGGTGCTAAAACAAGTAGACTTCTTGTTCTCAAAATCTCCCTTTCTAGCCCGCACCTGTCTCTTCAGATATACTGACTCCACTGACGAGGCTCTGAATTCTTTCATTTTTATTCCCCAACCTCAACTCCCAGACCGTACTTTAACCCTTGCCTTCCCAGCTCTGATCCAGAAACATCCTGAGGTCTAAGGCAACTTTGTCATTTCACTTGAGAATGTATGGATATTACGACCAACAACAGCTATACAACAGTGATCATTCACTAGGCGCTCACCGTGTGACAGGTGTAGGGATTATGCTTCATCTTCATTAACTCATTGAATTCTCATACCAACTCTCAGGTAGGTACTGAGGATTAGCCCCATTGTATGGATGAGGAAGCGAAGGTTTTAGGTGGGAATTTTCCCAGTATCACATGGCTGTGAGGCAGTGAAGTCAGGATTCAAACTTAAGTCATTTTAACTCCAAGGTCTGGGCTCTTATATTAGGTGCCACACCCTCCAGGAGTGACCTTGATCCTCACCTGAGAGTGTCGCACTGTGAATACCTACTGAACTACACACAATCAGTGAAGACAAGTGGTCACAATGCTTTCTTTGTTGAAACTTAACCATAAGAATCATCATTTTATTTAAAATGGATTACCAACAAGGACCTGCTGTATAGCACAGGGAACTCAGCTTAATGTCATGTGGCAGCCTGGATGGGAGAGGGGTTTAGGGCAGAATGGATGGCTGAGTACCTTTGCTGTCCATCTAAAACTATTACAACATTGCTGTACTTATATATATATATACTTCTATATTATTTATTTATTTGTTTATTTACTTATTTTGGGCTGTGCTGCATGGGATTTTTTCTCTAGCTGAGGTGCACAGGCCTCTCATGGTGCTGGGTTCTCTTGTTGCAGAGCACAGGATTTAGGGCACAAGGACTTCAGTAGCTGCAGCCCATGGGCTCAGTAGTTGTGGTACCTGGGCTCTAGAGCACAGGCTCAATAGTTGTGGTGCACAGGCTTAGTTGTTCCTGGGCAAGTGGGATCTTCCCGGATCGCAGGTAAAACTCATGTCTCCTGAACTGGCAGGCAGGTGAATTCTTTACCACTGAGCCACCAGGGAAGCCCCCATCACAACACTGTTAATTGGCTATACTCCAAGATTTAAAAAAGGGGGAATAGGTTTGGAGTGTAATGATTAGAAATCAAGCCATGATCTGGGAGCAAACACTTACAGAAAGAAATGATAACAATTCTGAGGACCCATTTATGAAGGCCAAGGAGTCCACACTACATGGCTCATAGTTTAACATTTTGAAGACTCATATTGTGACAAGGTTATGTGAAATGCAAAACAAGGCACCCAATTATACATAACAATCTGCCCATACTGAGAAGGCAGTCAAGAATTACTGCCACCTCCACCCTGAGGTTGGGTGCCTTCCTAAAGGCCACACAAGACCACCTCCCTCCAGCAACTGTGTGCCATTTCTCATACTGGTGAGTGGGGCAGCAGGGGGGTGGTTCCTAATGAACAAACAAATTAGAATGTTTCTGTAACTTTCCTATGTGATTCAGAATCTGTGAAGCAGCAAGCCCTGGGTGCTTCATATATTTCATGTCCCAAATAGCTTTTCAGAGAACATCATAGAAAAGAAGTTCCACGGCCTGTTTTCACTGATCCAAACTGTTTTCTCACATGTTTCAAAATTTAAAAAAATAAAAGTCCAGATGGGAGTAGATATGGCTTGACTTAATGTCAATCAAAAAGAAAATGGAAAAAACAATTAAACTCAAAGAAAACCCCCAAACCTCATTCCAGGATTCCCCCTCCCCCTTTAGATATTTTCAAGAATAGCTGATGAGTTGTCAAAAGCATCCATTGTATTACTTCTATATTATTTATTTATTTGTTTATTTACTTATTTTGGGCTGTGCTGCATGGGATTTTTTCTCTAGCTGAGGTGCACAGGCCTCTCATGGTGCTGGGTTCTCTTGTTGCAGAGCACAGGATTTAGGGCACAAGGACTTCAGTAGCTGCAGCCCATGGGCTCAGTAGTTGTGGTACCTGGGCTCTAGAGCACAGGCTCAATAGTTGTGGTGCACAGGCTTAGTTGTTCCTGGGCAAGTGGGATCTTCCCGGATCGCAGGTAAAACTCATGTCTCCTGAACTGGCAGGCAGGTGAATTCTTTACCACTGAGCCACCAGGGAAGCCCCCATCACAACACTGTTAATTGGCTATACTCCAAGATTTAAAAAAGGGGGAATAGGTTTGGAGTGTAATGATTAGAAATCAAGCCATGATCTGGGAGCAAACACTTACAGAAAGAAATGATAACAATTCTGAGGACCCATTTATGAAGGCCAAGGAGTCCACACTACATGGCTCATAGTTTAACATTTTGAAGACTCATATTGTGACAAGGTTAGGTGAAATGCAAAACAAGGCACCCAATTATACATAACAATCTGCCCATACTGAGAAGGCAGTCAAGAATTACTGCCACCTCCACCCTGAGGTTGGGTGCCTTCCTAAAGGCCACACAAGACCACCTCCCTCCAGCAACTGTGTGCCATTTCTCATACTGGTGAGTGGGGCAGCAGGGGGGTGGTTCCTAATGAACAAACAAATTAGAATGTTTCTGTAACTTTCCTATGTGATTCAGAATCTGTGAAGCAGCAAGCCCTGGGTGCTTCATATATTTCATGTCCCAAATAGCTTTTCAGAGAACATCATAGAAAAGAAGTTCCACGGCCTGTTTTCACTGATCCAAACTGTTTTCTCACATGTTTCAAAATTTAAAAAAATAAAAGTCCAGATGGGAGTAGATATGGCTTGACTTAATGTCAATCAAAAAGAAAATGGAAAAAACAATTAAACTCAAAGAAAACCCCCAAACCTCATTCCAGGATTCCCCCTCCCCCTTTAGATATTTTCAAGAATAGCTGATGAGTTGTCAACAATTATTTTATTGAGCATTGCAAGGCGCACAGCATTGTACATAGCTTGAACATGTCAAATTAACTCATCACACCCTCTGTAAAGGCTTCCCCAATGTCCACAGTTTTGTGGGCTTTCCTGCTGTGCTCCAGAGCTCGTGATGCTAGTACCACTGCAGGCTTAGCATGATGTGGTACATGGATCAACCACACTATGTTCTCCCCACCAGATGTTTGAACTCCTCCAAGATGGAATCCATGTACTGTCAATCTGTGCCACTTTGATGTTCAAATGCACATTTGATGGATGAATGACCAGTGTTTCACTCTAGTTCTTTCTTTCGACCCCTTCATCTGCACAGGGGAACATGCTGATGCTGAGGGAGAAGTGAATGCTCAGAAGGCACAACGAAACAGAAGAGTGACCAAAGACGTGGCTGATCCACAGACTAGAACACCAGCTCCATCATGATGAAGAGTTGACTGACCTCTCCAAGGCCTGAGAACACAGCAGAGCCACAGAAAAATCTTCAAGCCAGGGAGGGGTCTCAACAATTCAAAATCCCACACCAAAGGCCAAAGTGGCTCACTGGGAACAGGCCAGCCATCCGGCCACCTGCTGGAGCCAGTGAACCAGAGGCACATCCAAGACCAGTGGTCTACAGTGGAGGGTCTCAGTCACCTAACCTGAGGGATGATTTTTCTCTTTATTACCTCTTTCCAGATTTCAAAAATGGTCACACCATAATAAATAAATAATACACTAAACAACTAGAACTGCAAAGGAAGACATTTTCAAATGGTTCTCAAGAAATGTTCAGATGTCTTGCTCCTTCCATGGTACCAAGGGACTCAAGCTGCCATGGATGGCCTCTGAGGGGATACTGATTCCATGGGAGGCAGGAAGCATGATGCTGTACATGGACAGCCAGTTGCTTCATCAGATGGGCAAACCCATTTAATTCATGAGAGTCTAGTTTGACGGATAATGGAGAAAACCCTGCCCTTGTCCAGGGAGGCAGCTGGATCACAGATCTGACGTCCCAGGTGTGATGGGACATGTGCAGAAAACCTTGGCTCCTGGTCGCCATAAGCTAACATTGGGTCTCAGCATCCCCATCAAATGAGGCTTTGGTAAGACCTAGATAGTCTCTGGTCCCTTCTGAAATTCCCTTTCTTTTATAAGGCAGGACCTTGACCCATCAGTACCAAGTCAAACCCTTGCTACTCCATGGATCCTCACACTATTGAAATGAAGGACATGTTTTCCCAAAAAGCACACTTATGTCAGTACACTACAGGCTTAGCATGATGTGGTACATGGATCAACCACACTATGTTCTCCCCACCAGATGTTTGAACTCCTCCAAGATGGAATCCATGTACTGTCAATCTGTGCCACTTTGATGTTCAAATGCACATTTGATGGATGAATGACCAGTGTTTCACTCTAGTTCTTTCTTTCGACCCCTTCATCTGCACAGGGGAACATGCTGATGCTGAGGGAGAAGTGAATGCTCAGAAGGCACAACGAAACAGAAGAGTGACCAAAGACGTGGCTGATCCACAGACTAGAACACCAGCTCCATCATGATGAAGAGTTGACTGACCTCTCCAAGGCCTGAGAACACAGCAGAGCCACAGAAAAATCTTCAAGCCAGGGAGGGGTCTCAACAATTCAAAATCCCACACCAAAGGCCAAAGTGGCTCACTGGGAACAGGCCAGCCATCCGGCCACCTGCTGGAGCCAGTGAACCAGAGGCACATCCAAGACCAGTGGTCTACAGTGGAGGGTCTCAGTCACCTAACCTGAGGGATGATTTTTCTCTTTATTACCTCTTTCCAGATTTCAAAAATGGTCACACCATAATAAATAAATAATACACTAAACAACTAGAACTGCAAAGGAAGACATTTTCAAATGGTTCTCAAGAAATGTTCAGATGTCTTGCTCCTTCCATGGTACCAAGGGACTCAAGCTGCCATGGATGGCCTCTGAGGGGATACTGATTCCATGGGAGGCAGGAAGCATGATGCTGTACATGGACAGCCAGTTGCTTCATCAGATGGGCAAACCCATTTAATTCATGAGAGTCTAGTTTGACGGATAATGGAGAAAACCCTGCCCTTGTCCAGGGAGGCAGCTGGATCACAGATCTGACGTCCCAGGTGTGATGGGACATGTGCAGAAAACCTTGGCTCCTGGTCGCCATAAGCTAACATTGGGTCTCAGCATCCCCATCAAATGAGGCTTTGGTAAGACCTAGATAGTCTCTGGTCCCTTCTGAAATTCCCTTTCTTTTATAAGGCAGGACCTTGACCCATCAGTACCAAGTCAAACCCTTGCTACTCCATGGATCCTCACACTATTGAAATGAAGGAAAGCCTAACTATGGATCTTTATGCCCACAAATAGAAGTGTTGGTAAAATACTGCTTAAAAGTCTTAGATAATCTAGTGTAATGTTCCCTATGACACATTCATGGTCTGCTGTCCTGCTACCCCTACCTTGCATAACCAACTGATCAGGATGGCAGCTTGCTGGCTGCCCTTCTACTTTAGGTCCAATTCCATTATTTTTCTGCAAAATATAACTCACTACATTCACATTTCTTGTCCATCAATTTGATGTCAACGGCTCCCTCATCCTTCTCTCCTTGATGCCTTTTTGGACCCCAAGTTTTTGCATCAAACTTTCCCATACATGGTAGCCCGCACCCCCAAATCAGTAGTTTATACTTGGTCCTATTCTACTTCACAGCAACTCTTTAGAGCGCCCAGAAAAAGCCAGGTGATTCCATCTCAGCTCTGGAAAGCAGAGCATAGTCTGGGAGCTTCAGCTTCCTCCTGTTATCATTTCCAGTGCAAAAATTAAAATAAGTGCTTGATCAAAAAACTTGGAGATTAGCTCATAAAGAACTTGCTTTAATGGGAAAGTTATGTTTTCTAGCATTAAATATGCTATAAAAATAATTTCCTGAGATACTGATTCTGAATCGAGTTTATACACATATAAGCTTATATATATATGTCTACAGATTTTTTTTCCCCAAGATGGCCAGAAGAGTTTTGTGACTCTTTTTTTATACCTTTATACTAAAACCACCATTTAAGGATGGAAGTCAGAGTGTTTTACTGAATTAGGTACTTGCTGGAAGTGTAAGACAGACTGAGCCAGTATGCTACAGAACATGAATTTTCATATTAGCTTGCCATGTAGGTGACTGAGCTCTGTCTTCTCAGCCAGAGATGTAACATATCTCAAGTGAATCCAAGCTTGGCTAAGGATATCCTCAGACCTATAGTGCCTGTTCAGAATAGGGTTCTGACCTTTGTACTCCCTTTTATATACCTGGGTAGCTCTCAAGGGGCAAAGAGTGTTAGTCCTTGAATTCAGAGTTTGTTATGTCACATTTGCCATATAATGCTTATCATAACCTAAAAGAAAAAATGCAGCAAAATTCAACTTTGGAAAAACAAAACAACCTTACAGGTTCTTGGAAGCCATGGAAAGCTACAGGATGCCACAGACTCTATATCCTAAGAAAGTTATTTCGACAGGGAAGCAGTCTGCACCTCACCCAGTCAGCTGAGTTGGGGAGAAAGAGAAGACAAACAATAACAAATTGGCCAGAATATTTATATTGGTTTTATCTTGAGTTGCAGAGAGTAATAGGAGGAACAAGATTTCTTTCTACTTTTCTCAGAAACATTTTGGTCTAAAGTGGTCCTCCTCCTGATTCTTTCTTCTCCTGTAATTTTTAATGATCACAAAGGAACACCAGGGTCTTTCTCATGGTCTCCTGTATCAGAGTGAATGACTGAAGGTGACAGCTTGGAAGATCACCCACACCACAGCAGGCGGCCTACACACAATCCCACCCTGAACACTTCTCTTGGGTCAAGTTGAAACAGGCAGACACCCCCACCAAAGGCCAAAGCACAATTGACAGTGGACAGAAACCCATAGTATAGACAAAATATTCCAGCTTTCTCTATTTAAAAAAAGACATCAAATTCACCATGACCAGGCAGGCACTCATTATTTTTTTCTATAACTCCCCAGGATTGTCAAAAGTAATCTTGTAGCCCACGCGCTTGAAGACAGTAAAAATGACCTGAAATAGGCCACCCATGGTGCCAAAAGCAGTGTCAAAGAACAGAGAGATGATGCCCCCAAGGCCCACGGCAATGTCCCTGCATACGATTGGAACTGCACCTATGGTGTGCACGGGGAAAGTGGCCACGTCCACAAGGACTCGGACAGGCACACCCACGATGCGGCAAACCACCTTCAGTAGGCAACAAAGGATCCGAAGGATGGCCCTGGTGATCCTGACCATGACTTTGAGTACCTTCCAGGGAATGCTGCCCAACTCCTCCCCAATGGTCAAGAAGTAGGTGATGGAGGCTGACCCCAGGCGATAAAAGGAACTTTCTACACCGTAAATCACCTGTTTGGTGAGATACCACACGAAATACATGGTATACTTCAGGATCCCGACTGCAAGGTAATAAATTAATTGGCAAAGCTTGATGAATGGGGTAGCAATGAAGCCCAAGAGTTTTCCCAAAAGACTACTGCTTTCTTCAGACACCTCTGTAGGCGGTAGAGCGGACCTGGCAGTCCTGACTGTGGAGAGGGTCTCAGAAGGTCCTCCTGCAGAGTCTACCCTCCGCTCCTCATCCTGGACTTGGTTAACCATCTCCAGGATTTTCTTCATCTTCTCCGTGTCTTGTTCAGTTTCCCCACAGTTGTTTTGGAACAGCTGAGGGTGAAATGGAAGCAGTTTCTCCAGGTCTTTCACCATCACGTCTTCTATGATCTGACTGCCCTGGGTGTGCTTGACAAAGCCCATGGCCCAGCCTCCTCCAGGGATGGCACAGCAGGCCGCCAGCCAAACAAACTCTGGGATGGTCACTTTGTCTTTGACCTTGAGGTCTGAGGGCACAGCACCTGTGATGATATAGAGCTGGTCCCCATTGCCACATTGCGGGGTCAGAGCTCGGTCCACGAGGCTGTTGAGATTCATGTACCACTGTTTCTGGAAGGATGGGGTCATCGGAGCTGCATTTGTGAGAGTGAACGTGGCCGTGTAGGGGTCCTTGCCGAGGGAGAATGGGTACAGCTGTCCTGTCTGGTAATCAGAGCCCAGGAAATCTGCATTCAAAGCTTGCTTGCTTCCCAGGTTGTTCACAGACCCGATGGCATTGGCCTCATCTGTCACCTCCTCCAGACTGCTGTTGGGGTCATCAATCTGAAAGGAGAGAGCAAGATTGAGATGCATCCCTGTTCACAGCCCATGGGGTATCCTTAGACCATCCTGCCAAGACTCTAGTGAAGTCCCTACTATACAAATACATCCAACGCTTTGGTTTGGAAGTACACACACACTTTGTGCCAATACCCCACAACCGTAATATCTGAAAGCATCTTTCAAATAGGCTATATCCTATTCCACTCTCTGTGTATACTCCATTCCTGTCCTACAGTAACAACCTACCACACACTCACACAAATATACCATCCACTCACTGGTTTTCATTCTTGCTCTGGTTTTATAAATGTCATATCATTTTCTGGGAATATTTTTCCCAAAGAAAAATATTCAAATTGACTGTGAAAATGAAAACAAGGGGAAAAGTTAATTTCTGCAGGCCCATAAAAATCAGATCTGGAATTCAGATCATCAGTCACCAGTGTTGGCTGAAATTTAAAGACCATAGTCTTAAATGAATTTTACATATTTGGGGATATATGAAAAGCAATCAACTCTAATCAGAGCATTTGAATCGAATAGGGGGAAACATACAGATCATTGCCAGTTATTAGCTACTTTCCAGGCCAAGCTAAAATTTGACCAACTGCTCTTCAAACTTCATCTCCTCATAATTTTTGCTATTATTAACAAAGCATTTTTCTGTATAAGCCAGTCAAGCTATATGCTAAATACAAATAATGATCAATATGTATATCTCTCTTAGTTCCACTCTTTTTTCTTTTTAAATTCAGCAATAGAATATACATTTTCACTTTGCCAACATGAAAGGATGAAAAGATAAAAGAATTCAGGATTGACCCAAAACTCTGTTTTCAGTTCCCAAATTAGACTATTAATGCCTTGACACCAGGGACCCTGTACATAGGACCCAGTCGAGGACTGAGACATATTAGGATTTCAAGTTGTTGTTGTTTTTAGTCACTAAGTAGTGTCCGACTCTTTGTGACCCATGGACTGTAGCCTGCCAGGCTTCTCTGCCCATAGGATTTTCCAGGCAAGAATACCAAGTGGGTTACTACTTCCTTCTCCAGGAGATCTTCCCAACCAGGTATTGAACCAGTGTCTCCTGTATTGGCAGGCAGATTCTTTACTACTTGATAATCTCAAGGGACTCTTTTTATTCTGAGGTGGTCAACACTGCAGTATTTGTAATGGCAGGAAGTAGAACCAATCTAACCTTTTCAAAGACTGGGAACAGTTAAATAAACAGCATTATATCCATCAAGGAAATATCTTTTTTTTTTTTTTTAAATTTATGTATTTATTTACTTTGGGCGGGGGTCGGGTTGGGGAGGGAGGGGTGTGGGCGGGCCACTTCTATTGGCTTTCATTTCTCTATTTTCATTTGTCTTCGTTCTTTGGCTCCTGTGGGCCTCCCATCGCGGTGGCGTCTGTTGTTGCAGAGCACCGGCTCTGGGCGCATGCGCTCCAGAGCTTCGGCTCGGTAATTGGACACATCAGTCCAGCCGCTCCGCGGCACGTGGGATCTTCCCAGGCCAGGGCCCGAACCGGCGCCCCTTGCAGTGCAAGGCGGTGTCCTTACCCACTGGACCACCAGGGGAAGCCCTCAAGGAAATATCTTAAAGCCATTTAAAAGCACTTGTAATGTTAGGGAAATATGTTCTATAATCTTGAAAGGAGAGGTCAGATTATAAAATTAAATGATAACAATTTTTTTTTAAATCAAAAATGAGCAAGAAAAAACTTTGAAAGGAAACACATAAAAATGTTCACTGTGGCTGACTGCCTCCCAAGGATAAAACTGATACATTTTTCGCCTTATTTTCTTGTTCCTCTCCCTGTATGTCTCTTATCCACATCAACCCATGAACCATTTATATGTTACTTTCAAAAGGAAAAAATTGTAAATGAATTAAAATAAGTAAAGTCTTACTGGGCTTCCCTGGTGGTCCAGTGGGTAAAGAGTCCTTGCAGTTCAAGGGACACCAGTTCAATCCCTGGCCTGGAAAGACCACACGTGCCTCAGAGCGGCTGGACCAATGTGTCCAATTGCGAGCCAGTGCTCTGGAGCGCATGATCCCAGAGCCGGTACTCTGCAGTGAGAGAGGCCGCTGTGATAGGAGGCCCACACAGGCCAAAGAATAAAGACAGACGAAAATAAATAAAAAGCCAATAAAAGAGGCGAAAATTAAAATTATAAAAGCTTATAAATAAGTAAATTCTTACTAATTGATTCCCTAGATTTGGTGTCACTTGCTAAACCCAAGGGGGTCAAGGCCCGGTGGATTCATGTTGGAGGAAAACCAACTCTGCATTTCTCCATGGCAAATGTAGGAATGCTCATGCATGTTATGTGTAGTATTAGTGAGGGCAACGGCTGAGCAAGTTGGTATGAAAGCAGGAATAGTCACTGAAATCTAAAGGAGTATTCCATAGCCTCCCCTTCAAGATCGTCCTGTCCCTTCCCCCAGTCACAGGCACATGGGAAATGGCCAGGATGAACCGACGTGACTGGGGAGTCCAAGACCCAGTCCACAATAGGCTTTGTGCACCTCCCTGGGCCTCCCTAGGCAAAGCAGAGACTAAACTACACGGTCTTAATGTGCAGGCCAAAGACCGCACATCTTCCCCTTGCTTTCCTCAGGACCGCATATCCATGGCTGCTCTGTTGTTATGAATCCCAAAGCTGACCCTATAGTTTGATGACAAGGTAGAATATACTGTTTGAAATCAAGATAGAATGCCTGGACTTCCCTGGTGGTCCAGTGGGTTAAGAATCCACTTGCCAATGAAGGGGACACGGGTTTGATTCCTGGTCCAGGAAGATTCCACATGTCTTGGGGCAACTAAGCCTGTGAGCCACAACTACCAAGCCTGTGCTCTAGAGCCCGGGAGCCACAACTACTGAAGCCCATGCACCTAAAGCCTGTGTTCCACAAGAAAAGACACCACAAGGGGAAGCCTGATCACCTCAACTAGAGATTAGCCCCCACTTGCCGCAACTAGAGAAAGCCTGCATGCAGCAACGAAGACCCCGTACAGCCAAAAACAAGTAAGTAAATGAAATAAATAACCTCAAAAAAGAAAAAAAAGGTAGAATGCCTGCATTTCATGCCTATAAAGTGATATAACACAAGGAAGTCAAGGACTATTTTTTTAAACTATCAATTAAATGATACAATATAACATTACCGAAGGGCTTTTAACCTGATTTTATAGGTGAGGAAACTAAAACACAGAAAAATGAAGTGGCAAAGTCATCCAATAACTAGCAAAACAGAACTTGAACTGAGGTCACTCTTTTTTGGTGGGGCACGGATCAAACCACTTTATTGAGGGGCTTCTGGGATAGGTTGAAAGCTGGGAGGACAATGAGATCCAGTGCCCTTCCCTGGGCCATCTGCTCGACTTCTCAGCTGCTGGAAAACCTGAGGTCACTCTTTTTATTCTTAAAGCACACATTCTTTATTACTAAGTCATATTTTACTCCCTATTAATGGATACTGCTATACCAGGTTTCTCTATCAGAGAGTGGGCGGAAAGAAGCCACTCAAGCTCCTTTTCTGTGACAAGGAATAAATGAAACTGCTTACATTTATAGGAAGAGAAGCTGATGTCTGAGCCCCCTGGTGTGGCAGTCCTCAGAATGAAGGGAGAGTAGAAAGGAGAAGCTCGAAGGGCGCATGTGCAGGCCAACCCTCATGCTTCCTTTCTGTCTCTATCCAAAGGACGTGGAAGCTGCGCCTCCAGCTTCGCAAGCCAAGAAATGTGGGAGCTCAGGCAGGAGCAACTGGCCAGAGAAGTTTCCAGCGTACCACTACCCTTTGAAACTGGTCAGCTGGTTGGTCTCTCAGAGGTGCTGGTCCTTAGCACCTCCCTTGACTTCTCGCTTTTTCCCTCTACACCAGCAGCTATAACAGAGAACTGTGAGCATAGCAAACTTTCATGGAGAAAAACTGTCAGGCATTCTAGGATTGCTTGTCTGGTCACAGCTGCATATAATGTATATAAATTAGTGTGGACATAACCAGCCAAAATTAAAACATAAAATAAATAATAGATTTCTCAAGGCTTATCTAATACAAGTCTTAAATCTCTGACCGTACAAAATACCAAAGAATGTTTTATTGAGACCATATACTGATTTTCAACAATCCCTCTATTCTCTCCTCTGAGGATTCAATCACATCAAAGCCTCTCTTTCTATCCTTTTTTTGTGACTTATGTTCTTTTTCATAGTGCTGTGCATTAGTCATTCGGTCATGTCTGACTCTTCGTGACCCCATGGACTATAGCGCACCAGGCTCCTCTGTCCATGGAATTCTCCAGGCAAGAACACTGGAGTGGGTAGCCGTTCCCTTCTCCAAAGGATCTTCCCAACCCAGGCAAATCAAACCCAGGTCTCTTGCATTGCAGGAAGTTTTTTTGTTTCTTGTTTTGTTTTGTTTACCATCTGGGCCATTTATATCTTATTAACTCTGTACATTACATTCCAAGTGAGTCCTTAGGTCTATCTGCCAATGCACTAAGTCTCTCCTTAGCTATGTTTAGTTTACTACCTACTTTGTTGAGGTGTTTTGGTTTTTTTGTTTGTTTGTTTCTCATTTCAGTGAGTCTTTTTTCCATTCCTAGCATTTCTACTTGGTTCTATTGCAAATTCTGCTTTTTTTCTTTCTCTTGAGAGATTATTCTTTTTTATCTTTCAATTGTTTAGATATTCTTAAATTCCCTTTAAGATCTGTCTATTTCACTTGGTTTTTCAGTTTATTTTGTTGTTCCTTTTAGTTGACTTTTGGGTGGTGTGTGTACTTGAGTTCTCTGCAATTTTTGCCCTTGAGCTTGTCTTCATAAAAGGTCCATGATGTTCTGTTGAAGGGAAAAAAAGGCAAAAAATGGAAACAAAACCATATCTAATAGGACTACATTTGCAGTTGCCTCTGCTGGAGCCCTAAAAAGTCCAATAATTCTAGACCAGCTTCTGAATTATTTTCGCAAGTTAGGGTTTCCACATGGAGAGTGCAGTGCACATTTAGACCTATATAAAGGACAAATGACAGCTTTAAGCTTATGTCTGGAGGTTGACTGTTTCCATTAATGACATGGTGTCGGCAGCTACTTCCTATCACAACTTGCAAGAGGCTTTCCTGCCTGGCTCACCAAATGCTGCAACGGCTCGCCAGCCCCTAGCTCTACCTAGAGAGCCTCGTTCAGATCCATGTCATAAGCAGGTCATGTTCTCCTATCCACAGACAGATTAGAGCCCTAGCCCCTAGCTTCCACATGTCTCCCCACACACAGCTTGGCTACTGATTTCTTATATATTTCTGGCACCTGAAAATTACCTATCACTTTTTTGCTGAAATATGAATTTAAATTAAATATACGTATGTATACATATATACATATATATCTTTTACATTCAATATTTCTATGTGTTTGCAGTGGAAGGAGAGGAACTCTCTATCTGCCCAGGAACTTTATCTTCTCCACTGTCTAAGGTTTATAAAGTTTCTCCTAAAGCACGTCTTGTTTACTTTTATAACTTGTTATAGATTTTTCATTCCCAAATTTACTTATTTTGCTTAAATCTCCTTTTTCCTATTTAGACCACCTCCTGGATACCCGTTTGGTAAAGCAGCTTAACCTTTTTCCTTAGGTCTATGTTTTTAGTTTACTACCTACTTTGTTGAGGTGTTTTGGTTTTTTTGTTTGTTTGTTTCTCATTTCAGTGAGTCTTTTTTCCATTCCTAGCATTTCTACTTGGTTCTATTGCAAATTCTGCTTTTTTTCTTTCTCTTGAGAGATTATTCTTTTTTATCTTTCAATTGTTTAGATATTCTTAAATTCCCTTTAAGATCTGTCTATTTCACTTGGTTTTTCAGTTTATTTTGTTGTTCCTTTTAGTTGACTTTTGGGTGGTGTGTGTACTTGAGTTCTCTGCAATTTTTGCCCTTGAGCTTGTCTTCATAAAAGGTCCATGATGTTCTGTTGAAGGGAAAAAAAGGCAAAAAATGGAAACAAAACCATATCTAATAGGACTACATTTGCAGTTGCCTCTGCTGGAGCCCTAAAAAGTCCAATAATTCTAGACCAGCTTCTGAATTATTTTCGCAAGTTAGGGTTTCCACATGGAGAGTGCAGTGCACATTTAGACCTATATAAAGGACAAATGACAGCTTTAAGCTTATGTCTGGAGGTTGACTGTTTCCATTAATGACATGGTGTCGGCAGCTACTTCCTATCACAACTTGCAAGAGGCTTTCCTGCCTGGCTCACCAAATGCTGCAACGGCTCGCCAGCCCCTAGCTCTACCTAGAGAGCCTCGTTCAGATCCATGTCATAAGCAGGTCATGTTCTCCTATCCACAGACAGATTAGAGCCCTAGCCCCTAGCTTCCACATGTCTCCCCACACACAGCTTGGCTACTGATTTCTTATATATTTCTGGCACCTGAAAATTACCTATCACTTTTTTGCTGAAATATGAATTTAAATTAAATATACGTATGTATACATATATACATATATATCTTTTACATTCAATATTTCTATGTGTTTGCAGTGGAAGGAGAGGAACTCTCTATCTGCCCAGGAACTTTATCTTCTCCACTGTCTAAGGTTTATAAAGTTTCTCCTAAAGCACGTCTTGTTTACTTTTATAACTTGTTATAGATTTTTCATTCCCAAATTTACTTATTTTGCTTAAATCTCCTTTTTTCCTATTTAGACCACCTCCTGGATACCCGTTTGGTAAAGCAGAACAGTACCTTCCAAGACCTTTTTCTGATGTGTAAAGAACTCTACAGGCTGAAGTTTCTCACTAAGAATAAGACACAGGGACTCCCAGCCCTTTGCCAAATCACACCAGCCAGCTTACAAACAACCTGATTCTGTTTGGTTTTTATCTTTTTTGTTGTTGTTGTTACTAATTCCTTTGCTTTATCTATTATCTATAATTCTCTTATCTCTTCATGTAGGTATTTCTGTCTTACACAGATTTATTTCCATGGATTTTGTATTTGCAACTGAAGTCATTTAAAACGGATATTCCATATTACTCAGCCATTAAAAAGAATGAAATAAGCCATTTGCAGCAATATGGATGGACCTAGAGAGTGTCATATTGAGTGAAGTAAGTCAGACAGAGAAGGAAAAATATCATATGACATCCCTTTTATGTGGATCCTAAAAAAAAAATGATACAAATGAACTTATTTATAAAACAGAAAGAGGCTCACAAACTATGAAAATGAACTCACGGTTGCAGGGGGGAGCGGATGGCTGGGGACTTCAGACTTCCATGTCTGAAATGGATAACCAACAAAAATCTATTGTATAGCACATGGGATTCTGCTTAATGTTAGGTACCAGCCTGGATAGGAGGCAGGTTTGGCGTAGAATAAATACATGTATATGTTATGGCCAAGCCCCTTCACTGTTCACCTGAAACTATCACAAAATTGTGAATTGGCTATTCCCCAATAAAAATGTTTTTGGTGTAAAACAGTAAATAAATAAATAAATCAGAAAAAATATGCAATATAATATAAAAAATAAAATAAAAATGGATAGTCCATTATGAAATCACTTTACCATCTCATCATAAAACATATTAAATTCCAGGACCTATTAACAGTCTGCTAACTGATCTCCACGGAGAGATATGTCTATCACGTTTTCTACTTCCTGTCTTAAAATCAGTTTAAGTTATGACAAAACTTTCTTTTGATCTCAGTATGACTACTGTTCTAGTGTCACTTGTTAAACGATCATCTGAAAGCCTAAATAAAAGTGGTTATCCCAGCTCCCCCTCATCATCATGTTTACTAAACTCTACAAAATAACCACTATGTCTTGGTAGGCTCTCACTTTCCGAAGGAATAGCCAAGTGTGTGTGTAACTAAAATACCTGGCTTGTGTATGGAAAACTGTTCCGAAAATACTAAGAATATTTGACTTAAAAATCTAACGTAGGGCTTCCCTGGTGGTCCAGTGGGTAAGGACACCGCCTTGCAGTGCAAGGGGCGCCGGTTCGATCCCTGGCCTGGGAAGATCCCACGTGCCGTGGAGCGGTTGGACCCACGTGTCCAATTACCGAGTCGGAGCTCTGGAGCACATGCGCCCAGAGCCGGTGCTCTGCGACAGCAGAGGCCACCACGACGGGAGGCCCACACTGGCGGAAGAACAAAGATGGATGAAAATGGACAAATGAAAGACCAATAGAAGTGGCCCGCCTGCTCCCCTCCCTCCCCACCCCACCCTCCTCAAATAAATAAATAAATAAATCTTAAAAAAAAAAAAAAAATCTAATGTATTCTTTGAGACACTGTCACATAAAGGTTATTTTTTTCTTCATGCTCTCTGCAGACAGAGTTTAATGATCTGGTTATCGCAATTACAGTAAATTACCAACAACACTGCTCCCTAAAGACAAAAATATACCTATGATGTAAGGAGTCATTCCAGATTACAGTTTCTGGGTTGCCCTTGCCCTTTTGCAAGCACCACTGATCTTTCTCTTTGGTTTCCCAGCGGAATCGCTAGATGAAGGGGCAGGTACAAAGCTCTCTGTGTAATCCACCTCCCTGGTGACCTAGTCCCCCTGAGCTGCCGGTGTAACTCGATACAGTTCCTGGGCTTAATGGAAATTTTTGTTTCCTAATCACAACATGTTAGGTAGGCTTTAGAAGAACGAGCACACCCAATCTTCCAGCACCCTGTCCCATAAATAATTTTATAATAAATTCCTCTTCAAATTTAGTATCAAGATAAAAAAGTGTTTCTCTCTCTTAATGAGTTGATCTGTTTCCTCTAACCAGACAGCCAAAGCTATATAAACCCATGGGATTTTTTTTTTTGTCTTGGAATTAAATAAAAGGAGACTTTCTATTTTCCTGCTAATAAGCATATAAGAAAAACAGACGAACATAAAATTGAGAAGGAGAGAACTGGAGGGGAAATAGGTACCCATTCGACAATGTGTATTGAGCATATTAACATGTGAGCACTACTGGAAGAGAAAGCAGTAGACTGGTAATAATAACAACAATAAAAACAACCACTGACACTTACAAGTACTAAGTGCTGGGGACTATTCTACGAATTTCACACGTACTAACTCAATAAGTGGCTGCACTAAGTATGCATTCATCTAAATTCACAAAAACTAGGTACTCTTATTATCATGTTTTGACTGCTGGAGAAACCCAGGCCTATCAGGATTAAGCAGGATACTCAAGGTCTCACAGTGAGTGGTAACGTCACAGCGTGAATTCAGGAAGTGAACCCACAGCTGCTGCTCTTAATCCCTGCTTCATGTACCTCAAAATGGGCCTTCACATCAAGAACCTCACCATCTGCTTAGGGAAGCAAGACACAGACACATACAAAGGTAAATAGGAGACCAAGAAAAAGCAACAGTGCAATGCACAGAAAATTAAGTGCCAAACGAATGTGATGAGAAAAAGAGCAGCCAGATTCCAGAGGAAGGAAGCACACAATAAATGCAGTCAGAGAAGAGAAGATATCTTACCATTAGAGAAAACAAAAGCTGAGGCGGGATTAGGATATGCAAGATTTTGTTCAACTTTACAGAAACAGAAAGGTCAGTAAGGCTTCATGAGACCAAGGCTTGAGAGTAGGGACAAGGAGTCTGTGAAAACGGGACTCTGAGTAAGGAAGTTTCATCGGAAGAGACATCAAGGGATCAGAGTATAAACGATCTGGCACACAGATCTCTCATCAAAGAATTGTTATAACTATGACTCACTGAGTGCAGGCACCCTGGTAAGTGTCTTATAGACTCTATGTTGTTTTAATCCTAACAGGATCCCCATTCACTCCTTTGTAGAAGCTGTATACGATGAGGAGAGGTAGGGTGAAGCTGCAAAGTGGTCTGACCTCAGTGACCATAATGTACTCCTGCTCCATTTTGCTTTCTGCATTCTTTCAATGCTGTGCTTCCACATCTGGACTTGACCTGTACCAGACTGGACATTCCCTGATGGCTTCTGAGGCCACAGCATCCTTAGGGATGTGCAATTCCAGGGAAATAAATGTCTGCCTGAACCGGGCAGGAAAGCCTGGACACGAGGCAGCTGAGGGAATGGAGAGGGAAGGACACGCTTGACTCTAGAAGGAAAGCACCTCAGGACACTTACAAGTACTAAGTGCTGGGGACTATTCTAAGAATTTCACACGTACTAACTCAATAAGTGGCTGCACTAAGTATGCATTCATCTAAATTCACAAAAACTAGGTACTCTTATTATCATGTTTTGACTGCTGGAGAAACCCAGGCCTATCAGGATTAAGCAGGATACTCAAGGTCTCACAGTGAGTGGTAACGTCACAGCGTGAATTCAGGAAGTGAACCCACAGCTGCTGCTCTTAATCCCTGCTTCATGTACCTCAAAATGGGCCTTCACATCAAGAACCTCACCATCTGCTTAGGGAAGCAAGACACAGACACATACAAAGGTAAATAGGAGACCAAGAAAAAGCAACAGTGCAATGCACAGAAAATTAAGTGCCAAACGAATGTGATGAGAAAAAGAGCAGCCAGATTCCAGAGGAAGGAAGCACACAATAAATGCAGTCAGAGAAGAGAAGATATCTTACCATTAGAGAAAACAAAAGCTGAGGCGGGATTAGGATATGCAAGATTTTGTTCAACTTTACAGAAACAGAAAGGTCAGTAAGGCTTCATGAGACCAAGGCTTGAGAGTAGGGACAAGGAGTCTGTGAAAACGGGACTCTGAGTAAGGAAGTTTCATCGGAAGAGACATCAAGGGATCAGAGTATAAACGATCTGGCACACAGATCTCTCATCAAAGAATTGTTATAACTATGACTCACTGAGTGCAGGCACCCTGGTAAGTGTCTTATAGACTCTATGTTGTTTTAATCCTAACAGGATCCCCATTCACTCCTTTGTAGAAGCTGTATACGATGAGGAGAGGTAGGGTGAAGCTGCAAAGTGGTCTGACCTCAGTGACCATAATGTACTCCTGCTCCATTTTGCTTTCTGCATTCTTTCAATGCTGTGCTTCCACATCTGGACTTGACCTGTACCAGACTGGACATTCCCTGATGGCTTCTGAGGCCACAGCATCCTTAGGGATGTGCAATTCCAGGGAAATAAATGTCTGCCTGAACCGGGCAGGAAAGCCTGGACACGAGGCAGCTGAGGGAATGGAGAGGGAAGGACACGCTTGACTCTAGAAGGAAAGCACCTCAGGAGGTGGAAGCTGATCCAGGAGGGTCCCTGGAAGGTAAAAGATGCTCTCCAAGCCTGGAACACAGGTCACCCGAAAATGAGGGGCAGTGGAGGCAAAGTAGACAGGCTGAGCTTTAAAAAGGACTAAGCTGACAGGTAGAAATATTTTATAGCAGCTGGAGATAGAGAACTGGAGCTTGGGCCCAAGGGAAGGTTGGCCATAGAGGAGTAACATCAGTAAAGGCTCAACCTGGTGTACACGCGTCCTGGGGTCTGGGCACTGGGCACTGTGGCGTGACTCACGTAAGATTCGTGATACAGTGCACGTAACTCTCAGGTTCCTTACAGGCAGTAAGAAGTGTACCAATGGATGCTTCTCTTTTAAGAGCTACGTATTTACGTTCAATTTCACCTGGAAAAATATAACCACCATTTCCTACACCCAACTTCATAGATAGCATTATTTAGGAATAGACAAAATTTGTTTTTCAATGACTTGATTTAAGGTCAATGTGAAGACTAAATTTCAAGTAAGAAGTAGTACAGTGGGACTCTTGTGAAGGCCGGCAAATGACCGTCACTTAGGAAACACGACAATGCAGCATCCCACCGACTCTCCACAAAACGCTACCAGATAACTATGTCATCCTTTCCACTTTACACACAGGAAAACGAAAACTCAGGTAGGTGACAGGTACAAGGTCACTCCACTCATAAATGGCACAGCCAAGGCTACGCCCAGGATCTAAGATTCAAAAGCTCCTAGCCCCACATCAGCAGCAGCCCAGCCTCGAGGTGAGGAAGGGAGGTAAAGAAGGCAGCACTAGAGGACAGGGGCGGGGGGGCGGTGGTGAGGGAGGGGCAACTGGGAAACTGATGGAGCCGCAGGAGACCCAGTCATCAGCATCAGTCAAAGTCAAAAAAGGACAAAGCTTGGGCCAGAGGAGGCTCAACAGTGTGTGGCCCCTGCACAGGGAGGACAAGGAAAAATGGAGACAATAGCCGAGGGCATGGATGATTTGAGTCATTCATGAAGCTTCAAAGGGGTGTTTCTCCAGGGGGCTCAGGAGGGGGAAGACAGGTGGTGGACGTGACTGGATGTGGGCAAGAGGAGGTTGCAGACAGACCTGCACTTGAGAAGTCTTTACATAAAGGCAGGGGAGGAACACGGCCTCAGCGGGAGAAGCAGGGCTCAGAGGGGTAAGCGAAGATGCTCCACCGGCCCCGACACACACCCAAGGAAGAGGGGCCATTGGGAGGGTAGGGCAGCCCAGGTCTCCACACAAGGAGCATCTCGGGGCTCGAGAGCATCTCAGGGGAATGGTGACAGGTGACAGGCCTGAGGGGGCCCTATTCCTGAGGGATCCTGGGCTGTGAAATCCAGGCAAACCTCAGGCCCCAGGGTCACCTGGGAAAATGTGCTGGGGTTGGGGGGTGGCACTGCTTGTTGAGGGGGTCAGTGCTCTGCACGAAGTTCCGGCTCTTGTCAGCGTCCAGGTGGGCGGGGCTGAGGGCTGTAGGTGACAGCTGATGCACCACTGGCCAGAGGGGACAAAGCAAGTGCAAAGAGAAGCAGAACAGGCTCAGGGGACCTGAAGACCAGTCAGGGGAGGCTGGGTGTCAGCCACTGGCAGGGGTAGGGGCCAGTGATGGGGGCTGGCAAGAGAACAGACACCGCTGAGGAGTGTGGAACACAGCGGAACCCTGGTGCCGGGCAGGCTGACTCCAAAGACAAAGTGGAGAAGGGTCTGCCCTGCACACGAGGGGGATAATATCAACATGTGGAAAGAATGATCTCCCTTGAGAGCCGCAGTAACCTTCAGATGCGCATATGATGTCCTCCAGCTTGCAGATGAGGAAAGAGGGGGTCCCTGAGAGAATGGGCTGTCCTCTAGTTCTCCTCCAGGGCTCCCTCTCCTGGGAAAGCTAGTCGGGAGAAGCACGATCAAAGTCTTAGGCCGGGGCTCCATAGGTACACGCGGGGCACGATTCAGACAAGACCCTGTGATCCGGGTGACTTTATGAGCTCCTAACTGTGGCAACGGGGATAAAGTTAAATCATTGGATAAGTTGAACAGTGTGAACCATGATAGACGCGCGCACACAAACACACACAGACACACACACACAGACACACGCACGCACAGACACACGCACACACAGACACACGCACACACACACGGATATTAAAGAGATGCTGTCACCCGGCTGCCCATTAGCAGGTGGGTAGGAGGGCCCTCCCTTGCAAGGAACCAAGACTGTAGCTGGCAATCGGAACATCAGATAATCTTATCAGAGCTGGAGCTGGACGCTGCAGACAGGCCCTCCGCACGCCCCCAACGTCAGGATAAACTAGACCAGAGGGCTCACCGTGGAAAATGCTCAGCGAGGGAGGAGAACTGCCTTTCAGAGAGGAAGAGGGAGGTCAGTGGGGCCACAAGAGCTAAGGAAGGACTTCTGAGGAGGAATAAACCACCAGGCCTTTCAGCTCTCAGGAAAGGCATACACACAGAGTTCTGACCCACCCACTGAAGAAAACAAAAAAAAAAAAGAAAGAAATCCTCCCTGCCTGGCATCGAAAATATTCTTTACCCTCCTGGGAATAGACACAGCTTTAGAAGAATTAGAAGGACGCTTTTTCCTTTTTTTTTTTCCTAAGGGATGAGAAATGCAGGGTTTTTCATTTCCTGAGCAGCCTTCCTGCCCTGAGTCACCCTTCCTCCGGGCTCCCCAGGCTGCTCACACTCCTCCCTGCCTTCGGGGAGGGACCTGCATCTCCAGCTGTCCCTGCACCCTGCCCACCATGGGTGCCTGCGCCACATCCCTGTCGGGTGGAGTGGCACAAGGAAAGACAAGCTGCCCAGGAATTCTCTCCTCCTAAGTCAGAAGGTGGTGGAAGAGAGGAAGGGATAAAAGGAGGCTGCACTTCCATTTGAGAACTACCTTTGTCTTCAAAATTTAAAAAAATAAAAGGCAAGAGAATTTAAAAAGGACCCAACCCTAAACTGGCACTGGGTCCAGGCAAGGGAAGCCTGACAGGAGGCCAGGGGGTGGCCTTGAGGGCAAACAAACTCCTGTGGGACTCTTCTGGCTCCTCCACTGGGAGTCTGAGGCAGCGGCCGGTGCCTTTAAGGCCTCTCTAGACCTGTGGTAGCTTCTCAGATTACAACACCCCCGGTCTGATTCCTCCTAACTCACTGAAGCCAGTTTTCCATTCTACTGTTGCCCTCTTTTCCAGGGTAATTATTCTTAGCATTTGACTCTGTGCTACAGAATTCAGAAAAGTCAGTTAAACTAAGACATCTCCATTTCAAATTTTTTCCACCTTCAGCATACAGACAAGATCAGAGGTTCTTAGAATCGTGTGTGTGTGTGTGTGTGTGTGTGTGTGTGTTCAATCGTGTCTGACTCTGCAACCCCATGGATCATAGCCCAACAGGCTCCTCTGTCTGTGGGATTTCCGAGGCAAGAATACCGGAGTGGGTTGCCATTTTATCTCCATCTCCAGGAGATCTTCCTGACCCAGGGATCAAACCGGCACCTCCGGCATTGGCAGGAGGATTCTTGACCACTAGCACCACCTGGAAGCTTTCAAAAGCTTGAGTGAGGGGTGGTGCCTAAAGATCAGTTGAGAATTTTTATTTTAAAGTTTTCCCAGTGATTGATTCTCAATGGAGAACCCCTTCGTGGAATTAAGCCCCTGCCCGGGCAGCCTCTAAGGAAGTTAGTGCTATCTCCTTAATGCAATAGTTCTCAAAATTCAGTTTGTATTAGAAGCAACTTAATCTTGTTAAAAATGCAGATTCCTGCGCTCTACACCAGAGGTGCATTCAGCGGGCCTCGGGTGGATTCAAGGGTGCATTTTTAACCACCACCCCCAGTAATGCTGATGCAGAGGGGGCCCATGGACAACACAGAAGCACAAATACTGATCGTGCCATCTCTAGTGGTGGCCCAGCTGGCTTGATTTATTCACACACTATTAATGCTTTGCAAGAGGTAGGTATTATTTACAAATCACAGGAGCTGGGATGGCAATGCCAAGAGAATAAAGTACTATAGGGCAGTTCAGATCCCTCCCTCAACAAAGCAACTAATATTCTGATCCCCAAAACGGGTACCCATGACTTCCTTCCTTACCCATATATAAAGTGAGAAGTCTCTTTTTGCTATTTATATATACTTCTTTGATCATCTCTCAAGACTCTTTCTAACATCTTCAGCAGCATCCTGTATTTGCTGGTTAAATGACAAACTGAAACAGTCATGACCACACACACCACCCCCCGCTTCCAATTCCTCTGTCAAATCTTCCCATACAACCAGAAAAGTACAGTCTCGCCCCCCAACCGAGTCAGTTCCACGGTGGTGATGTAAGTGCTGCCCAGCTGCCACTGTGCTGCAGCCCATGTCGACTCTGCCTGGGGCTGACACCACTCCTCTCTCTACTTAGGTCCTATCTGGGGCCCCAGATCAGCTCCAACCTCACAGTTCCTGTGTGGGGTGGTCTTCTTTGGCCCCCCAGATCCATTCTCCACTCTCTTCCACACCCTGCCTCAGGGCCTTTTGTAGCATGAATCACTCACATGATGTGCACACAGGCCAGGTTGTGTTGATCAGTGAGGATCGCTCGAGTGGTCTAATCTGGCTGTCCACTCTGCACTCTCCTAGCCAAGCACTACCTCTGCCAGCCCTGTCAGAAAATGTGCCACACTTGGCTCTTTCTTCTAACTTAACCGAGTACTTCTCACACTACCCCTGAAAGAGCTGTATTCCTCCTCATGTGACCCTCTCCATCCATTTCCTTGCCAGGCATAACCAAGGGACAGCCAATCTGGCTAGCAGCCTCCCAGATGGCTCTCTTGGATTCGCAGAGCCTGACATCGTCAGGGAGGGTGTGAATGTTGCTAGATGGACTTTTGGACCAGCAGCCAGGCTGACCCATGGGAAGGCAGAAGAGCTGGTTAAAAGAGAAAAAACTGAAGGCTCTAAGGGAGCCTTTGCTTTCTAGGAGCTTTCCAGTTCTGGATTCTTTGAGCCTGTGTGTATCTCTGTTTCTGTGCCTCTAAATTTACTAGTGATTTCTTACAACCGTCCTGCCCTTCACTGGAACAACTTTGGGGAAGCTTATGATTTATGCACCAACAAGCCTGAACCCCCAAGAGTCCTACTCTTATGAGAACCCAAGATAATGTATGCAGGGACCTTGTAGACCAGGAACTTTCTAGATACTTGGATTTAATCTCTTGCAGAAGTCTGGGAACACATCAGAGGGGCACCTGGGGGACTGAGAGAAAGCAATTCTACTAAATTCTATAACAGAGGAGAACCTCAGTGGGCAAAGGAACACAGAGCATAGAACAGGTGCAGATGAATACAGAGGAAAAGCTAAGACCAGCTCATAGGCAAGGCCATGATGCAGCAGGAGAGAGTAAGGGCAATAACACTGGGCCAGACTTAAATGCATAGAAAGTCTTATCCTGCTTGTCTCCAAGGCAGGCATGGGCTGGGAAGCAAAGGTTGCAAAGGTTGTTATTCATCTCACATGCTTAACATACATGTATTGAGTATATAGACACAATGGACAATCATACCAAAACTCCCTAACTCATCACGGGGTAGCAGTTATTACAAGCTGTAGTAACCACAGATGGGGACCAGGGCTCCACGAGACTCAGTTAACTTTCCAAGGTCACCCAGCTGGTCACCAACAGAACTGGGACTCAGCCCAAATTGCCTCACTACAACATCCAACTTCTTTTTTTTAAAGATTTATTTATTTATTTATTTTGGGCGGGGGTCAGGTTGGGGAGGGAGGTGAGTGGGTGGGCCACTTCCATTGGTCTTTTCATTTCTCTATTTTCATCCATCTTTGTTCTTTGGCTCCTGTGGGCCTCCCATCGCGGTGGCCTCTGTTGTGCCAGGCATAACCAAGGGACAGCCAATCTGGCTAGCAGCCTCCCAGATGGCTCTCTTGGATTCGCAGAGCCTGACATCGTCAGGGAGGGTGTGAATGTTGCTAGATGGACTTTTGGACCAGCAGCCAGGCTGACCCATGGGAAGGCAGAAGAGCTGGTTAAAAGAGAAAAAACTGAAGGCTCTAAGGGAGCCTTTGCTTTCTAGGAGCTTTCCAGTTCTGGATTCTTTGAGCCTGTGTGTATCTCTGTTTCTGTGCCTCTAAATTTACTAGTGATTTCTTACAACCGTCCTGCCCTTCACTGGAACAACTTTGGGGAAGCTTATGATTTATGCACCAACAAGCCCGAACCCCCAAGAGTCCTACTCTTATGAGAACCCAAGATAATGTATGCAGGGACCTTGTAGACCAGGAACTTTCTAGATACTTGGATTTAATCTCTTGCAGAAGTCTGGGAACACATCAGAGGGGCACCTGGGGGACTGAGAGAAAGCAATTCTACTAAATTCTGTAACAGAGGAGAACCTCAGTGGGCAAAGGAACACAGAGCATAGAACAGGTGCAGATGAATACAGAGGAAAAGCTAAGACCAGCTCATAGGCAAGGCCATGATGCAGCAGGAGAGAGTAAGGGCAATAACACTGGGCCAGACTTAAATGCATAGAAAGTCTTATCCTGCTTGTCTCCAAGGCAGGCATGGGCTGGGAAGCAAAGGTTGCAAAGGTTATTATTCATCTCACATGCTTAACATACATGTATTGAGTATATAGACACAATGGACAATCATACCAAAACTCCCTAACTCATCACGGGGTAGCAGTTATTACAAGCTGTAGTAACCACAGATGGGGACCAGGGCTCCACGAGACTCAGTTAACTTTCCAAGGTCACCCAGCTGGTCACCAACAGAACTGGGACTCAGCCCAAATTGCCTCACTACAACATCCAACTTCTTTTTTTTTTTTAAAGATTTATTTATTTATTTATTTTGGGCGGGGGTCAGGTTGGGGAGGGAGGTGAGTGGGTGGGCCACTTCCATTGGTCTTTTCATTTCTCTATTTTCATCCATCTTTGTTCTTTGGCTCCTGTGGGCCTCCCATCGCGGTGGCCTCTGTTGTCGCAGAGCGCCAGCTCTGGGTGCACGCGCACCAGAGCTCCGGCTCGGTAATTGGACACATCGGTCCAGCCGCTCCACGGCACATGGGATCTTCCCAGGCCAGGGATCAAACCGGCGCCCCTTGCACTGCAAGGCGGTGTCCTTACCCACTGGACCACCAGGGGAAGCCCAACACCCAGCTTCTTAACTACTCCATATGCCCAGTCCTTGCCCCTTCTAGTGGGACATTTCTTGAACCTGATCTGCCTTCTCAACTAGGTAAAAAGACACCTGAAGACAGGGACTAGGTCTTGTTCCAGGCACCATCATGGGCTCCAATTTCTGGGCTTACACCCAAGAACCCAACAAATGGTTGTGATACTAAGGATAATAAGGATACTTCTAGAAGGATCAATCGGCAGCCTAAAGTGTGGAGACTCTTCCTTTGTGCTGCTAACATTCTCCCCCTGCTGCCCAGGAATGAATACATGAATATACAGATAATAAACAGAATGAGCTTGTTTCTGACACTGAAGATCCATATAAACCCCAGTTCATTCACAGAGAACAAGTTGATGATAAACTCTTGGCTGTGATTGGCGGTGACCACATTTATTATGTAAATGAGTGAGAGGAAACTCTCAGGCTTTAACTGGTTTGGGGCAGGAATGGAAGGGCATCCAATATTGATAGTAGAAAAGCAACAGCAGTGACAAGCAGGGTCAAGGAGCTCCCTGGGTGCAGAACTACAGCCTATGAGGTCCTGCTGTCTACTCAATTATGCGTCACTTTCATCTGAAAACTGGGGCAGGCTCATAGCCAGTCTCCACACAAATTATAACGAACTATGAGATGGCCCTGCTCCAAAGCCAACAGGCAAAAAAACTCATCACGGGGTAGCAGTTATTACAAGCTGTAGTAACCACAGATGGGGACCAGGGCTCCACGAGACTCAGTTAACTTTCCAAGGTCACCCAGCTGGTCACCAACAGAACTGGGACTCAGCCCAAATTGCCTCACTACAACATCCAACTTTTTTTTTTTTAAAGATTTATTTATTTATTTATTTTGGGCGGGTCAGGTGGGCAGGGGGGTTTGGGGGGAGTGGGTGGGCCACTTCCATTGGTCTTTTCATTTCTCTATTTTCATCCATCTTTGTTCTTTGGCTCCTGTGGGCCTCCCATCGTGGTGGCCTCTGTTGTCGCAGAGCGCCGGCTCTGGGCGCATGCGCTCCAGAGCTCCGGCTCGGTAATTGGACACATCGGTCCAGCCGCTCCACGGCACGTGGGATCTTCCCAGGCCAGGGATCAAACCGGCGCCCCTTGCACTGCAAGGCGGTGTCCTTACCCACTGGACCACCAGGGGAAGCCCAACACCCAGCTTCTTAACTACTCCATATGCCCAGTCCTTGCCCCTTCTAGTGGGACATTTCTTGAACCTGATCTGCCTTCTCAACTAGGTAAAAAGACACCTGAAGACAGGGACTAGGTCTTGCTCCAGGCACCATCATGGGCTCCAATTTCTGGGCTTACACCCAAGAACCCAACAAATGGTTGTGATACTAAGGATAATAAGGATACTTCTAGAAGGATCAATCGGCAGCCTAAAGTGTGGAGACTCTTCCTTTGTGCTGCTAACATTCTCCCCCTGCTGCCCAGGAATGAATACATGAATATACAGATAATAAACAGAATGAGCTTGTTTCTGACACTGAAGATCCATATAAACCCCAGTTCATTCACAGAGAACAAGTTGATGATAAACTCTTGGCTGTGATTGGCGGTGACCACATTTATTATGTAAATGAGTGAGAGGAAACTCTCAGGCTTTAACTGGTTTGGGGCAGGAATGGAAGGGCATCCAATATTGATAGTAGAAAAGCAACAGCAGTGACAAGCAGGGTCAAGGAGCTCCCTGGGTGCAGAACTACAGCCTATGAGGTCCTGCTGTCTACTCAATTATGCGTCACTTTCATCTGAAAACTGGGGCAGGCTCATAGCCAGTCTCCACACAAATTATAACGAACTATGAGATGGCCCTGCTCCAAAGCCAACAGGCAAAATGTACCCTTCACCTTAAAGATCATGAGAGAGGGAGATCTGAAAGCCCTTGGGTCTGTTTTCACAGTCTCATAGCTGTCATATGAAAAGACTCTGATGCTGGGAAAAATAAAAGGCAGAAGGAGAAGGGGATGACAGAGGACGAGATGACTGGATGGCATCACTGAGTCAATGGACGTGAATTTGAGCAGATCCAGGAGATGGTGAAGGACAGGGAAGCCTGGTGTGCTGCAGTCCATGGGGTCGCAAAGAGTCAGACACGACTGAGTGACTGAACTGAACTGATAGCTCTCACGTCAGGAAATGATTTACTTGCATCCTACCTCAGCCCTCCTCAAGCTGTTGAAGCTTCAGACCTCTTGTCTTTAGCACAAAAGAGACAGCATCTGCTTCTCAATGTGTGTCACAAGTATCTTCTAAGATTAAGATTAGTAAACCTGACCCCAGGCAAAATCATCTCCATATCTTTGATCTCTTCTCCAGGTTTTGTCAGTGTGCTTTTCTTCGTATTCCTCTAAACGTGATCTAAACGTGACACTGTGGCAGCAGGGTTTAGGGACAGAACTCCAGGTGGGAAATGAGGAGATCCACGAGGTATGTCACTGGCCTTGTGACTTCGGGCAGTCCAGTGACACCCTGGGCCCACTGTCTCCTGTAAGAGGAGGAGGGTAACACCTCCTCTACTCACAAGTGGGAAGAAGGCAGGATTATTTCAGGCCATCTCTCAGTTATACATGATTTAAAAACTTGAAAGAGAACAAGTTGATGATAAACTCTTGGCTGTGATTGGCGGTGACCACATTTATTATGTAAATGAGTGAGAGGAAACTCTCAGGCTTTAACTGGTTTGGGGCAGGAATGGAAGGGCATCCAATATTGATAGTAGAAAAGCAACAGCAGTGACAAGCAGGGTCAAGGAGCTCCCTGGGTGCAGAACTACAGCCTATGAGGTCCTGCTGTCTACTCAATTATGCGTCACTTTCATCTGAAAACTGGGGCAGGCTCATAGCCAGTCTCCACACAAATTATAACGAACTATGAGATGGCCCTGCTCCAAAGCCAACAGGCAAAATGTACCCTTCACCTTAAAGATCATGAGAGAGGGAGATCTGAAAGCCCTTGGGTCTGTTTTCACAGTCTCATAGCTGTCATATGAAAAGACTCTGATGCTGGGAAAAATAAAAGGCAGAAGGAGAAGGGGATGACAGAGGACGAGATGACTGGATGGCATCACTGAGTCAATGGACATGAATTTGAGCAGGCTCCAGGAGATGGTGAAGGACAGGGAAGCCTGGCATGCTGCAGTCCATGGGGTCGCAAAGAGTCAGACACGACTGAGTGACTGAACTGAACTGATAGCTCTCATGTCAGGAAATGATTTACTTGCATCCTACCTCAGCCCTCCTCAAGCTGTTGAAGCTTCAGACCTCTTGTCTTTAGCACAAAAGAGACAGCATCTGCTTCTCAATGTGTGTCACAAGTATCTTCTAAGATTAAGATTAGTAAACCTGACCCCAGGCAAAATCATCTCCATATCTTTGATCTCTTTTCCAGGTTTTGTCAGTGTGCTTTTCTTCGTATTCCTCTAAACGTGATCTAAACGTGACACTGTGGCAGCAGGGTTTAGGGACAGAACTCCAGGTGGGAAATGAGGAGATCCACGAGGTCTGTCACTGGCCTTATGACTTCGGGCAGTCCGGTGACACCCTGGGCCCACTGTCTCCTGTAAGAGGAGGAGGGTAACACCTCCTCTACTCACAAGTGGGAAGAAGGCAGGATTATTTCAGGCCATCTCTCAGTTATACATGATTTAAAAAACTTGAAAGAAACAGGCAATGAAACAGACTTTGCATTTCAAGCCCCCAGGCCTTCTAAATATTTCTTAAATGAAAATGCTTAATGAGACAAATTGTTTAGCTTCTACGTAAATTTGCTCATCAAAAGTCCCTTCCCTCTCCCACTCCATCGGGGTGCTGATTGTTCAAGAGGCTTGTTAGATGTGGCTTCACAGAGTCCAAAAGGATGCTAATCTTTGAGAAGAACGAAGGATGTCTCTCTGTATGTAATGGAAATTTCTGGACTATTACACACACACACATACTTTTTTTTTTCTTTTTTTTTTTTTTTAAATATTTATTTATTTATTTACTTTTGTGGGGTGGGTGTCGGGTTGGGGGGGGAGGCGGGCGGGAGGGCGAGCCACTTCTATTGGTCTTTCATTTCTCTATTTTCATCCATCTTTGTTCTTTGGCCCATGTGGGCCTCCCATTGCAGTGGCCTCTGTTGTTGCAGAGCGCCGGCTCTGGGCGCATGCGCTCACAGAGAACCGGCTCAGTAATTGGACACATCGGTCCAGCCGCTCCGCAGCACGTGGGATCTCCCAGGCCAGGGATCAAACCGGCGCCCCTTGCACTGCAAGGTGGTGTCCTTACCCACTGGACCACCAGGGAAGCCCCCCCACACACATACTTACACCCATACACACAAACTGTAGAAACTGGCTATCTGTGAAATCTTTTTCTTTATATACTTCCTAAATGCTCATAAATTTTGTTTTGTTTTTGTTTTATTTTTTTACCATAAGCACATATTACCTTTATACATCTAAAAGAA
This sequence comes from Tragulus kanchil, assembly GCA_022376925.1. Taxonomy (NCBI): domain Eukaryota; kingdom Metazoa; phylum Chordata; class Mammalia; order Artiodactyla; family Tragulidae; genus Tragulus; species Tragulus kanchil. The sequence goes on from JAIOJX010000006.1 coordinate 83,472,303, forward strand.
AAGAATCAACACATTAAAAAGGTTCATGGAAATTTGTAGGTCTTGATCTAGGTCTTCCAGGCAATAAGAGGAATAAGACTGCACAGCTTTCAAATTTCACTACTGATGTTGAATCATATCTGCTGAGTGCTCAATATTCAACAACATTTACTAAGCGCATACTCAGTGTTGGCATCGTGCTAGACCAGAAGCTGACAAGCTGTAACCTGTGCACCAAATCCAACCCACCACCTGTTTCATAAATAAAGTTTTCTTGGAATATAGCCACACTTACTCATTTATGCATTGTCTGTGGCTGCTTTTGTGCTAGAACAGCCAAGTTGAATAGCTGTAACCTAAGACTATGTGGTCCCAAAGCCTAAGCTATTTACTGTGTGGCCCTTCAGAGAAAAGGCCCCTGTGTTAGGTGATGAAGATTTGAAGGTGAGTATGATGGGCCCCCACCCTGCCTTCATGGAACTCTGAGTCTAGTCCCGGATACTTGGTTACTCACACAAATAAACGTCTATTTGTACCACAGTAGCAAAGAAACAAGGGCTTCCCTGGTGGCTCAGATGGCAAATAATCTGCCTGCAATGTGGGAGACCTGGGTTTGATCCCTGGGTCAGGAAGATCCTCCAGAGAAGGGCATGGCAACCCACTCTGGTATTTTCACTTGGAGAATCTCCATGAACAGAGGAGCCTGGCGGGCTACAGTCCATGAGATCCCAAAGATTCAGACATGACTGAGAGACTAAGCACAGCACAGCTCAGCAAAGAAAGATGGGTTTTAGTGCCATCAGAGAGTATTGTGGGCAGCTGACTTAACAAAGAATATCACGGAAGACCAAAAAAGCTCAGCAGGTACAAAGATTCTGTGATGGGAGAGAATGTAGAAATTTAAAACAACCTCAAAGGGGCTTCCCTGGTGGTCCTGTGGATAAGGACACCGCCTTGCAGTGCAAGGGGCACTGGTTAGATCCCTGGCCTGGGAAGATCCCACGTGCTGCAGAGTGGCTGGACCTATGTGTCCAATTACTGAGCCAGAGCTCTGGAGCACATGCGCCCAGAGCCGGCGCTCTGCAATGATAGAGGCCACTGCAATGGGAGGCTCACAGGGGCCAAAGAACAAGGATGGATGAAAATAGATAAATGAAAGACCAACAGAAGTGGCCCACCCTGCCCACTCCCTCCCCAATCCGCATCCCCGCCCCAAAAAATAAAACAAAATAAAACAACCTCAAAAACAAAACAGGAAGAAGCCAAAGTAGACCAAGGTTAAGGCCTGGCAACATGTGGCTGCAGATAAGGCTGGGAGGGGAATGGGAGGCCAACCACAGAGGACTCTGGGGACCCCGATAAGGATTGGTCTGTTCCTGAATAGAAACGAGGAGCCCTGACAGGTATCCACTGGAGATAGGATGAATGTTCTGAAAGACTCTGACTTCCGGATAGCGGACGGCTAAAGGAGACACAGGTGGCATCAGAAAGATGAAGATGGTAGCAGCTCGAACCTCGGGTTGCAGAGGGTAGGGTTTAGAGGGGTGAAGTCTGTCAACCAAGGTGCAGAAGCTAGGCCATCAACCATCCCAAATGGTCCACCTGGCGATAAAGGAGGCATCCACTGTTATCATGGGTTCCAGGGTTTCAGATACAATAGAAATATCCAAGATTGAGGAAATATCTTTGTATGGTTCATAAACCCAGTTTTCCTTTCCTCATGCTTCCATGTGTCTTGAGACTGTGGTGGACGCCCAGTCTTTCAGGTACATAAATATATTTCCTCACATGGCCCTTGTTCAATCATGCATCCTGGCCAATTCAATCACCCCTAAAAGGAAGGCGCAAGTCAACCTGGACATGTAATCTAATTTATGTTTTCAAATCCCAGTTCAGTCATCTATTAACTCTGAAAAAGGAGAAGTACTCATTTTTCAGTTTTGATTAAACATATAAAATGCCCTCATTTGACCTCCTCTGAATGAGCTACATGGCTGTCAGGCACTGGGTCAATAAACGCATGACAGGAATATTAAATGGTGCTTCTATTTTGGGTTTATCCAATGACTTGGTTTCTTTTTTGTCTCCTTCTTTTCAGTGGCTAAATAGACATGCCAGTAGGCCATGAATTACTGCTGCATATGTGTCAGGTTCTATGGAACCATAAGGCGACATGACCACTTAGGAGACAAGATACACAACATGAAGGAAAAAGCATTCTTGAACAAACAGGAATTCTGGGAGCAAGACCACATCACTGGCAATGAATACTTCTGGCAAATGGGAGCATTTATCTTCTCATATTTCCACTTGTAGAGGCGACAGTTCAAAAGGAAGAGGAATTTGAAACTCAACAAATAAAATCTTTATTCCTCCAGTCAAGCTCCATTCAATCACCCTGAACTGTAACTGAGATTTCCAGAATGCTGTGTTGGAAGGCCAGGCAGACATTATCTAAAGAACTATTTTCATTAATTCAGCCAAATGAAAATAACGCATCAGTTCATTGAGAATCTGGAGACAAAATACTGACACTGTCCTTGGAAAGCGGTGTGATAGAGCAAAAAGAGGGCTAAGAGCTTTGGATGGGGTGGCATAAGCAGTTGGCAAATTTAACCTCCAAGAGTTATTTAACGATTCTGAACCTCAGTTTCCTCAACTGTAAATCATGGATCATAGGACCTAGAGTTTTTCTATGAATGAGTTAATTTGTGAAGATCCTCACACATAGTAAGGGGTTAATAAATGACAACTCCCTTCCTAAATTGTCCAAATAAAAGCCTGGACTGAAAGAATGGTGTGCAGATCCATCACCTCTAGACATCCAAGACAAAATGTCACTCAAATGCTCCACCAGTACAGGGCAAGTACCCTAACTTGCTCCTGAGAATGACCACGAATCCAATGGGAACTCCACTAAATTGCAAGATGAAGAAAAGCCAGAAAAGGAGAAAAACACGGTGAAGGGTAGCATGTGTGACTCCTGTTTTTAATTCCTGCTAAGAAGAAATTGTCAGCAATTGACTTGGGAACCATCCTTGTGAGTCAGATGCTCCCCGGCCCTCCTCAGGGTCAGCACAGTAGCCCGGAATGCAATTGCTCACTGTTTGTTTTCTGACAACACATCTCTTTGTTGCTCAGGACAGCGTGGGTGGAGGTATCTCTGGCACCTGTTTTGTTTTGGTTTTTCCAATCACCTATATCCATCCACCCACCTATCCATCTTCCATTCATTCATTCTTTCACCATATACCTTCTGAGCACCTCTTACGTGACTGTGGGACATATACTGAGCATCCTAGAAGGAACACAGACGGATGTTTGTTTTAGGAGAGATTTGTAGGATTGGAGAAGTTACCTACCTAATCTAACATTCCATTCATATGTGTGTCTGTCTGACACCTATTAGAGTAAGGCCTTAATAGTGTACACATTAGTATTTATTAAGACCTCACCATAGTATAGGTTCTATGCTACACATTTATATGTGTTATCTCATTTGTCACAACCACTTTATGAAGTCAGCACTGTTATTATCTTTCATGAACAGATCAGAAAAATAGGACTGGAAGAATTTGATTACACAGCTTGTAAATGGCAGAGCAAGGATCTGAAGTCAAGTTTCATAATGACACTGTCCTTGGAAAGCGGTGTGATAGAGCAAAAAGAGGGCTAAGAGCTTTGGATGGGGTGGCATAAGCAGTTGGCAAATTTAACCTCCAAGAGTTATTTAACGATTCTGAACCTCAGTTTCCTCAACTGTAAATCATGGATCATAGGACCTAGAGTTTTTCTATGAATGAGTTAATTTGTGAAGATCCTCACACATAGTAAGGGGTTAATAAATGACAACTCCCTTCCTAAATTGTCCAAATAAAAGTCTGGACTGAAAGAATGGTGTGCAGATCCATCACCTCTAGACATCCAAGACAAAATGTCACTCAAATGCTCCACCAGTACAGGGCAAGTACCCTAACTTGCTCCTGAGAATGACCACGAATCCAATGGGAACTCCACTAAATTGCAAGATGAAGAAAAAGCCAGAAAAGGAGAAAAACACGGTGAAGGGTAGCATGTGTGACTCCTGTTTTTAATTCCTGCTAAGAAGAAATTGTCAGCAATTGACTTGGGAACCATCCTTGTGAGTCAGATGCTCCCCGGCCCTCCTCAGGGTCAGCACAGTAGCCCGGAATGCAATTGCTCACTGTTTGTTTTCTGACAACACATCTCTTTGTTGCTCAGGACAGCGTGGGTGGAGGTATCTCTGGCACCTGTTTTGTTTTGGTTTTTCCAATCACCTATATCCATCCACCCACCTATCCATCTTCCATTCATTCATTCTTTCACCATATACCTTCTGAGCACCTCTTACGTGACTGTGGGACATATACTGAGCATCCTAGAAGGAACACAGACGGATGTTTGTTTTAGGAGAGATTTGTAGGATTGGAGAAGTTACCTACCTAATCTAACATTCCATTCATATGTGTGTCTGTATGACACCTATTAGAGTAAGGCCTTAATAGTGTACACATTAGTATTTATTAAGACCTCACCATAGTATAGGTTCTATGCTACACATTTATATGTGTTATCTCATTTGTCACAACCACTTTATGAAGTCAGCACTGTTATTATCTTTCATGAACAGATCAGAAAAATAGGACTGGAAGAATTTGATTACACAGCTTGTAAATGGCAGAGCAAGGATCTGAAGTCAAGTTTCATAATGAGGGAGGAAGAATCAGAAATGTCCTGTTTGCTGTGCCCCTTACACAGAGATGCAAGGGTATGATATCTTCTTTATATCTGTTCTCTGACACAATACAAAGAGGGATGATATTAGAATGAATGAAACAGTGTCTCTAATAGTTTCAGAGGTAGGTACAAGGAAAAAGTCACAGATAGAAATGAATAATTAAAGATTGAACTGAGGTTCTAGCTGTGACAGCTGTTCACATACATTGACTAAGATTTTAAATATGACTTCCCTGGGCACTGTAGGAAAATAGTTTTGCCAATGACCAGAATATCTGCCTTATGCTGGAGTCACTGACCCTAAGCAACATTCACAGGCCAATATGTGCTCCCTCTTGTCCTATGACTGCTGGCAAAGAGAAATGGTGTAGAAATTAAGATTCCCATATGAAAGATGAGAGAGTTTTCCTGGTGGCTCAAGATGGTAAAGAATCTGCCTGCAGTGCAGGAAACCTGAGTTTGATCCCTATAAGAAATGCATGGCTACGCACTCTAATATTCTTGCCTGGAGAATTCCATGGACAGAGGAGCCTGTCGGGCCACAGTCCATGGGGTCCCAAAGAGTCAGACACAACTGAAGTAACTAACACACACAAATAAATTTAGGCAGATTATAAAGCTAGTTCCTTCCAATAGTCAGATTTATAAAATGACACGGTCTTAGGGACTCCCCTGGTGGTCCAGTGGTTACCCTGGCTCCCACTGTGGGCTCAATCCCTGATTGAGGAACTAAGATCCCAGATGTTGCATGTCCAAAAAAAAAAATTTTTTTAAAGAAAATGACAGGGTCCTATAGGGTGGCTTCTAGGGTAAACTGACAAAATCCTTTGCAAAAGCATCACTAGTACCTAATCCAAAAATCCTTCCGTCAAATAGAAACAAGCTGAGAGACTAAAAGATTGAGGCTCCCTGTACTAAAAAAATCTACAAAGACTTGCCAAGGTCCCAATATAGGTACTGGAAGAATTTGATTACATGAACAGATCAGAAAAATAGGACTGGAAGAATTTGATTACACAGCTTGTAAATGGCAGAGCAAGGATCTGAAGTCAAGTTTCATAATGAGGGAGGAAGAATCAGAAATGTCCTGTTTGCTGTGCCCCTTACACAGAGATGCAAGGGTATGATATCTTCTTTATATCTGTTCTCTGACACAATACAAAGAGGGATGATATTAGAATGAATGAAACAGTGTCTCTAATAGTTTCAGAGGTAGGTACAAGGAAAAAGTCACGGATAGAAATGAATAATTAAAGATTGAACTGAGGTTCTAGCTGTGACAGCTGTTCACATACATTTACTAAGATTTTAAATATGACTTCCCTGGGCACTGTAGGAAAATAGTTTTGCCAATGACCAGAATATCTGCCTTATGCTGGAGTCACTGACCCTAAGCAACATTCACAGGCCAATATGTGCTCCCTCTTGTCCTATGACTGCTGGCAAAGAGAAATGGTGTAGAAATTAAGATTCCCATATGAAAGATGAGAGAGTTTTCCTGGTGGCTCAAGACGGTAAAGAATCTGCCTGCAATGCAGGAAACCTGAGTTTGATCCCTATAAGAAATGCATGGCTATGCACTCTAATATTCTTGCCTGGAGAATTCCATGGACAGAGGAGCCTGTCAGGCTATAGTCCATGGGGTCCCAAAGAGTCAGACACAACTGAAGTAACTAACACACACAAATAAATTTAGGCAGATTATAAAGCTAGTTCCTTCCAATAGTCAGATTTATAAAATGACACGGTCTTAGGGACTCCTCTGGTGGTCCAGTGGTTACCCTGGCTCCCACTGTGGGCTCAATCCCTGATTGAGGAACTAAGATCCCAGATGTTGCATGTCCAAAAAAAAAAATTTTTTTAAAGAAAATGACAGGGTCCTATAGGGTGGCTTCTAGGGTAAACTGACAAAATCCTTTGCAAAAGCATCACTAGTACCTAATCCAAAAATCCTTCCGTCAAATAGAAACAAGCTGAGAGACTAAAAGATTGAGGCTCCCTGTACTAAACCAGAACCCAAGTTCTCAGTTCTGACTGCAGACTCTCCAGACCACCTCCAGCCTGCTAATAGGCCACATGGTCCCAATCTCTTTCTTGCCTTCTTCCCATTCTCAATTTAAAGTTGACCATATTCCACATAAAATCCACAACAGTCCTCTGTCTCCTCTTCCGTTAAAGTTTTCTTATGTCCCTGAGAAGGCCCCTCATACGTGGGACCCTGTTATACGACCCTGTGATGGTGGTGGTGGTTTAGTCACCACGTTGTGTCCCACTCCTTGTGACCCCATGGACTGCAGCCCGCCAGGCTCCTCTGTCCGTGGGATTTCCCAGGCAAGAATATTGGAGTGGGCTGCCATTTTCTTCTCCAGTTACATAACACTAAAGAAATCTAAATCATTTGGGGCAGTTCCAAACACCAGAGCTAGAACTGGTTGGGTGGATTTACAGAAGGTTCTAGCTCTGAATATGGAATATATTTGGAATAGTGGCTGCTAGCTAGCTGGAGGGCAAGCTTCTAAAGCAGGCAATTCTCCACCAAGAAAGCTCAGACAGAATACTTCACCTCCTGCTGCTTGATTGAACCTCCAAACATTATATGATTTTATTCAGCACTTACCAAATGCTTTCTATGCCCTAGGCATTGGAAATGCAAGCATGAGTATAATGCAACCCTCAGCTCTCAAAAGCTCACACTGGAAAGACAGACCCATGAGCAGGTACTAATAAAACAATTGTGTGTGTGTGTGTGTGTGTGTGTGTGTGTGTGTGTGTGTGTGTGTACACATACGTGCTCAGTCATGTCCGACTCTTTGTGACCCTATAGACTGTGGCCCACCAGGCTCCTCTGTCCATGGTATTTTCCAGATAAGAATACTGGAGATTTTCCTGATCCAGGGATCAAACCTGTGTCTCCTGCATTGGCAGGTGGATTCTTCACCATTGAGCCACCTGCAAAAGCCCTTTATTAAATAATGTGGTAAGTACAAAACTAGAGAAAGCATAGGGAATGCTGCAGGGTGGCTCTAACTCAGGAGGTGGACCTCACTCAGGTGGGCTATTCTTTCTGAAAGAGGTGACACCTGGACAGTCTTAAAGGATGGAGAGCGGGGCAGTGAGGGGCGAGATGAGAGCCCAAGTTCTATTCTGCTCAACTCTCGCCCTCCACCTCAATAGGCCAATTCCCAACCTTCTGCCTCTTCCATTCTCTTAGTTGACCATATTCCACATAAAATACACAACAGTCCTCTGTCTCCTCTTCCGTTAAAGTTTTCTTATGTCCCTGAGAAGGCCCCTCATACGTGGGACCCTGTTATACGACCCTGTGATGGTGGTGGTGGTTTAGTCACCACGTTGTGTCCCACTCCTTGTGACCCCATGGACTTCAGCCCGCCAGGCTCCTCTGTCCGTGGGATTTCCCAGGCAAGAATATTGGAGTGGGCTGCCATTTTCTTCTCCAGTTACATAACACTAAAGAGATCTAAATCATTTGGGGCAGTTCCAAACACCAGAGCTAGAACTGGTTGGGTGGATTTACAGAAGGTTCTAGCTCTGAATATGGAATATATTTGGAATAGTGGCTGCTAGCTAGCTGGAGGGCAAGCTTCTAAAGCAGGCAATTCTCCACCAAGAAAGCTCAGACAGAATACTTCACCTCCTGCTGCTTGATTGAACCTCCAAACATTATATGATTTTATTCAGCACTTACCAAATGCTTTCTATGCCCTAGGCATTGGAAATGCAAGCATGAGTATAATGCAACCCTCAGCTCTCAAAAGCTCACACTGGAAAGACAGACCCATGAGCAGGTACTAATAAAACAATTGTGTGTGTGTGTGTGTGTGTGTGTGTGTGTGTGTACACATACGTGCTCAGTCATGTCCGACTCTTTGTGACCCTATAGACTGTGGCCCACCAGGCTCCTCTGTCCATGGTATTTTCCAGATAAGAATACTGGAGATTTTCCTGATCCAGGGATCAAACCTGTGTCTCCTGCATTGGCAGGTGGATTCTTCACCATTGAGCCACCTGCAAAAGCCCTTTATTAAATAATGTGGTAAGTACAAAACTAGAGAAAGTATAGGGAATGCTGCAGGGTGGCTCTAACTCAGGAGGTGGACCTCACTCAGGTGGGCTATTCTTTCTGAAAGAGGTGACACCTGGACAGTCTTAAAGGATGGAGTAGCGGGGGCAGTGAGGGGCGAGATGAGAGAGTAGAAAGGGTTTTCAGGGTGAGAGGAATGAGCATGAGCAAAGGAACAAGTGTGACCAACAGAATGTCTTATGAGAGGCACTTTAGGCAGCTGGACAATGCGAGAACAGTCCATGAGGCTGGGGCGGGGTGGGAGACAGGCTGGAGCTGCAGACAGGAGCCCGGGCATAGGGGCCTGGTAACCTGCATTCTGCAGTGCGAACTCTGTCCTGAAGCCGTTAGGCAGCCAACACCCTAAAGGTTCTAAGCATACAGGTGACTACGTTTCTTATCTTTGATTTAGGAGGTTTTCTTTTCTTTTCCCAAAGAGAAACAGCAGGGCAGCCTTGAGAACTGCTGAGTAGGACTTTGGGAACCCCGGCGTCAGAACAGCCCTGCCTGACTCACCATGGAGGGCAAGCACCCAGCTCCTTTGGTCCCTGCCTCTTCCTCTTCTGTCTTTTAGGCTTATGGCAACACTGACCTTATAAAAAGGTGATGTAGGCACTAGGTGACTCAGCATTACTGAGTGATTGGAAGCAGCCAAAGTCCACGTTGAGCCCTGAGCGTCATTCTGCAGTGGGCACGCTGGCTGGCAGGCGGGCCTCAGTGGGGCAGGTTTGCTTCAGTGCGTTCCAGGGCCCTCCAGCAGCTTCCTTGCCTCCCACTTACACCCGCTGGCTCCTGGCTGACTTGACTAGACACTGGGGTGAGAATGGATGGGTACCAAAAGCCTGTCTTGCAGAGGAAAGCATCCTTCCGGCTGTGCTCAGCCACTGGACCATTCCCACCTCCCTAGCCAGGAACACTGGCCTCCTATGCTTTCCTGAACCTCTCACATCTCAAGCTGCCATTTAGAATCACTCCCTGGGCTTTCCTGATAGCTCAGCAGGTAAAAGATCTGCCTGCCAATGCAGGAGACTTGGGTTCAATCCCTGAGCTGGAACGATCCCCTGGAGTAGGAAATGGCAACCCATGCAGGTATTCTTGCCTGAGAAATCCTCTGGACAGCGGACCTGATTAGGCTAAAAAACCCCCGCCCCCCCATTGGTGGGCTATTCTTTCTGAAAGAGGTGACACCTGGACAGTCTTAAAGGATGGAGTAGCGGGGGCAGTGAGGGGCGAGATGAGAGAGTAGAAAGGGTTTTCAGGGTGAGAGGAATGAGCATGAGCAAAGGAACAAGTGTGACCAACAGAATGTCTTATGAGAGGCACTTTAGGCAGCTGGACAATGCGAGAACAGTCCATGAGGCTGGGGCGGGGTGGGAGACAGGCTGGAGCTGCAGACAGGAGCCCGGGCATAGGGGCCTGGTAACCTGCATTCTGCAGTGCGAACTCTGTCCTGAAGCCGTTAGGCAGCCAACACCCTAAAGGTTCTAAGCATACAGGTGACTACGTTTCTTATCTTTGATTTAGGAGGTTTTCTTTTCTTTTCCCAAAGAGAAACAGCAGGGCAGCCTTGAGAACTGCTGAGTAGGACTTTGGGAACCCCGGCGTCAGAACAGCCCTGCCTGACTCACCATGGAGGGCAAGCACCCAGCTCCTTTGGTCCCTGCCTCTTCCTCTTCTGTCTTTTAGGCTTATGGCAACACTGACCTTATAAAAAGGTGATGTAGGCACTAGGTGACTCAGCATTACTGAGTGATTGGAAGCAGCCAAAGTCCACGTTGAGCCCTGAGCGTCATTCTGCAGTGGGCACGCTGGCTGGCAGGCGGGCCTCAGTGGGGCAGGTTTGCTGCAGTGCGTTCCAGGGCCCTCCAGCAGCTTCCTTGCCTCCCACTTACACCCGCTGGCTCCTGGCTGACTTGACTAGACACTGGGGTGAGAATGGATGGGTACCAAAAGCCTGTCTTGCAGAGGAAAGCATCTTTCCGGCTGTGCTCAGCCACTGGACCATTCCCACCTCCCTAGCCAGGAACACTGGCCTCCTATGCTTTCCTGAACCTCTCACATCTCAAGCTGCCATTTAGAATCACTCCCTGGGCTTTCCTGATAGCTCAGCAGGTAAAAGATCTGCCTGCCAATGCAGGAGACTTGGGTTCAATCCCTGAGCTGGAACGATCCCCTGGAGTAGGAAATGGCAACCCATGCAGGTATTCTTGCCTGAGAAATCCTCTGGACAGCGGACCTGATAGGCTACAGTCCATGGGGTCACTAACAGTTGGCTATGACTTAGCAACCAAAACACAGCAACCTCCTTGGGCTCTTTCCTCCTTCTCTATCCTATTTTATCCCGCAGACCTATTCCTCATTATCTGGGGCCCAAGGTCTCCATTGTCTACCTGAAAGTTCTGTCCATTTCCTCTCTGCTGAGTGAGTCATGCTCCTTCAGGCTCCTTCAATAAAAGCATAAATGCCTCTGCCCCTCCACTCCTCAAACCTTTCTTGATCACTCCATTCCTAACCCCTCCCTTCCTCCACGCCTCTTTATTCAGAGTTCAGGAGCTGACCATCATCACTCCCGTGTACTGGTCGAGCTGCTCCAACCACTCCCTCCACACTAATCCCTGAATCAGCCACGGGATTCCTACTCAGCATATTCCCTCTGCTGGGAATGTCCTCGTCCTCATCTCCCTTCCAAACATCCTTCCAGGCACAGCACAGGTGTTACTCAGACCCAAAGGCTCACCCCTGTCACCCCCAAAAAGATTAAACCTAACATTAAATCTACTGGGACCGTGTTTACCTTTCTAAACTGAAGACGTTTCGCTTAATGCCATAGCAACAGCTAGGACTGATGTGTCAGGCACTTCTCAGAGAACCTTATATGGAGTCACTCATTTAATTCTCAGAATCACCCTGTAATTACCTCCAAGTCAACCTGCCCAATTTACAGCAAGCCAGTGGGAGAACTGAGGCTTCCCTTGAGGCTTGAATCAGAGGGAAAGCTACCGCTTCACCCAGCAGACCAGGGAGCCTGTGGGTCTCAGAGCCTCATTCTGTTCCCCGGCACACCCTGGGTGACTACTAAATGTGGGAGTCCTGGTTTAAACTGAAATTTTTCAGCATGCATCCCAGTGTCTTCCTTGAATGTATGTTCTGGCTCCCTAAGTCATCCATGAGATTCTCAGCGAGTCCAGACCAGGTCACCTATCTTCTTCCCAGGCCGCCTGCCATCACATGCATGATGGGGAGCTGGGGTATACTCAGGGAGCTCTCGGGGTATTGGGGGCGGGGGGCAAACTAACTTTAGATTAAAATGTGCCTTGAAAAGTGAAAGCATTAGTTACTCAGTCAAGTCTGACTCTTTGCAACCCAGGGACTGTAGCCCACCAGGCTCTTCTGTCTGGAATTCTCCAGGCAAGAATACTGGAGTGGGTAACCATTTCCTTCTCCAGGGGATCTTCCTGACCTAGGTGTCGAACCTGGGTCTCCTGCATTGCGGGCAGATTCTTTATCGCTAAAAGGGGTCTAAGTGAGTCATGCTCCTTCAGGCTCCTTCAATAAAAGCATAAATGCCTCTGCCCCTCCACTCCTCAAACCTTTCTTGATCACTCCATTCCTAACCCCTCCCTTCCTCCACGCCTCTTTATTCAGAGTTCAGGAGCTGACCATCATCACTCCCGTGTACTGGTTGAGCTGCTCCAACCACTCCCTCCACACTAATCCCTGAATCAGCCACGGGATTCCTACTCAGCATATTCCCTCTGCTGGGAATGTCCTCGTCCTCATCTCCCTTCCAAACATCCTTCCAGGCACAGCACAGGTGTTACTCAGACCCAAAGGCTCACCCCTGTCACCCCCAAAAAGATTAAACCTAACATTAAATCTACTGGGACCGTGTTTACCTTTCTAAACTGAAGACGTTTCGCTTAATGCCATAGCAACAGCTAGGACTGATGTGTCAGGCACTTCTCAGAGAACCTTATATGGAGTCACTCATTTAATTCTCAGAATCACCCTGTAATTACCTCCAAGTCAACCTGCCCAATTTACAGCAAGCCAGTGGGAGAACTGAGGCTTCCCTTGAGGCTTGAATCAGAGGGAAAGCTACCGCTTCACCCAGCAGACCAGGGAGCCTGTGGGTCTCAGAGCCTCATTCTGTTCCCCGGCACACCCTGGGTGACTACTAAATGTGGGAGTCCTGGTTTAAACTGAAATTTTTCAGCATGCATCCCAGTGTCTTCCTTGAATGTATGTTCTGGCTCCCCAAGTCATCCATGAGATTCTCAGCGAGTCCAGACCAGGTCACCTATCTTCTTCCCAGGCCGCCTGCCATCACATGCATGATGGGGAGCTGGGGTATACTCAGGGAGCTCTCGGGGTATTGGGGGCGGGGGGCAAACTAACTTTAGATTAAAATGTGCCTTGAAAAGTGAAAGCATTAGTTACTCAGTCAAGTCTGACTCTTTGCAACCCAGGGACTGTAGCCCACCAGGCTCTTCTGTCTGGAATTCTCCAGGCAAGAATACTGGAGTGGGTAACCATTTCCTTCTCCAGGGGATCTTCCTGACCTAGGTGTCGAACCTGGGTCTCCTGCATTGCGGGCAGATTCTTTATCGCTGGGCCACCCAGGAAGTCCTCAGTGTATGCCTTAAGTGTATATAATTTGCAAAGGTTTTTCCACATGTCTGAGTTCATCAACAGAATATGGAGAAGGTAAAGGGGATGGAGGTACAGACAGCCTGAGATCTGGTCAAGGTCTTAGAGCTAGAAATAGCTGAATGAGATGACAGATATTACAACCCAGCACTCTGAATAAAAAAACTGAAAGCTAGTCCCCTGCTCACAACATGATCCTGGGCAGCTCTGACCATCAAGAAGGGGTAAGGTAATGAAAACTTTGGAAAAAAAGAAAGAAAGAAAGAAAAAAGATCAAGATCAGCCAATTAAAAAAAAAAAAAATTGGGTGGGCTGAATGTCAGCTCTGCCACCTAGATGAAGTGCTGTTGGTTGCTGGGGCTAGGAAGCCTAGCTGGAATTCTAGAGGGGCTGGGGAGAGGGCTGGCTGAGCTGACCTGGGGCAGGCAGGGTAAAGGCAGGTTCAGCAGGACCTCTGGGGGTCCCTCAGAATGTTTGGGCACTCTCACCCCAGAACCCCTGAGAGACCACGTGATTTCCAAGAGGTCTGATAATATATCAATAGGTATGAAGAGTCAGGAAAAACTGGTTTGTCCCTCCCATTAGCTAGAGGCAGTCAATGTTTCCCTACTATTTGTAACTATCCCATTGTATTTCTAAAAAATCTGTACCTTGATTTCACTGTTCTAACTAACCCAACACAACTTCAGATCACATGTACTCAAAGTCTTGTGTGGAAGGGAAGGCTTTTCAGGTTCAGGCGGCCTCTGAAGCTTTTCCCTAGTAGGAGGAGCAGTGGACTTGTAGCCAAAAGACCTACTCCATCTTTCCGCATGTCTCGCTTCCCCCTCCCCCAGCCTTGATCTACCCACTTATCCCACAGAATTCTGGCAACGACCTGTGAGCTCCCAGCCAGGGCGTCCTGCAGATCTGAGCCATCTCCTGGGTCACCGTCTCACGCCCCTCACAATTCAGGATGCTAAAGAGACACTGCAGATGTCTACGCTTAAGAGTAGGGAGAACTACCTCCCACGGGGAATCTCAGACCCCCGTGACTTAAGCTCAGACTGGCAGATGGCCAGGCTCTGGCCTTGACTTTGACAAGAGACTAGGCAGGCTGTAATCCTGGGGGCGCGGTGGGGCAGGTCGGAAACTACCCTTCCCCTCTCTGCAGCTCGCAGTGGCTGCAACGCGCCCTGGGAGGCCAGCCCAGCGGCCGGGCTCGCGAAGCGCCTCGCTTACCTGCGGCTCCACCAGCCAGCGCTGCTCTGCGCCCAGGGATGCAGGGCGCGCCGCGCGGAAAGCAGAGTACACGGGGATGCGGTCCTGGGTGCTGTACAGGGTGGCGAAGCGCTCGGCGCCCTGGGAGCGCTGACAGATCTTCACGTGGGCAGCGGCCGCCAGCCCCGCGGGCGGGGTCCCGGCGTAGAAGAACTGGTCGCATTCGCCAAAGCCAGCTTCCTCGTCGCGCACCAGCCGGCCCTCCAGCAGCCCGGCCAGGGCGAGGAGGCCGCCCAGCGCCAGGCAGCGCTCGGGGCCCATGGCGCGTCTGCGGGCCGGGCGGGGAGAGCGCGGGGCCGCGGAGCCGGGCAGCGGGGAAGTCGGAAGCCGGGCGCGGCACCGGTGGAGGAGTATTCGGCGGGCCGGGCTGGGCGGCCCCCGCGGCGGGGGCGGGTCCGCGTCCAGAGGCCGCGCCTCCCTCGCACCCGCCTCTCCGAAGATGGCTGCGCAGGCCCAGGGCAGAGCGCGGGGAGGCGGGCTGCGTCCCCGCGCTGCACCCGCCCTGCACCGCCTGGTCTCTGCAGTTCGCGCTCGCAGGCTCGGGGACGCGCGCTGCCAAGACTGAAAGGTCTGAACCCGGTCAATTGCATCTGGAGAGAACGGAAGGGAACGCTCCCCGGGGCTGGGAGCCTAGAAGCCTCCTGACTCAGCGCGCCCCAGGGATCCTCAAGGATGCAAAGAGGCGGCGTGAGATGCCCACACAACAGTGGCTCTTTGGGACGGATGGGCAGAGACCCTCCTGTGAAATCCGATGAAAATCCGTCTCCCTCTTCCCGACGAAATGTTCATCCGCCCACCCATGACCTGAACTTTGATGAAGTTTTAGCAGATCAGAAGAGACACTGCAGATGTCTACGCTTAAGAGTAGGGAGAACTACCTCCCACGGGGAATCTCAGACCCCCGTGACTTAAGCTCAGACTGGCAGATGGCCAGGCTCTGGCCTTGACTTTGACAAGAGACTAGGCAGGCTGTAATCCTGGGGGCGCGGTGGGGCAGGTCGGAAACTACCCTTCCCCTCTCTGCAGCTCGCAGTGGCTGCAACGCGCCCTGGGAGGCCAGCCCAGCGGCCGGGCTCGCGAAGCGCCTCGCTTACCTGCGGCTCCACCAGCCAGCGCTGCTCTGCGCCCAGGGATGCAGGGCGCGCCGCGCGGAAAGCAGAGTACACGGGGATGCGGTCCTGGGTGCTGTACAGGGTGGCGAAGCGCTCGGCGCCCTGGGAGCGCTGACAGATCTTCACGTGGGCAGCGGCCGCCAGCCCCGCGGGCGGGGTCCCGGCGTAGAAGAACTGGTCGCATTCGCCAAAGCCAGCTTCCTCGTCGCGCACCAGCCGGCCTCCAGCAGCCCGGCCAGGGCGAGGAGGCCGCCCAGCGCCAGGCAGCGCTCGGGGCCCATGGCGCGTCTGCGGGCCGGGCGGGGAGAGCGCGGGGCCGCGGAGCCGGGCAGCGGGGAAGTCGGAAGCCGGGCGCGGCACCGGTGGAGGAGTATTCGGCGGGCCGGGCTGGGCGGCCCCCGCGGCGGGGGCGGGTCCGCGTCCAGAGGCCGCGCCTCCCTCGCACCCGCCTCTCCGAAGATGGCTGCGCAGGCCCAGGGCAGAGCGCGGGGAGGCGGGCTGCGTCCCCGCGCTGCACCCGCCCTGCACCGCCTGGTCTCTGCAGTTCGCGCTCGCAGGCTCGGGGACGCGCGCTGCCAAGACTGAAAGGTCTGAACCCGGTCAATTGCATCTGGAGAGAACGGAAGGGAACGCTCCCCGGGGCTGGGAGCCTAGAAGCCTCCTGACTCAGCGCGCCCCAGGGATCCTCAAGGATGCAAAGAGGCGGCGTGAGATGCCCACACAACAGTGGCTCTTTGGGACGGATGGGCAGAGACCCTCCTGTGAAATCCGATGAAAATCCGTCTCCCTCTTCCCGACGAAATGTTCATCCGCCCACCCATGACCTGAACTTTGATGAAGTTTTAGCAGATCAGAAGCCAGGAGACGCCAAGTAAAGAAATCCTGTTACAGGAAATTCCTAACCTAGGTAGATAGATAGTACAGCTCTTGGTGGTTTACTCGGCGTGCGAGGCTTAGGATCAAAACCAAAACCAAGAAAGAAACGAGACTCACCAACATCACTGGTGGGTGGGTCGGTTGGTTCATTACTTCCTTTTGGACTGTCTACGTGCCAGCCTGGGTTCGGCGACTGGGTACAAAGGTAAACAAGAATAGGATCCCTGCGGTGCTGATGACAAAACCAAGTGGGAAAGCTTGTCGTTAATCAAAGAAGCAGGCTATTAAAGGAATAATGAAACACTGAACGTGGAGCTGTGAGACACTGCCCCTCCGGGGATTCAGGGCGTGTTTGTCTGGAGAGTGTTGTCTGAAGTGAGACCAAGAGGATGATAGGAACTAAGCAAAGGGGAAAGAAAGCAACATGTCTAAGGGGACCTCCCAGCAGAAGGGAAAAGAATATGGGAAACAGACTTAAACAGGGGACATAGCTTGTCATAGGGTTGGAGGCCATCAAACATTTTTCCGACAAGAACCATGCTAAGAAAACAACCTGAGGCTTCCCTGGTGGTCCAGTGGCTAAGACTCTGCTCCCAAAGCAGGGAACCATGTTCTATCCCTGGTCAGGGAACTAGATCCCCCTACACAACACCTTAAAAAAAAAAAAAAAAAAGATCCTGCATACTGCAAAGAAGATCAGGGATACATGCAGCCAAATAAATAAAGTAAACATTTTTTAAAAACTTTTTAAGAGAGAAAACAAGCTTCATGTAACAATACGTATGCTTACACGTAACATTGCAATCTAGTATTTCTATTATATTCTATTTTATTTCATTTTAAAAAACATGCTGACAGTAACCTACAAAGTTGTTTTCTGAAGTTTGGAAAGAAATATAAATCATGTTAGGGGTTTTGATCTTTCAATATTGGCAACACAAATCACATTTGCTTTCTGGGTAAAAATGGGTGGCCTGGAGTGTCCCAAATGAATGAAGAAAAGCATTTACAATGATCCAGACGAGAAATGGTAGCTGGGACTGGGGTGGTGGTAGAGAAAGAGCCAGAGTGCCTTCTGCTACCAGGGTGCCTTCACTCACATCTTGTTTGTTCCTCTTATTTCCTCAGTGTGCCACAGGGGGGGGACTGGACAAACTGTTCTGATGCTTGCCTATAATGGCCCAATCAGTGAGTCCAGAAATAGATTTGATCCAGGCCTGTCTGCTTCCTAAGCCTGGTCTTTCCTCTAAGTCACAGCACATCTGTAAAGTGAGTCTATAAAATAGGAGACAGATTGTCCGGAGAACACATTTTGGAGCTTCTTAAGCTGTTGTTCTTAACAACTTCCTTATAGGTTTCCATATCTGAAAATGTTGACTAGGTTTGATTCCTGAAATGAAACCTAAACTTGTTTCTTACTTGAAAGAAGAAGAAAAAAAAAAAAAAGACAGGGCTTCCCTGGTTCCCTGGTGGTCCAGTGAGTAAGGACACCGGCTTGCAGTGCAAGGGTCATGGTTTCGACCCCTGGCCTGGGAAGATCCCACGTGCCGCGGAGCGGCTAGACGGATGTGTCCAAGTACCGAGCCAGAGCTCTGGAGCGCATGCGCCCGGAGCCGGTGCTCTGCGACGAGAGAAGCCACTATGATGGGAGGCCCACAAAAAAAAAAAAAAAGACAAACACCTATAGTGTGATGTCACAGAAATGGCTAGACTTGAAGTCCCCCTTGATCTGGAGTTGTTGACTCTGGTCATATGACACTTGTCACTCAGCTAGGTCATCTCAGCCTTGTGCGCCTCCGCTATGTCCTCCATGGGGTGTTGTGAGAATAATGGGTTTCATGGTTTTTTTTAACATTTATATTATTATACAGGATTATACATGTTCTCCAATGGCGATTCGTGTTGTCAACTATAACCACAATTAAACAGCTAGAAATCACTCCATCTCCTTTCTGTGTTCTCTGTACATGTTCTACTATGCTATGGGTGGCAGTCCCCAACTTTTTGGTTCCTGGGACTGGTTTTGTGGAAGACAATTTTTCCATAGGGTTGGGAAATGATTTAAGGATGATTCAAGTGCGTTACATTCATTGTGCATGCATGCCTGCAAAGTCACTTCAGCTTATGACCCATCAGGCTCCTCTGTCCAAAGAATTCTCCAGGCAAGAATACTGGAGTAGGTTGCCATGCCCTCCTCCAGGGGATCTTCCCTACCCAGGGATCGAGTATCTTACATCTTAATGTGTCTCTTATATCTCCTACACTGGCTAGCAGACTCTATTAGTATTATATCACCTTCACCTCAAATCATCGGGCATTAGACCCGAAAGGTTGGGGACCCCTGATGCTAGGTTATTGATCATTCCTATGTCTGTTCTCTCTACTAGATCCAGTACTCCTGGGGACAGGTTTGTTCCTTAGTCTCTGGGGCCCACTGGCTAACAGAGAGTCAGAAATAATAGATGTAACGTGTGATAATTATGTTGTATTTTAATAAAAGCAGAATATAAAAATAAATTCTCAGCTTTGCAACTAAAGCATTTATATGACTTTAATTCACTGTTTCCCAAACTTTCTTGATCCTTGCCATGCCCTGCACTCTACAAGCATAACTATCTCTGCCACTACTTCCCAACACGTTACTGCAGATTCCCATTTTCCCCCAGGCCTCTATCAAAGACTGACATACACGTACAGAGACCATTTGCACATCCCTCATTTGCTGGGATGATTTTTTTCTACTTTATTTCCTAGTACAAACAAGACAGCTTCTTTTTGTTTGCACGCTTTCCAAAGATAAATTATATTATGATATTGAGTTTACTTTTTCAAGTTACAAATGTCCACATGCCAAGATTCTGGAACATACTACATCGTGGGAGTATCTTGGTCTAATCAAAGATTTTGCTGACAGTACATTCCAGGGGAAGACTGTCTTCCACAGCACCTTTATGAGGGATCATTCACTCTCCAGTGGAGGCCCTTTCTTTGCCACTGACTCTCCTCACTGGGATGAGGTTTCCCAGCTGGAGGCCCATGTAGCCTAAAACTTTTTGTGTTCTCTGTACATGTTCTACTATGCTATGGGTGGCAGTCCCCAACTTTTTGGTTCCTGGGACTGGTTTTGTGGAAGACAATTTTTCCATAGGGTTGGGAAATGATTTAAGGATGATTCAAGTGCGTTACATTCATTGTGCATGCATGCCTGCAAAGTCACTTCAGCTTATGACCCATCAGGCTCCTCTGTCCAAAGAATTCTCCAGGCAAGAATACTGGAGTAGGTTGCCATGCCCTCCTCCAGGGGATCTTCCCTACCCAGGGATCGAGTATCTTACATCTTAATGTGTCTCTTATATCTCCTACACTGGCTAGCAGACTCTATTAGTATTATATCACCTTCACCTCAAATCATCGGGCATTAGACCCGAAAGGTTGGGGACCCCTGATGCTAGGTTATTGATCATTCCTATGTCTGTTCTCTCTACTAGATCCAGTACTCCTGGGGACAGGTTTGTTCCTTAGTCTCTGGGGCCCACTGGCTAACAGAGAGTCAGAAATAATAGATGTAACGTGTGATAATTATGTTGTATTTTAATAAAAGCAGAATATAAAAATAAATTCTCAGCTTTGCAACTAAAGCATTTATATGACTTTAATTCACTGTTTCCCAAACTTTCTTGATCCTTGCCATGCCCTGCACTCTACAAGCATAACTATCTCTGCCACTACTTCCCAACACGTTACTGCAGATTCCCATTTTCCCCCAGGCCTCTATCAAAGACTGACATACACGTACAGAGACCATTTGCACATCCCTCATTTGCTGGGATGATTTTTTTCTACTTTATTTCCTAGTACAAACAAGACAGCTTCTTTTTGTTTGCACGCTTTCCAAAGATAAATTATATTATGATATTGAGTTTACTTTTTCAAGTTACAAATGTCCACATGCCAAGATTCTGGAACATACTACATCGTGGGAGTATCTTGGTCTAATCAAAGATTTTGCTGACAGTACATTCCAGGGGAAGACTGTCTTCCACAGCACCTTTATGAGGGATCATTCACTCTCTCCAGTGGAGGCCCTTTTTCTTTGCCACTGACTCTCCTCACTGGGATGAGGTTTCAAACCAGATCAGCTTAGGCCTCAGCACTCAGCCCCAAACCAAACTAGCATCTGTCAATAGCCTCCAGCAAGGTCCAAAGAGGCCAAGTAGAAGCTGATGTGGAATAAAATGACATTCTACTTGAACTTTAGCCATTTGACTGATGCTGTTCCAGGTTGTTTGAAGGCATGAGCCCAACTAGCCCCTTCTCCAACTTGGCAGCCTGACCACTTTATCTTTTCTCTCCAGTTTTTAATCCCTTCACCCCCTCCAATCCATTCTGCAGCTGGAGTGGCTTCCTAAAGATAGCCTCATGATGTCATCCTGCACTCACAGCCCATGTGTTGCTCTCCACTGCCTTAGGGTGAAGCCTGATGCTTGAGACCACTGAGATCCGCCCCCATTGAGTCTCACCTCTGGCTGGTGCCACCTGGCCCTCTATGTTCTAGCAGTACTATTCAACTTCTTGCGATTCCTGCAGCAGACTTCCTCTCTCTTATCCCTGAGACTTTGCATCATAAAATACCTCCCTTGGCCTGGAATCCTCACCTTATATCCTCATCTCTTCATTCTCACTTTGTCTCTTTTTATTTTTAATACACAATCCAGCTAAACATTAGCTCCTCAAGTCATCCATCTTCCTAACAAGTGTGTCCTCACCCCTTGCCCTCTTCCAGCCCTATGCAGGGTTATGGGCTCTTTCTGATTGTGCCTTTTCCATTTTTTGGGCCACACCATGTGACGTGAGGAATTTTAGTTCCCTGACCAGGGACTGAACCTGCGCCCCCTGCAGTGGAAGCTCAGAATCCCAACCACTGGGCTGCCAGAGAATTCCCTGATTGTTCCTCTTAAACATAGCGTTTCCCTTGTGTCTAATTGCTATCTGCCACTCAGACATAAACATAGTGCCTGTTGTACACTAGGTATTCAGTTCACTCAGTGAGTAAATGAATAAATGAAGGAGAAAAAGTCCCCCTGAAATTCCATTGGCAGTCTCATGGCTCTGATTCATTCATTCATTTTCAAACTGTTTATTAAAATATCTGCCATGTGCTGTGCGATGGCCTGAAAGGGTGGGATGAGGGAACTGGGAGGGCAGTGGAGGAAGGAGGGGGCCAGGGATATACGTATGACTAATCTGGGATTATACATATCTGTAAACAACAAAACTCTGTAAAAGTAAAAAGTAAAATAAAAATAATTGTTAAAAATTATATATCTGCCATGAGCTCTGGCTAGATGTCTATCCATCCTTCCTAAAGTTATTTCTGTTGTGTCTGACTTTGTAAAACCCCATGGACTGTAGCCCACCAGGCTCTTCTGTCCACAGGATTCTCCAGGTCAGAATACTGCAGTGGATTGCGATGCCCTTCTCCAGGCTAGATGTCTAGAAACCGAGTAGCCAGTATTTCCGGAGAAGCAAAGTTAGACTTGGTCCCTGCTCTCTTGCCAGCACTTTGAATGGCTCCTTGGGTAACCAGAAAAGAAGGCAGAGGGTAATTGACATGCTGCCTTAGACAGGGAAGGCAAGTGCTTGGGACTTTTCATGCCACTAATGAGTTCTATAAGGTGGACTTCATGCTGGGTCAGCTCTAGTCCAGGACAAGACTGACAGATCTTTGCACTACAGGACCAGAAGTAGGTAGGGAAGACAGACGGACAGATAAACAGACAAGCAATTATGATACAGTGTCAGAAGTGCTCTTCAGGGAGCTGTGTGCTGTGAGGGCAGAGAAGGGTTCCTGAAGCTAATCTGGGAGAAGCGACGATATAAAATCATACTTGATGAGATGGGTCGAAGCCGTGGCTCATAAATTAGAATAATAATTAATTTTCTAGGTCCCTGAAGCTACTTCTTCACCTCTTATCCCTGCTGATTGTCAAACATGTGTATGAAATTGACAAATAATAAGAAAATTAATCCCATTTGGATTATAAGGAGAGGTGAGGAGGCTGAGGAGCAGCTCCTATTTGAGTGAGAATACCTGAGTTATTTTCCTAATCATGACCGAACCTACAGAAGCATGCCTGGCTCAGCCCTCAAGCTGAGAGTCAGAAATCCTCAGAGTCAAAAGCAGTTAACACCCAAGCCAACCGGAGGTTGAGTCGTGCTGTCCTAAAACCGTGGGCAGAGCTGTCTTCTTTCTAGCAAAGTTAAACCTTGGATGAGGTCTGGAGGTAACACCAGACAACCTCAGTACTCGTGGAAGGATCCGCGTGTCCATGGGCACTCTCTCATCCTATGAGTCTACAGTAAGAAAGATGCAAGATCCATAGAATTCCTGAGCACTTCCGGTTTTCTCAGCCATCTTTTGGATACTGGTCCAGATTGTTAGGGGACAACTCCAGACAGGAATAACTCTGAGCCCCTCACGTGGAGAAATATTTAAAATAACATTTCTGAAACTTATTTATTTATTTGTTTTGGCTATCTAGATCTGCAGGGAGAAGAGTGCAGTGGTTATGAAGTTGGACCCTGGCATTCAGCTTTCTGTGTGTCAAGGCAGAGTGATCTTGAACAAACTGTGGAAACTCTCTATGTTTCAGTTTTTTCATCTACAAAATGAGAATAATGATAGAATCTACCTCCCAGAATTGTTTTAATGATGAAATGTGTTTATAGATCATGTTTCATTCATTCTAAGGCATGCATTTTTCATATTTTAACATCTCTAACATGAGGCACAATTTACTATCGATAACATGGCATAGTTTCATTGCCACCATGAAAATAATGGTGCATCTTACAATCAATGATATGTTAGATGTGATGACATTCAGAATACAAACAACTTAGGAGAATACATAGCACATGGAGAGTAATAAATTAATATTATAATATGTGATATCAATACTTAACAGATGATATATAGCTCTTCTAACCTCCTTGGTGGAAACCATAAAGCTCGTTTTTAAACCAATGTCCAAGATAGCAATGTCAAGTAAGACATGACTGACCCATTTCCCAGGAAAGAGAGAATCTATTCTTAATACCAGCCTTGGAGCTGAAAGAAGCATCTGGTATCCATCCCTTTATCTTAGCCAAGATGTCAGAAAAGGGATATAAGTGAAACCCACTGAGATGTGGGTACCTTGGACAGGCTAAAAATTTGATGTTTCTTTAGATCAACATTTTCTTTCTAATCATTTATTAGAGAAATTGGTGGTCTGAGACACAGCAGAGAAATAGGCTGTCTGATGATGAAGCTCAGAAATTCATCTCTCACCCCAAGCTACATACACCAGGGAGAAAATCCAGTGCCCTAAGATAACCAATCACTCGTCTTAGGAGGAGAGTGCCCATTGGGCTACCCTTCCTCAAATGGCTAATGAAAGTCTTGTTTTCCAATCACTACCCCTAACAGAAGCTTCCCTAACTTTTTTTTTTTTTTTAATATCATCAAATTTCCAGTGATGCTCTAGGGAGCCTTGGAGATTGGTTCTATAACCAAACAGTCTCCTAAGTTGCTTGTTGTTGATGTGGCTTAGTTGCAAAGTCGAGTCTGACTCTGCTGTGGTCCTGTGGACTGTAGCCTACCAGGCACCTCTGTCCATGGGATTTCCCAGGCAAGTATACTGGAGTGGGTTGCCATTTCCTCCTCGAGAGGATCTTTCCCACCTAGGGATTGAACTTGTGTCTCTTTCATTGGCAGGCA
Organism: Tragulus kanchil; assembly: GCA_022376925.1. Taxonomy (NCBI): domain Eukaryota; kingdom Metazoa; phylum Chordata; class Mammalia; order Artiodactyla; family Tragulidae; genus Tragulus; species Tragulus kanchil. The sequence continues at coordinate 83,496,781 of JAIOJX010000006.1, forward strand.
GATCCTTTACCACTGAGCCCCCAGGGGAGCCCCCTATACTGCTTATAGAATCCTAATTCAGTTCAACTTCTGGGTTCCGAAAGGAGTTCATTCAGAGGACAGACACGCAGACATGAGTGAATGTTATATATTTAGACAGGGGATCAAAAGGAGCTTCCCTGGCTTTTTGTTTCTTGTTGCTTACATGCTCTCTTCTTAAATGTATTCAACTGTCAATGAGAGAAAGCCGAACATTCTGTTTTAAAGGTCCACATTTTAAATTTTCTTCATTTTTGAATAATGTATGTATTTTTCATCTGTATTGTTTTGTTTAGCTAGAACAAATATATATTGCCTTTGTACTATGAAAGGCTTTTTTAATTTCCAGGAAAAATGGAAAATGAAGTTCTATTAATATGTTTAGCATAGAAAGATTAATTAGAAAAGTAGAATTAAAAAATCTCATGCATGATATGATCACAGTGTGTGAACATATACAAAGAATAATAAAATACTGAGAAAAGCTAGGTAATTGCCTTTGCATGAGAGGTAAGTAAAATTATTTTATTTTGTGTGTATTTAAAATTTTAAACAGAGAAACTGTCTTACCAAAGAAAAAATGGAGTTTTTCTTTAAAATAAATGGTATTAAATTTAGTTGAAGTTTGGAAAGCACTGTAGATTTATTAAGTCTACATTTTAGAGAAACTCACAGGAGTATTTCATTTTCATTAGTTGTTCATAGATCACCAAGTCAATCTTCCTCAGAATACAAACAGGAAATGGAGCTTCTAATGAAGTAAGATGACCCAAATCCACTTTCTGCAGATAGGGATAAACATTTTGGTTTGGCTCCCTTGCCTCCCCTGTAATATGATTTAGTACTTGTCGTAGTCTTTTCACGTATAAGAAAATTTAATAGCGGCTTAGAAACAAGCATGTATTTCTCACTATTCGAGAGGCTGGGAAGTCCAAGATCAAGGGGCCAGCAGGCTCACTTGTGAGAACCAACTTCCTGGGTCATAGATGGTTCCTAGATGGTTGTCTTTTTGTTATGTACTCACATGGCAGGAGGGACAAACAAGCTCTTATGGTCTCTGGATAAGGGCACTAATCCCTTTCAGGAGGACTCCACTCTCATGACCTAATCACCTCCCCAAGGCTACACTTTTTCCAAATACCGTCACTGATGTTTCAATGCATGAACTTTGCAGGGATACAGACTTTCAGTCGGTGGCAGTATCATTGAAGACAACAGTCTGCTCAGGGGGTAAAGGAGGTCCATTTAAATTAAAAGTAAATTATTTTCCAAAAACTGATGTGGGTAGAGGAAACTTTCATTCAACAAACACTGAATGCCTTCCTCTCCACTAAGGGCAAGGGTCAGTGCTAATTGCTGGGGTCACAGAGTGTATAAGGGACTTTCCAGGTAGCACTCACAGTAAAGAACCCACCTGCCAACGTAGGAGACACAGGTTCAATCTCTAAATTGGGAAGATCCCCAAGAGTAGGAAATGGCAACCTGCTCTAGTATTCTTGCCTGGAAAATTCCACGGGCAGAGAAACCTGGTGGGGCCCTAAAGAGATGGACATGACTGAGTGGCTGAGCACAGAGAGTCTCAAACATGGTCTCAGCTGTCCTGGAGCTCACAATGTCAGCTTTCTACCAGGCCATCTTGACTTTCAACAAAAAACTTTAAGCATCTATTTCAAAAATCTAAGTGCTTATTCCATTGTAACTACTTATGTATTTAAAATAATTGCTGTTTATCACTGCAAAATATTAAGGAAAACATTCAGTCCTATTTCTGTCTATATGTATCCGTCTTAGTCTGAATGTAACAGCATCTGGCAATTGCAAAAGAATTCCAGAAGTGCAGGTAAATGGGGAAAGCAGAGGTTTGAGGGTTAGGAGACTTTTATTTAAAGCTAAGCTCTGCCAATTATAAGGCTCTGCCATTTATGAGCTCTTTGAAACTTAAATCCCTCATCTCTAAAATTGGAATAATTACACCTACTTCATATATTTGACTTCAGAATGAAATGAACTAAACAATGTGAAGCACTTAACTTACAGAAAAACTCAACAAATACTAGTTCATTTCTTCCATATAGTTTCACCATAGATAGGTGACTAGTCCTTCATTTGGAGGGGGAAGGAATGCAATTACAAAAATCTGAAATTTACATGACAGGTATTTTTAGGGCTCTGGTTTTATTTCCAGAAAGATTAAACTCAGATTATAAACAGGTTCATTGCAGGATTCAACTTGACAATTCAATTCCAAATCAAGATAGCACCCTCAGAGCACAGCACCTTTCACCCTCCTGAGACTAAAAATCACTTGATCGCCTGCCCTTGACCAGGTCTCGGGTAGTCTTCTGGGGCACTAGCAGAGGGATCACCATGGGCAGAAAATGCTCATTAGGACAACACCTGCGAGTGTGTGAGTCCAGGTAGCGGGCAAGAGAGTCAGTTAGACACAATCTCCACCTCACTGTGCAACAGTAATTCCCTAAGTGTTTGGGCAGCTAAATAAAAATTCTGGGGAAAATGAAGATATTTTTAAAAATACAAGACAGGGTGAGGGAAAGATGGATTGAGAATTTGGAATTAGCAGATGCTGACCCTTATATATAGAATGGATTAACAATAAGGTCCTACTTGCCTGGAAAATTCCACGGGCAGAGAAACTTGGTGGGGCCCTAAAGAGATGGACATGACTGAGTGGCTGAGCACAGAGAGTCTCAAACATGGTCTCAGCTGTCCTGGAGCTCACAATGTCAGCTTTCTACCAGGCCATCTTGACTTTCAACAAAAAACTTTAAGCATCTATTTCAAAAATCTAAGTGCTTATTCCATTGTAACTACTTATGTATTTAAAATAATTGCTGTTTATCACTGCAAAATATTAAGGAAAACATTCAGTCCTATTTCTGTCTATATGTATCCGTCTTAGTCTGAATGTAACAGCATCTGGCAATTGCAAAAGAATTCCAGAAGTGCAGGTAAATGGGGAAAGCAGAGGTTTGAGGGTTAGGAGACTTTTATTTAAAGCTAAGCTCTGCCAATTATAAGGCTCTGCCATTTATGAGCTCTTTGAAACTTAAATCCCTCATCTCTAAAATTGGAATAATTACACCTACTTCATATATTTGACTTCAGAATGAAATGAACTAAACAATGTGAAGCACTTAACTTACAGAAAAACTCAACAAATACTAGTTCATTTCTTCCATATAGTTTCACCATAGATAGGTGACTAGTCCTTCATTTGGAGGGGGAAGGAATGCAATTACAAAAATCTGAAATTTACATGACAGGTATTTTTAGGGCTCTGGTTTTATTTCCAGAAAGATTAAACTCAGATTATAAACAGGTTCATTGCAGGATTCAACTTGACAATTCAATTCCAAATCAAGATAGCACCCTCAGAGCACAGCACCTTTCACCCTCCTGAGACTAAAAATCACTTGATCGCCTGCCCTTGACCAGGTCTCGGGTAGTCTTCTGGGGCACTAGCAGAGGGATCACCATGGGCAGAAAATGCTCATTAGGACAACACCTGCGAGTGTGTGAGTCCAGGTAGCGGGCAAGAGAGTCAGTTAGACACAATCTCCACCTCACTGTGCAACAGTAATTCCCTAAGTGTTTGGGCAGCTAAATAAAAATTCTGGGGGAAAAAAGCACATTCAGAAGATATTTTTAAAAATACAAGACAGGGTGAGGGAAAGATGGATTGAGAATTTGGAATTAGCAGATGCTGACCCTTATATATAGAATGGATTAACAATAAGGTCCTACTGTATAGTACAGGAAAGCATATTCCATATCCTGGGATAAACCATAATAGAAAAGAACATGAAAAAGAATGTATATATAATTGGATCACTTTACTGTACAGCAGAAATTAACACAACATTGTACATCAACTACACTTGAATAAAATAAATTTTTTAAAAAACAACACAAATTATCTTGGAATAAGAAGACTGGGGAGGGTGAAAGAAAGTCCCAGTGGTTGATGCTAAGCCCAGGAGGTACATGGGAGGTCCCCATGCTCCTCTGATCTATCCTAAAAGGTGTTATTGGGAAAAATGTAAAGAAGCAGAAAGAATCACAACATTGCCCTTGTTCGAATGAACTATCTACCATCTCCCTAGAGTTGCTATTAATATTTGGCTTCCCTGGCTCTGAATCTTGTCCACCAGAGGCGACTAGGTGACATGCCTTTTTAACCACCTTACTCTTTGTCTCCACATAAAGATACCTCTTCTTGATGCTTCATGTCCCTTGTCCATTTCCTCCAAGAGCTCTCTCTCCGTTCTCATGGTATCTGGACTGTGGTCAATTCCTGGAACTCTCACAAACCTGTCCCCTCACCTTGCCCAACACAGTATGAGCCCCCTTGTCTCTTGCAACAAATTCTGCTCTTGAAGTCACTGAGCATTTGAGGCTTTTGTCTTTGCCTTATTAATCTGCTCCACATGGACCCAGGGCCCAACAATGAGGGCATCTGTTACAGATCTAATATTAGCAGCAAACAAAGTCACATCATCTGGTATAAAGAGAATATTGAGCGAGAAACATTCAGTCACTGGCAAAGATGCGGCAGCATTAAACAAGGGCTCTGTCACACGCTGGGGCTCTCTAGAGGGTGGAGGAGGGGAGAGAATATTGGAGAGCGTAAACCCTCGTTTCTTTCCTGCTGTTCGGCTGTCCGAGGGAAATAGAACTACTCTGCACAACTCCTACAATACCTGGCTCCAGGTCAGGCAGAGAGATCCCTCGTCCCCCTAGAAGGGCACACAGAGGTCTTAGATGGTGAGTCTCAGTCAGTCATGCTCAGGCCTATGGAAGGTGTGACTTCAGTAGCATGCATGCCCAGTTGTTTCAGTTGTGTCCAAATCTCTGTGACTCTATGGACTGTAGCCCACCAGGCTCTCGTGTCCATGGGGTTCTCTAGGCAAGAATACTGGAGTGGGTTGTGATGCCTTCCTCCAGGGGATCTTTCTGACCTAGGGAAAGACCCTTCCCACTTGGGAAGCCCATCTTCAGCAGAGGGGATATGAAACTAACAAGTAATCAGATTAATGACCTTTGGCCATGTGGCCTAGAGGACTCCAGGGGTCTCCTTTCTTCTACCAACTTCAACAGTACAGCAAGATCATTCGGACTAATTGCCATGGCTTGCAGAATCCTCACAACCCAAGTGGACTGTTTAGAACGGGAGGCAGCTCTGAGCTCTGGAAAGGTTTTTTGTGGCTATCAGCACTTTTAAGTCAACATTTTTAAAAGTTTAATAAAATGCCAAGCTTTTAATTTCTCTGAAAATTTCAGAAAATAACAACCCCATGCCCTTCATCCCTGCAAAACAATAATAGACCGGCCCCCCCTCTGGGGGCTGAACCACCCTCCTGACACCAACAGTCACTTGGATAACCAGCCTAAGGCTGGCGGGAATAGGGATTTTCCATCAGTGGCCAAGGGTCTCATAGGAAAGGTCAGCAGCCTCTGGGTACTGTGAGAACTAGGCAGGAGCGGATGAAGGAAGGAGATGAACCCCATTTCAAGAAAATACAAATTCTCACCACCAAAAAGGTCAGCCCCAGGCACAGAGGATTGAGAGAGAGACTGTCAGCCAGCCCAGCCTGGACAAATTGTGATCCACAACCAGAGAAACAGAAACACTGGCCAAGAAGCCTACACAGAGCCTTGTCACGTGTCCCTAAGTGGAATGAAGATCAGGAACGGCGGGGGCGGGAGAGAAGAATGTGTTCTCCCTGTGTCCCTCCGTCCATCCACTGGGCTCAATGAGAAAGAAAACAAACCCAAACTCTCACAGGCACTTGCTGAAGAAACTAAACTCCCATCTACCCCTGCAGACTGACTCCGCGTGGACCAAAAGCGAGACGGGTGAGTGTCAATCATTACTGCACATCCGTTTTAACATTTATACTGCAGCCAATAGACCTAAAGTTTTAGGGTGGTTGGGGATAGGTGAGTGGTTTCTCAAGTGGTGCTAGTGGTCAAGAACTCACCTGCCAATTCAGGAGATGTAAGAGACGCTGGTTCAATCCCTGGGTCGGGAAGATCCCTCATAGGAGATCACAGCAACCCACTCCAGTATTCTTGCCTGGAGGAGGCCATGCACAGAGGAGTCTGGCTGGTTATAGAGTCACAAAGAGTCAGACATGACTGAGGCAACTTAGCATACACTCAGGGAATTGGGGGATGTGTAGGCCTCAGTGGGCTGGGAGCTAGTGCGCTGGAGTGGTACATCTCCGCCTTGTCCATGTGTCTCACCCGGATCCAGTTAAAAATGCAGACTCTGAGTTGTCAGTCTGTGCTGAAATCTGAGCTCTTGCATTTCACCAGGGTCAAAGGTGATCTCTGTGCTGTAAAAGCTGGCCATGCTCTGAGTCACAAGAAGCTGCAGCCTTTTCCAAGAGGCCCATAAAAGAAGTTCTACATGGCTGATTACCAGAGAAAGGCTAATCAAAACTATCATGAGATATCACTTCACACCAGTCATAATGGCTGTCATCAGAAAGTCCACAAACAGTAATGCTGCAGAGGGTTTGGAGAAATAGGAATCCTCCTACACTGTTGGTGGGAATGTAAATTGGTAAAGCCACTGTGGTGAACGTTATGGAGAGTCCTTAAAAACTAAAAATAGAGCTACCGTATGATCCTGCAGTCCCACTCCTCAGCATATATCTGGAAAAAAACATGGTCCAAAAGGACATATGCACTCCAATGTTCATTGCAGTGCTGTTTACAATAGCCAAGACATGGAAGCAATCTAGATGTCCATCAACAGAGGAATGGATAAAGAAGATGTGGTCCATATGTGCTCACTTTGGCAGCACGTATACTAAAATTGGAACAATACAGAGAAGATTAACATGGCCTCTGCGTAAGGATGACACGCACATTTGCAAAGCATTCCATATTTTTTGGTGAGCACTGGATTCTGAGACACGTCAGGCATTCAGAACAAGACTCACCTGAAGATGATTAAGAATATCAACAAGCACCTTTTATGGACCCTTGTAGAGTTCACTGACCACTTTTCTGGCAGTATCCATCACCCAGTATAACTAAGGTCAAACTTTCTCAAGGTAAAAGAATGTCAAAACCACATCTGAAGGGGACAAAAACCAAATCACTTAATGGCTGCCAATATCTCCCACAATAACTGTATGAAGAAAGAAATTTTTTAAATGACTTTACCTATGTGAAAGTAAAGGGCTAAAAGTGATGCATACGAATCCATTCTTTTCTGGAGGAAAGAAAAGAATTCTAAGAATGTTTGCAATGATGGCCTCTAATACTGAGACAGTGGAAAGCAGGTGAAATGAGGCTGAAATCAAGGCTGGTTCATTTTAGCTGAAGACCTGCTGGGGCTGCTTGGGTTTCTCGCAGTCCCAAGCGTAATCAACAACTGATGCTTAATCATCTACATGAAGAACATCCATTCAGATAGATGGACATGAGAGACTTATTTGCAAAAAAACATTTTTTTTTCCCAACACATGGGGTAAGTGCGGGGGTGTTGTTTGGGTCTGTATAAGGACCTGTGTGTGAGCAGAGATGTCTGCACATGTGACAGGCCTATTTTCAAGGTGTGGATGTTGGGTGATGAGGCCTCAACACATGCCTAAAAGAGCATGGCAAGATTATTTTTGAAAAAAATGTATTTTATTAGATCTAACTCTTCCTAGTGTGTAAATGGTAGGACATTTTAATAATATTTTAAAGCTGGGTTCTCCCGGTATTGTGAAAAGAAATAATATATCTGTTAACGTTATTGGAATGCTGCTCAGTTCTCTGATCAGTGCTTAATGTTACGATTGTTGATAACTAACCAAAGCAGATGCCTGCAGAGACTTTCAAATGTAAAATAAAGATGTATGCTGCCCGTCAGCTCTTCTCATTAGCAAAGTTAACTTATTTTACTCCATAATTATTATAGAAACTGTATAGATGTAAACTGGTATTTTCTAGTACATTTGTGCAATGCACTGTTACACAAGAAGAGGGGTACAAAGCTAAAGAAAACAAAAACATGTGGTCATTGATGGCAGACTCTATGATGTGCAGGCCCTGAAGCCTGCAAATTCAAGAAGAGAGATGCAAATGAATTTTTACATGTTGATGATGGACTCACATGTATCGCCCTAAGGGAACCTGAGACTGTGGGGGAAGGTGAAAGCAAGCCTGAAGACTGATTTAACCAAAACACGCAATATATTCACCCCCTGTCCCCATCTGTAGCATAACATGAACTGGATTTCTCTGTCCTTTTTTTAAAACAGCGTTTTGTAAAAGAAATGAATGTAGTCCCACAGTCTCTCTTAACTGGAAAGGAACACCTTGTATTTTTTGTATGCGTCTCTTATCCACTGTGACTTTTATTTGAAACTGGGCTCTGGGATTCCAGAATTTAGAATGTAGACATGAAATGCTTAGCTTTGCCTTTTCTTGGCGGTGTGGATCCTGCCAGAAATGTAATTACGCTCAAGTGCATTAACTGAGGGCACTGTGCACACCGATGGACTGCTGACTAGAGTTCTGTTACCTATAACATCCTATAACTGGTCACAGCACATTCATAATCACTGTATTTTCTGACCCTGAGAAAAAAAAAATTGTTTTGATGGTGTTCTGTTACTGTAAATAGTGTCCTTTATAAACTATTTAATAACTTCTGGGTGCCAGGCAGGAAGAGAGCAGTGGTGTCTGGAGACACACCCCACTTTGCATCCTATCTCACCATCCCCTATTTTTCTCACTCTCCTTATATCTTTTTTGTTAAAATAAAAAGTACTGTAGCTCTGAAAAAAAAAAAAGAAAAGATGTGGTACATACATACAATGGAATATTACTCAGCCATTAAAAAGAATAAAATAATGTCATTTTCACAACATGGATGGTTCTAGAGATTAGCATACTGAGTGAAGGAAGTCAGACAGAGAAACAAACATCATATGACATCCCTTAATGTTACGATTGTTGATAACTAACCAAAGCAGATGCCTGCAGAGACTTTCAAATGTAAAATAAAGATGTATGCTGCCCGTCAGCTCTTCTCATTAGCAAAGTTAACTTATTTTACTCCATAATTATTATAGAAACTGTATAGATGTAAACTGGTATTTTCTAGTACATTTGTGCAATGCACTGTTACACAAGAAGAGGGTACAAAGCTAAAGAAAACAAAAACATGTGGTCATTGATGGCAGACTCTATGATGTGCAGGCCCTGAAGCCTGCAAATTCAAGAAGAGAGATGCAAATGAATTTTTACATGTTGATGATGGACTCACATGTATCGCCCTAAGGGAACCTGAGACTGTGGGGGAAGGTGAAAGCAAGCCTGAAGACTGATTTAACCAAAACACGCAATATATTCACCCCCTGTCCCCATCTGTAGCATAACATGAACTGGATTTCTCTGTCCTTTTTTTAAAACAGCGTTTTGTAAAAGAAATGAATGTAGTCCCACAGTCTCTCTTAACTGGAAAGGAACACCTTGTATTTTTTGTATGCGTCTCTTATCCACTGTGACTTTTATTTGAAACTGGGCTCTGGGATTCCAGAATTTAGAATGTAGACATGAAATGCTTAGCTTTGCCTTTTCTTGGCGGTGTGGATCCTGCCAGAAATGTAATTACGCTCAAGTGCATTAACTGAGGGCACTGTGCACACCGATGGACTGCTGACTAGAGTTCTGTTACCTATAACATCCTATAACTGGTCACAGCACATTCATAATCACTGTATTTTCTGACCCTGAGAAAAAAAAAATTGTTTTGATGGTGTTCTGTTACTGTAAATAGTGTCCTTTATAAACTATTTAATAACTTCTGGGTGCCAGGCAGGAAGAGAGCAGTGGTGTCTGGAGACACACCCCACTTTGCATCCTATCTCACCATCCCCTATTTTTCTCACTCTCCTTATATCTTTTTTGTTAAAATAAAAAGTACTGTAGCTCTGAAAAAAAAAAAGAAAAGATGTGGTACATACATACAATGGAATATTACTCAGCCATTAAAAAGAATAAAATAATGTCATTTTCACAACATGGATGGTTCTAGAGATTAGCATACTGAGTGAAGGAAGTCAGACAGAGAAACAAACATCATATGACATCCCTTATAGGTGGACTCTAAAAAGAGACAATTCAAATGAACTTATTTACAAAACAGAAACAGACTCACAGACTTAGAAAATGAATTTATGGTTCCCAAGGAGAAAGGGTTGAAGGGATAGTGTGGGAGTTTGGGATTGACATATATGCACTAATGTATTTAAAATGAACAACCGGGCTTTCCCTGGTGGTTCAGTGGATAAGGACACCGCCTTGCACTGCAAGGGGCGCCAGTTCGATCCCTGGCCTGGGAAGATCCCATGTGCCACGGAGCGGCTGGACTGATGTGTCCAATCACCGAGCCGGAGTTCTGGAGCGCATGTGCCCAGAGCTGGCGCTCTGCGACAACAGATGCCACCGCGATGGAAGGCCCACAGGAGCCAAAGAACAAAGACGGATGAAAACAGAGAAATGAAAGACCAATAGAAGTGGCCCGCCTGCTCCCCTCCCTCCCCAACCCGACTCCCGCCCAAAATAAATAAATAAATAAATCTTTTTAAAAAATAATAATAAAATGAACAACCAATGTAAATTTTAAAAAGGCAAAAAAGAGGAAAAACTGAAATGGATAACCAATAAGGACCTACTGTATACCACAGAGATCTCTGCTCAATACTATGTAACCACCTAAATGGAAAAAGAATACATACATGTGTGTATATAACTTAATTATTTTGCTGTACATCTGAAACTCCTGAAACTAACACAACATTGTTAATCACTTATACTCTAACATAAATAAAAAGTTAAAAAGGAAAGGGATTTCTCTAGTGGTCCAATGACTTAAGACTCTGCACTTACATTGTAAGGGGCCTAGGTTCAATCCCTGGACAAGGAAGTAGATCCCACATGCTACAACTAAGATCAAAGGTCTTGCATGCCAAAACTAGAATCCAACACAATCAGATAAATAAATATGCTTTTGGCTTTTGATTTTTTTTTGGTTTTGTTTTGTTTTTATTAGATCTTTTAAAGGATTTTTTTGGTTCAATTTTGGCCTCTTTTATTGGTCCTACATTTATTTATTTTCTTCCATCTTAAATCCCTGGCCTGTGTGGGCCTTCCGTCACAGTCGCCTCTCCTGTAGCAGAGCACTGGCTCTGGGCACATGAGCTCCAGAGTGCTGGCTTGTAATTGGACACACCAGTCCAGCCAATCCGCCACATGTGGGATCTTCCTGTGCCAGGGATCAAACCGGTGCCCCTTGCACTGCAAGGCAGACTGTTTACCCACTGGACCACCAGAGAAGCCCTGTTTTGTTTTTAAAAAGAAGCTACAGCCTTTTCCTTTGTCATTTTCAATTCAACTGCTTTAACAGGGATAATCACAGGTTTGTCACCTTTAAATCTGAAAGTAATAATAGTAATGAATAATTAAAGTAATACAAAACAAGCAATAATATACATAACAGCTAGATTTTCTTGTGTACTTCTCACCAAACATTGTGCTGAAATCATACTTTGAAAATATATTCTAGATGTGAAATAATAGCTTATTTTCACTTGACACTAGTTACTACTGAGAGGTTCTTCCTCATATTGAATCAGTTGGATTTCCACAGCCACCCTATTGTTGTGAGTACTGTTACTGCCATGCCCAGAAGCAGCTCACCAAGGTCAAGTGGCTTTCTGAGGGCAGTGCTGGGGTTGACACAGGGTGTGTGCTGGCCCCTGCTGGCTCTCCGGGGAGCTGAGGCCTCTGAGTACTGAGCCACTTGCCAGCCACCCCAGCAAAAGACAGAGCTGGGCTTCCAGTCTCCAATCTGCCTGGCTCTACAGACTGAGCTGAATTGGAAGTCAGGATTCTTGGCACATCACAGACATTCACAATATGGTAACCGTGCTTCCTGTCTCCAGCCTCCTCGTTTCTAGCTTTCTCCCAGAATAACCAGGATGAACTGTAGACAAGCAGTTAGAGCAGTGTCTGTCCGTTTGGGCTGCTGTCATAAAATACCATTAACTGGGGGGCTTCAACAGTATTTTTTTCATAGTTCTGGAGGCAGAAAGATCAAGACTAGGGTGCCAGCCCCAGTGAATTCTTGGTTTGGGCCCCCTCCCTGGTTTATAGACAGCCACCTTCTTGACACATTCTCACATGGTGAAGAGAATAATCATCTCTCTTCTTGAAAGGCGTTAATCTCCTTCATGAAGGCTCCACCCTCATGATATAATTCCTTCCCAAAGGCCCCACCTGCAAATCCATAATTGAACATTATGATGTCAATATGTGAATTTCAGCAGGACATATTCAGTCCATTGGAGAAGGATGTGGCAACCCATTCCAGTGTTCTTGCCTGGAGAATCCCATGGACAGAGGAGCCTGGTGCGCTACAATCCATAGAGTCGCAAAGAGGCCAACACACCTTAACGACTAAACAACAAGTAAATTCGGTCCATAGCAAGGGGGAGAGATAGTGGGAAGACAGAATAACACACAGGAAATGGAATTGAAATGACCGGGCTACCTACAGGAGCCAAAGAACGCCAGTGTCAGAGATGAGGAAGGGAGGAATTTGACAAAAGCGATGCTCATTTCCTAGAGCGAAGCAGCCAGCGGGGATATTCAAGGCCAGCCCCACCCTCTTGCAGACTCAGCAGGAAGGGACTGCCTGGAGCAGCTATCATTCTCATGAAAAGGTGACCTGTGTCCCTTTGTCAGGTACCATGCAGGAAAGAGAGCAAGAGACCTGCCCTGAGGCCCAGAATGGACTGAAGCTGCTCGGAGAGCCGGTAGGGCTTTGGCCCTGAATTTGAGGCTGACTGTTTCCAGTAAAAGATACATTTCTTCAAGGTTTGAAAAACCAGCAGTCTGGGGGGAAAGTCTGGCTACGATTATGGTTGCTGGGAAGTCACTGTGGCATGGTGAGCTACCTAATTGCTTGTCCGCCTCCCAAACAGATCATAAACTTCATATTGTGTGTTTATAGCACTTAGTGCTAGCTTGGTCCAGTGAGGGAGCTTAGCAATATTTGTTGAGTCAATGAATGAAATTCTCATGTGGAACATGAGAAAGCAAGTTATTTCAACTCATAGCTTAGAACTGGATGTTTTTACTATTAACTGGGGGCTTCAACAGTATTTTTTTCATAGTTCTGGAGGCAGAAAGATCAAGACTAGGGTGCCAGCCCCAGTGAATTCTTGGTTTGGGCCCCCTCCCTGGTTTATAGACAGCCACCTTCTTGACACATTCTCACATGGTGAAGAGAATAATCATCTCTCTTCTTGAAAGGCGTTAATCTCCTTCATGAAGGCTCCACCCTCATGATATAATTCCTTCCCAAAGGCCCCACCTGCAAATCCATAATTGAACATTATGATGTCAATATGTGAATTTCAGCAGGACATATTCAGTCCATTGGAGAAGGATGTGGCAACCCATTCCAGTGTTCTTGCCTGGAGAATCCCATGGACAGAGGAGCCTGGTGCGCTACAATCCATAGAGTCGCAAAGAGGCCAACACACCTTAACGACTAAACAACAAGTAAATTCGGTCCATAGCAAGGGGGAGAGATAGTGGGAAGACAGAATAACACACAGGAAATGGAATTGAAATGACCGGGCTACCTACAGGAGCCAAAGAACGTCAGTGTCAGAGATGAGGAAGGGAGGAATTTGACAAAAGCGATGCTCATTTCCTAGAGCGAAGCAGCCAGCGGGGATATTCAAGGCCAGCCCCACCCTCTTGCAGACTCAGCAGGAAGGGACTGCCTGGAGCAGCTATCATTCTCATGAAAAGGTGACCTGTGTCCCTTTGTCAGGTACCATGCAGGAAAGAGAGCAAGAGACCTGCCCTGAGGCCCAGAATGGACTGAAGCTGCTCGGAGAGCCGGTAGGGCTTTGGCCCTGAATTTGAGGCTGACTGTTTCCAGTAAAAGATACATTTCTTCAAGGTTTGAAAAACCAGCAGTCTGGGGGGAAAGTCTGGCTACGATTATGGTTGCTGGGAAGTCACTGTGGCATGGTGAGCTACCTAATTGCTTGTCCGCCTCCAAGCAGATCATAAACTTCATATTGTGTGTTTATAGCACTTAGTGCTAGCTTGGTCCAGTGAGGGAGCTTAGCAATATTTGTTGAGTCAATGAATGAAATTCTCATGTGGAACATGAGAAACAGATTATTTTCTGGCTCTATAAGTTATTTCAACTCATAGCTTAGAACTGGATGTCTCATTTTAATAGACAATTAACATGAAAGCAGGAGGGTTATAATAGGCACTATGCATTTCCTTTAGCTTTTTTTTTTATATACTGCTACCTCTTCTATTCATTTCTATTAGTGGGTCCAAGTCATTTCACTCAGTTGACAATATTCATTGAGTTCTCCCTCTACAGAGAAAGCCAAGAGAGATAACTACTAATCGTACTAATCTAGTTCAACTCATGAGCTAACCACAAGTTAACAAAGTACTCAGGGTTCCTGAGGGTCATGTGTAAGCACAGTCAAGGTGACAAACCACAAGAGGAGTGAAATTAGGACACCTAGTTGCTAAGGAGTTTCTCAGGAAGAAGAAACTTACGTAGTAAACTCTTGACCGCTTGACATTCACTGGGAATACAGAGCTGCTTTTTTGTTTGTTTGTTTTCTCGTATTATTAACCCTAGAACTTTCCTAAAAATTATCCTTTTCTGAAGCCAGGATTTCCCATGCATAGCCTCAAACTCTAAGTCTCCTGTCTATTCACCTCTCACCCTGATCTCTCACCTGGTTTTGGTTTTTCCTGAGCATTTCTCCTCACGTCTCCTGGGGAGCTTCCTTCATCTGCATTCTTCAAATACGGGCCTCGGCACAATTCTAGAATAATGACTGTATGCCGTTGATTTGGGGTTGCTCATAGACATCCCAAATGGCTGTTGTCAACTTAGTGAATGTCAAGGACCTGCTGACTTTGTTTGAAACCCATCCAGTTCTGTGAGTCAGACACATGCCATGTCAACTGATACAACACCTCCTGCTTCCAGGATTCCCATCTGGTAGGAAAAGCACAGCCATGTCCAGGGATGGCTGTGAATGATAAGCACTTCCAAAGGCTCTGTGGCCCCTAACTCCTCCCTCTGCAGCTCACCTAAAACCCCAATGGCGCCCACTGAGTGAAGACATTTTGCGTCTCCCCCCAAAATCAGACCCCTACCTCAGCTCCCACCACCTGGCTCATGCTCTCCTGCCACTTTGCCATCCTGTGAGCACCTCAAGGATGCCTCTACCTCAGGGCACCTTGCACATGTCATCCCTCCCCCACCCCCATGTCCACAGGGTGCACTCTAAAACCACACCCTTAAGAGCCCACTGTCTCCGACAGGTAAACTGCAGCTGCTTGTCACTCCCTATTCTTTCTCTTAGCTCTTATGACTACTTTGCTTTTGCCTCTCTTTATAATGAGAATAGAAGTTCCAGGAGAATTAAGTTTTCCTCTTTCACTGTTGTGTCCCCAATCCCAAGAACAGTGCCTGGTACACTGTACAGTGAAATGCAGTAAGGGCTGGGTAAACACGTCCTGAATGAATGAACGAGTGACTGACCGAATGGGCCCTGAAACACAAAGACATCCGAGTCTTTAGAGAAGAGGCTCTGAGAGATGGGACAGAGAAAAATGGCTCCCTGGGATCCACAGGCCTGGACGTAGCCCTTTTTTAGGCAGAGGGGCTTGACAACTAGGTCTCAAGGATATTGGATGCCAGAAACCTAGAAGATCCATAAACCCAGCCGCACAAATGCTCCCTTCTAACACGGCGGCACCTCCAACATGTTACTCATGCCTGACAGGGCTCATTTCTGCCGTCCCCTGTCCTCCCTAAAATTGCTTATCCCCATAACACCTACCATTCAGTGAGTACTAGTCAAGAGGGGCTCACTATTACCCTGTAGTCACTGCAGGTGGGTGATAAGGAAGGAGCTTGTAAGATGTTTCAGTTGGAGAGGCTGGTGAGCAGAGAGGGATGGGAAAGGGCTGTTCCTCACCAGGGGCCCATCAACTCAGATCGGTGTCCTTTCCACTTATCTCTGAAGTCAATTTTTAGCAACAGTTTGTGGTTTCTTATTTAAAGTGGTAAAAGGTCACACAGACACTAGGGGAAAAGGCAACTACAGAACTCACATATGACCACAATCCAATGACATAAACATCATGGTAAAGTTATTTATAAATATCTGGAAAGACTCCTTACCCACACAGAAACTGAACTGGTGTAATGGTTAAGTTCTAAGAATTCAGTGTGGCCAGATAGTCAAACAAATCCATAACTGAACCTTTTATAAGTCTCAGAGAAGTCCCAAGACCTGACACCAGCCTCTGTGGCCACGGCTCTCAGCACGGATGATCAGAATTAAAGACGTAGACACATTAGCTTCTGCAAAACATGGGACAGGGGGCCAGCAGTCTGTAGGACTGAAGGCAATTCCCCTAATTCTTATGTCCTTTTTATTTAGATTTAGAAAGAATGTAGGGAATCGGGAAGTCAGTGATTGATTATAGAAAAGCTGCAGCTGTGCACGTACAAGGTAGACACAATCAAAACAATCTAATCAATTATCTTTACATGCATAAGTCAGCGTTCTGATTTATGCATGACCCAGCATTCATAAGTCCCTGCTGAGAAGTTCCAGATCCCATGCTCTATTCTGAGGTGGCTACCCCAAGCCTCAGAGCCTGTAGCAGCTGTAAATAAGTGCTCCTATTTTTCTACCAGGCACTTCTTTATGACCTTTCTTTTCTAACAGGCCTTTCTTTATGGCCTCAGCATGATTTGATTCCCAGGGCCTGCAGCACTCTGTAAGTTAAATATACGTATGGATTAAAGTTCGTTTTACAAGTTTTGGCTTCTAAGTAATAATGATAATAGCTAATATTTATTTAGCACAAATTATGTTTGCCTTAGTCTGAAACAGTTACATGCATGCAAACTTTAGCACAGGTGCAGTGTAGCTAAGAGCTCTTTTGCCTAAACGGGGAAGAAGAAAGCCAACCCAAAAAGCCCTGATTTGTTGAAAGACTACTCAACAAGTCAGTGCAGGGGTCTCAATATAGGCTGGGTCCTCTGATTGTTGACTGATGGTGAAAGCTTGACCTTGCCTTGGGAACACTGCAACAAGGACAAACATGACAAGGAGTGGAATTTGCAGATCCATATCTGTGTCTTTTTGTGCAAATATGTGGTAGATCATGAAAAAAAAGAAACAGTTTTCTACTGGTAATAATCATTTGCAGTCTGTTACAAAAATAAATAAAGTCTTACCATGCATGTGTGCATGCTAAGTCGCTTCAGTCATGTCCAACTCTGTGCAACACTATCGACTGTAGCCCGCCAGGTTCCTCTGTCCACGGGATCTCCAGGCAGGATTACTGGAGTGGGTTGCCCTGCCCTCCTCCAGGGGATCTTCCTGACTTGGGGATCAAAACAGCACCTCCAGCATTGCAGGTGGATTCTTTACTCCCTGAGCCACCTGGGAAGTCCATAGTCTTATTACACAATCCAGAAATTGCACTTTTGATATTTACTCAGATGAGTTGAAAACTAACATCCGCACCAAAACCTGCACACTGGTGTTTATAGAGGTTTTATTCATAACTGCAGAAAATCTTGGAAGCAGTTAGGTGAGCAAACTGTGGTATATCATACAATGGAATATTACTCAGCAATAAAAAGAAATGAACTATGAAACCACAAAACATGCAGGAAACTTAAAGGCATATTAATAACTGGAAGAAGTTATTCAGAAAAGGCTATAGTCTGTACGAGTCTGGCTAATGATGTTCTAGGAAAAAAACAAACTATGGTGATATACAAAAGACCAGTGATGGTCAGGGGTTTAAGAGGAGGGAGAGATGAAATGGCAGAGCACAGAGGACTTTTAGGTAATGAAAATATTCTGTATGATATTCTAAGTGTAGATATTTTGCAGTCATTATACATTTGTCAGATCCATAGAAGGTACATCACCAAGAGTGACCCATAAGTTAAACCATGACTCTCGGTGATAATGAGGTGTCAGTGCAGCTCCCTCGA
Source organism: Tragulus kanchil (assembly GCA_022376925.1). NCBI lineage: Eukaryota > Metazoa > Chordata > Mammalia > Artiodactyla > Tragulidae > Tragulus > Tragulus kanchil. The sequence goes on from JAIOJX010000006.1 coordinate 83,514,914, forward strand.
TTGTTAACAAATGTTTCTCTCTGATGTGGATGCTGGTGGAGGAGCCGGGGGAGGAGCATGAGAAAATTCTCTGTATTTTCCACTGTGAAAATAAAGTCTATTAATTACTTTTATTTCCAAAAAAATAAAGTCTATTAATTAAAAGAAAAATAATAGGTAGGCCTGTGGGGAGGGGGCTGAGGAAAGCAACAGGAAAATTAAACATCAAAGACTATGAGCACACGGCCGTGGCCTTGAGGCCACGAGGCCCTCGAGGTCAGGGGAATGTGTGGATGCACATGCCTACCTGCCTGTTACATTCACATCCCCCCGAATCTTCACAAAACTCTTGCCCGGTAATTTTGACACAGAGAAAATCAAGGACTTCTCACTGAGGGTCCCAAGATCACAAAGTAGCAAAGTGGTGATTTGAATGGCACTCCGATTACTCTAGTCCACTTCTCTCCTCTAAGTGACTGTTGGAAGATCAAAGCAATGGCCACATAATGGTTTGCTTTACGAATCACATCACATTTCACAGTCTACTTTGCACATGCGCACATAGAGCAGGTACACTGATGGACGGAGTCTGTGGATGGAGGGAAAACAAACAACATTAGAAGCCTCACGTTTATTTACTTCATCATCAAAAGAAAAAGAAGCAGCAGCAGGGCAGGTGATAGGGAAGGAATAATGAATAGAGAATCATTATTACCATCCAGAGTAATAGCCTTTCTGGAAGTTCCCCCACCAAGGACAAAAACTCTTAACGGACAGAGTCTGGCTCTCCTGGGAATCACCCTCTCTGTCATGGGGAGGAAAAAAGAAAACCTTTTGCACCTCTGGAGAGGGGCTAGAGGAGATGGCCACCCAGCCAGGTGACAAGGTCAATCTCCCCAAGTCTCCTGTCTTCTCTACAGTGCATCCCTGGGACCCCGCCCACCTCTCTCCGCTCTTCATGGCCACACACCCATCTCCTTCTTCCACCTCCAAGTCTGGTTGGAAAGGAAGATAAAATCTCCACATCTCCCTACTTCCTTGCTGCTCCAAGAAAACAAAGCCTTCGTTTCTTATCGCTGCAGGAAAACAGTAGGCAATCCTCCCCCCACTCCCGTGACACAGGCAATCCCACCCCACCCCCACCCCACCCCCACCCCCCCACACACACATACACACACACTCAGTTTCAGTACCTTACAAGTTCTGGAGTTAATGTTACTAGTGCGAACTTCCAACTCCCTTCCCTGCGACTTTCTCTTATATTTTTAATCCTTTAAGGGTGCTCGCCTGATAGCTCCTTATTCTGACCCAGATTTTTCCCAAGGTCATACAGAGTCCCATTCCCAGGCCACTTTGCCATAATCGATACCAAGTCCGCATCAAAGACTATGAGCACACGGCCGTGGCCTTGAGGCCACGAGGCCCTCGAGGTCAGGGGAATGTGTGGATGCACATGCCTACCTGCCTGTTACATTCACATCCCCCCGAATCTTCACAAAACTCTTGCCCGGTAATTTTGACACAGAGAAAATCAAGGACTTCTCACTGAGGGTCCCAAGATCACAAAGTAGCAAAGTGGTGATTTGAATGGCATTCCGATTACTCTAGTCCACTTCTCTCCTCTAAGTGACTGTTGGAAGATCAAAGCAATGGCCACATAATGGTTTGCTTTACGAATCACATCACATTTCACAGTCTACTTTGCACATGCGCACATAGAGCAGGTACACTGATGGACGGAGTCTGTGGATGGAGGGAAAACAAACAACATTAGAAGCCTCACGTTTATTTACTTCATCATCAAAAGAAAAAGAAGCAGCAGCAGGGCAGGTGATAGGGAAGGAATAATGAATAGAGAATCATTATTACCATCCAGAGTAATAGCCTTTCTGGAAGTTCCCCCACCAAGGACAAAAACTCTTAACGGACAGAGTCTGGCTCTCCTGGGAATCACCCTCTCTGTCATGGGGAGGAAAAAAGAAAACCTTTTGCACCTCTGGAGAGGGGCTAGAGGAGATGGCCACCCAGCCAGGTGACAAGGTCAATCTCCCCAAGTCTCCTGTCTTCTCTACAGTGCATCCCTGGGACCCCGCCCACCTCTCTCCGCTCTTCATGGCCACACACCCATCTCCTTCTTCCACCTCCAAGTCTGGTTGGAAAGGAAGATAAAATCTCCACATCTCCCTACTTCCTTGCTGCTCCAAGAAAACAAAGCCTTCGTTTCTTATCGCTGCAGGAAAACAGTAGGCAATCCTCCCCCCACTCCCGTGACACAGGCAATCCCACCCCACCCCCACCCCACCCCCACCCCACCCCCACACACACATACACACACACTCAGTTTCAGTACCTTACAAGTTCTGGAGTTAATGTTACTAGTGCGAACTTCCAACTCCCTTCCCTGCGACTTTCTCTTATATTTTTAATCCTTTAAGGGTGCTCGCCTGATAGCTCCTTATTCTGACCCAGATTTTTCCCAAGGTCATACAGAGTCCCATTCCCAGGCCACTTTGCCATAATCGATCCAGCGCAGGGTGGCGAAATTGATGGCTTCGGCGCAGTTGAAGCCATGGTTGAAGCCCGAATGGTAGCCATAGGGGAAGGTCACCACGAACTCTCCAGCTTCCTGCGTGACCCGACTGAAGGGGACGCCATTGTCCTTGAGCACCTTGGGCGAGATGAGCGCCACCTTGTGCCGCAGGAAGGCCTCGCAGCCCTGCGAGCTCTCAGGGAAAAGCTCCCTGGCCAGGCGTTCCAGGCGCTGGCCATGCTCAGGGGGCACCGCGTACCAGGTCTTGGGCTCGCCGAAGTGCAGGAAGTTGATGCTGTAAAGGTCCATGTCCTCCGTGTGCCAGGCGAAGGCGGTCTTCCACATGCCGAAGTACAGGTAGGGCGTGTTGACGCCTTCGATGACCACCCCGCACTCCTGCTCCAGCAGGTCCTGAACGGTTCCCAGGTTTCAGAGTTTTTCTCACATAAGAAGCCATTCACTGATAACACCATAAGAATTGGTCATAAATATAAACGTTTGTACGAATCCTACTTCTGCTCCAAATTTTCAAAATCCACCAAGCCTGAGCTTGATGCTTTTAGCTTTTTCCTAAATCTGAGGATGCTAGCTCACCCGGGGGGCTTTTCTTTCTTGACTTTTCTGCTCCCTCTTGCCCCCTGCTGGACAGACTGGCAATTACAAGTAGTATCAGACATCCTAATTTTTCCATTTCTTTTTTTTGGTCACTTACATCGATCTTTCATTTATTTATCTTTGTTCTTTGGACTGTGTGGGCCTCCCATCGCAGTGGCCTCTCTCGCTGCAGAGCACCGGCTCTGGGAGCATGCGCTCCAGAGCTCTTCCGGCTCGGTAATTGGACACATCGGTCCGGCCGCTTTGCGGCATGTGGAATCTTCCTAGGCCAGGGATCGAACCAGCGTCCCTTGCACTTGAAAGCGGTGTCCTTACCGACCGGACCACGAAGGAAGCCCTAATTTTTCCATTTCTTAACCAGACCTGTTCTGTGTCTGCCTTAGGGTTCCTTGTAAGCAATAGATTTGTGAAATACCTTTTATCCCCTCAACACTGAATGAAATGTCGTTATTTTAAAATTTAAATTCTAGATGGCACGTTCCTCATATCCTATAATTTTAAGTTAATAAGCTTCAAACTCCCAAATTCCAAGGTCTATTTTTCATATAGCTGAAGTTGCTGGAGATCCAGGTGATCCATCATATAACATGTAAGTATTAACTTCTCCAACAATTATTGTTTAGTTGCTAAGTCATGTCCAACTCTTTTGCAGCACCATGGACATGGGCTGTAGCCCACAAGACTCCTCTGTCTATGGAATTTCCCAGGTAAAAACGCTGGTGTTGGTTGCCATTTCCTTCTCCAGGGGATATTCTGACCCACAGATGGAACCTGAGTCTCCTTCACTGTCAGATGGACGCTTTATTACTGAGTCACAAGGGAAGCCCTGCTACAACAGTAAAACCTCTCAATATATCCCGCACCATCACCAAAAGTCACCTGAACTCTAAGCAATTAGAATTAGAAGGGTATCGCCCAGATTTCCAGTTCATTCAAGAACTGAATCCTAGGTTCAGCAGATTCTCACACAAAAGAAATAGGCTTTCAACCAAGAAATATTTAGTGACTACATTCAATCAGCTCTGATATAAATCCACTGTCAGCAGATCTGTAGGACTCCAAACTATTCTTTTCCACTGCTAATAAATCTGTTTGTTACTGTTGCACTATTTTGATTCATAATATTGATTTATTGAATATTGAAAATATTTGATTGAAAATATTTCTTTGAAAATAGAACATGAAAAGGCCACTTGATAATTTTTTAAATTTAATCACCAAAATAAAAAGGAAAGACTTAGGGACTTTTAATGGTATCACCAACTCAATGGACATGAGTCTGAGCAAACTCTGGGAAATAGTGAAGGACAGGGAAGCCTGGTGTGCTGCAGTCCATGGGGTCACAAAGAGTCAGACATGACTGAGCAACTGAACAACAATAACTACATCTCAAATATAAATAGTTCTTGCCTTAATCTTAAAAAAAAACCTTTTTCTTTAAATAACAAACAAGAATGGAGGACTAAACAGGCAATTTTGCTATAATAAATACGAAGTCCTAATTTGACTTGAACATTTTTCAAGATCCAGAAATATGTCTTCCCCTTTGGACTCAGCCACACTGGAGTTATCCTCAGAATAAAAGAACAGAGGATAGCCTCAGAGACCTCTGGGATAATATCTAACACACCAATATTTGAATTATAGGGGTTCCAGAAGAAGAAGAAAAAAAGAAAGGCTATGAGAAATTTTTTGAAGAGATTATAGTTGAAAATTTCCCCAACATGGGAAAAGAAATAATCAATCAAGTCCAAGAAGTGCAAAGAGTACCATACAGAATCAATCCGAGAAGAAACACACCAAGACACATATTAATGAAGCTAACACAAATTAAACACAAGGACAGAATTCTCAAAGCAGCAAGGGAAAAGCAACAAGGGAAAAACAACTGACATACAAGGGAAAGCCCATACGTTTAACGGCTGATCTTTCAACAGAAACTCTGCAGGCCAGAAGGGAATGGCAGGACACATTTAAACGGCTAAAAGAGAATAATCTGCAACCAAGAATCCTCTACCCTGCAAGGATCTCATTCAAAATTGACGGAGAAATCAAAAGCTTTACAGATAAGCAAAAATTAAAAGAATTTAGTAACACCAAAACAGCCTTACAACAAGTGTTAAAGGGACTTATATAGACAACAAGCATAAAAGGAGAAGATCCATGAAACAAATCCATCATAACATCTAAGAAGATGACAATAGGATCATTTGTATCAATAATTACTTTGAATGTAAATGGACTAAATGCCCCAACCAAAAGACACAGACCGGCTGAATGGATTCAAAAACCCGACCCATACATATGCTGCCTCCAGGAAACTCACTTCAGACCTAGAGACACTCATAGACTGAAAGTGAGAGGCTGGAAAAAGATATTCCATGCAAATGGAAATCAAAAGAAAGCTGGAGTGGCAATCCTCATATCAGACCAAATAGACATCAAAATAAAGAAGATTAGAAGAGACAAGGCAGGACACTACATAATGATCAAGGGATCGATCCAAGAAGAAGACATAACAGTCATAAATATCTATGCACCCAACACAGGAGCACCCCCATACATAAGACATACACTTTCAGACATAGAAGAAGACATCAACAATAACACAATCATAGTAGGAGACTTTAACACTCCTCTCACACCAATGGACAAATCATCCAAACAGAAAATTAACAAAGAAACACAAACCTTAAATGCCACACTAGAAGAAATGGACCTCATTGATATCTTTAGGACTTTCCATCCTAAAGCAGAAGAATACACTTTCTTCTCAAGTGCTCACGGAACATTCTCCAGGATAGATCACATCTTGGGCCACAAATCAAACCTCAGTCAATTCAAGAAAACTGAAATTATATCAACCATCTTCTTGGACCACAGTGCCGTGAGACTAGAGATCAACTACAGGAAAAAAAATCGCTAAAAAAACAAACGCATGGTGATTAAACAACACATACCTAAAAAACCAACTGATTACCGAGCAAATCAAAGGAGAAATAAAACAATTCCTAGAAGAAAACGACAATGAACACATGACAGTGCAAAACCTATGGGATACTTCAAGAGCAGTTCTAAGAGGGAAGTTTATAGCAATTCAATCCCACCTCAAGAAACTAGGAAAATCTCAAACAGACGACCTAACCTTACGCTTAAAACAACTGGAGAAAGAAGAACAAAAACACCCCAAAGCCAGCAGAAGAAGGGAAATCATAGAGATCAGAGCAGAGATAAATGAGAAAGAAACAAAAGAAACAATAGCAAAGATAAATAAAACAAAAAGCTGGTTCTTTGAAAAGGTAAATAAAATCAACACACCACTGGCCAGACTCATCAAGAAAAAGAGAGAGAAGAACCAGATCACCAAAATCAACAATGAAAAAGGAGAGATTACAACAGATCATGCAGAAATCCAAAGGATTATAAGAAACTATTATGAACAACTCTATGGCAACAAACTGGACAACCTGGAAGAAATGGACAGTTTCTTGGGGAAGATTAATCTCCCAAGACTGAGCCAGGAAGAGACAGAAACTTTGAACAAGCCAATCACAAGCTCAGAAATTGACTTTGTGATCAAAAATCTACCCAAAAATAAAAGCCCGGGGCCAGATGGTTTCACAGCTGAATTCTACCAAACATTTAAAGAAGAGCTAATGCCTGTCCTTCTAAAACTCTTCCAAAAAATTGCACTGTTTGGAACACTGTTTGAACACTTCCAAACACATTCTATGAGGCCGCCATCACCCTGATACCAAAGCCAGGCAAAGACAACACAAAAAAAGAAAATTATAGGCCAGTTTCACTGATGAATCTAGACGCCAAAATCTTCAGCAAAATCCTAGCAAACAGAATTCAACAACACATCAAAAAGCTCATACATCATGATCAAGTTGGGTTCATCCCAGGCATGCAAGGATTCTTCAACATCTGCAAATCAATCAATGTGATACACCATATCAACAAATTGAGAGACAAAAATCACATGATCATCTCAATAGATGCAGAAAAAACCTTTGACAAAGTAGAGCATCCATTTATGATAAAAACTCTTCAGAAAATGGGCATAGAAGGAACCTATCTCAACATAGTGAAAGACATCTATGAGAAGCCCACAGCGAACATTGTCCTCAATGGTGAAAAACTGAAAGCATTTCCTCTAAGATCAGGAACAAGACAAGGGTGTCCACTTTCACCACTCTTATTCAACATAGTCCTGGAAGTTCTAGAAACAGCAATAAGAGAAGAGAAAGAAATCAAAGGAATCCAGATTGGAAAGGAAGAAGTCAAACTCTCTCCATTTGCAGATGACATGATATTATACATAGAAAATCCCAAAGACACTATTACAAAACTACTAGAGTTAATCAGCGAATTCAGCAAAGTTGCAGGATACAAAATCAATATACAGAAATCACTGGCATTCCTATACACAAACAATGAAAAATCAGAAAACGAAATCAAAGAGGCAATCCCCTTCACCATTGCAACCAAAAGAATCAAATATCTAGAAATAAACCTACCCAAAGAAACAAAAGAACTGTACACAGAAAATTACAAGACACTCATGAGAGACATTAGAGAAGACTTAAACAGGTGGAGAAATATTCCATGTTCCTGGGTTGGAAGAATCAAAATTGTGAAAATGACCATACTACCAAATGTCATCCATAGATTCAATGTGATCCCTATCAAACTTCCAATGACATTCTTCACAGAATTAGACCAAAGAATAACACAGTTCATATGGAAACACAAAAGACCTCGAATAGCCAAAGCAATCCTGAGGAAGAAGAATGGAGCTGGAGGGATCAGCCTCCCCAATTTCAGACTCTACTACAAAGCAACAGTCCTCAAGACAGTATGGTACTGGCACAAAAACAGAACTATAGACCAATGGAACAAGATCGAGAACCCAGAGATAAACCCACACACCTATGGGTACCTTATTTTTGACAAAGGAGGCGAACATATAAAATGGGACAAAGACAGCCTCTTCAACAAATGGTGCTGGGAAAATTGGACAGCTACGTGCAAGAAAATGAAGTGGGAACATTCCCTGACACCATACACTAAGATCAACTCAAAATGGATTAAAGACCTAAATGGAAGACCAGAAACCATCAAACTCTTAGAGGAGAATATAGGCAAAACCCTCAAGGACATAAATCAAAGCAAGATCTTCTCTGACCCACCTACTAGAACAGCGGAACTCAAAAGACAAATGAACATGTGGGACCTCATGAAACTTAAAAGCTTTTGTACAGCTAAAGAAATTACAAAAAAGCTGAACAGACAGCCCACAGAGTGGGAGAAAATCATAGCAAATAAAACAGACAAAGAATTAATCTCCAAAATCTACAAGCAACTCAGACAACTCAGCACCGGAAAAACGAACAACCCAATCAAAAAATGGGAAAAGAACCTAAACAGACACCTCTCCAAAGAGGACATACAGAAATCACTGGCATTCCTATACACAAACAATGAAAAATCAGAAAACGAAATCAAAGAGGCAATCCCCTTCACCATTGCAACCAAAAGAATCAAATATCTAGAAATAAACCTACCCAAAGAAACAAAAGAACTGTACACAGAAAATTACAAGACACTCATGAGAGACATTAGAGAAGACTTAAACAGGTGGAGAAATATTCCATGTTCCTGGGTTGGAAGAATCAAAATTGTGAAAATGACCATACTACCAAATGTCATCCATAGATTCAATGTGATCCCTATCAAACTTCCAATGACATTCTTCACAGAATTAGACCAAAGAATAACACAGTTCATATGGAAACACAAAAGACCTCGAATAGCCAAAGCAATCCTGAGGAAGAAGAATGGAGCTGGAGGGATCAGCCTCCCCAATTTCAGACTCTACTACAAAGCAACAGTCCTCAAGACAGTATGGTACTGGCACAAAAACAGAACTATAGACCAATGGAACAAGATCGAGAACCCAGAGATAAACCCACACACCTATGGGTACCTTATTTTTGACAAAGGAGGCGAACATATAAAATGGGACAAAGACAGCCTCTTCAACAAATGGTGCTGGGAAAATTGGACAGCTACGTGCAAGAAAATGAAGTGGGAACATTCCCTGACACCATACACTAAGATCAACTCAAAATGGATTAAAGACCTAAATGGAAGACCAGAAACCATCAAACTCTTAGAGGAGAATATAGGCAAAACCCTCAAGGACATAAATCAAAGCAAGATCTTCTCTGACCCACCTACTAGAACAGCGGAACTCAAAAGACAAATGAACATGTGGGACCTCATGAAACTTAAAAGCTTTTGTACAGCTAAAGAAATTACAAAAAAGCTGAACAGACAGCCCACAGAGTGGGAGAAAATCATAGCAAATAAAACAGACAAAGAATTAATCTCCAAAATCTACAAGCAACTCAGACAACTCAGCACCGGAAAAACGAACAACCCAATCAAAAAATGGGAAAAGAACCTAAACAGACACCTCTCCAAAGAGGACATACAGATGGCCCAAAAGCAATGAAACGATGCTCAACTTCACTAATAATTAGAGAAATGCAAATTAAAACTACGATGAGAGATCACCTCACACCTGTCAGAAGGGCCGTCATCCACAAAGCGACAGACAATAAATGCTGGAGAGGGTGCAGAGAAAAGGGAACACTCCTGCATTGCTGGTGGGAGTGTAAATTGATACAGCCTCTATGGAAGACAGTCTGGAGATTCCTTAAAAAACTAAAAATAGAAGCACCATACGACCCAGCAATCCCACTCTTAGGCTTATACCCTGATGAAATCAAATCTGAAAGAAGCACCTGTACCCCAATGTTCATTGCAGCTCTCTATACAATAGCTAGAACATGGAAGGAACCTAGATTCCCATCAACGAACGAATGGATCCAAAAGCTCTGGTACATATATACAATGGAATACTACACAGCTGTAAAGAGAAATGCTGAAGAATCAGCCCTAATGAGGTGGCTGGATCTAGAACGTATCATCAAAAGTGAAGTCAGTCAGAAAGAGCAGGACAAATACAGTATATTAACACATATATACAGAATCTAGCAGGATGGTGATGATGGCGCACGCAGTGAAGCAATGGAAAGACAGACATGGACAGTGGACATACAGACATTGTTGGGAAGGAACAGATGGTGGGAGGCGTAAAGGAAGTAGCATGAAGGCCTGTACTATCATAAGTGAAGAAAATAGCTCTAGTCATTGCTATGTGAGAAAAGGGGATCCTTCAGGGGTAATGTGTGATGGTTGGGAGGGATGGATATACATGTGACTGATCTGGGAACATGCATGTCTGTAAATAACAAAACTCTGTAAAAGTTAAAAGTAAAATAAAGGTTTAAAAAAAAAAAAAGAAAATGGGCTGATAGGCCAAAATATTTTAATTCAATCAGACATATCCTAATCCAATCCCATGACTTCTTAGTAAAATTCAAAATAGAATTAACCCTGAAATTGAAAGCCCAGAAAGATTAAAAAGTGAGTACTCAGAGAAATGTTTACTAAGGAGAGAAAAAGATAAGAATTTCTAGCTAGATGATTTAACTTAATGATTTATTCAAATACATATGACTTGAATGACTACTATGCTTAAGGTACTAAATAAGTTCAATGGAGAATATAAAAATGAATTAGGACTTAGATCTTCCTGCGAAATGGTTTATTTTCATAGGGAATATGGGAAAAATACAGGACTAATCAATAAGCTGGATTCGAATATTCAGTTCAATATTTACTACACAGCAACCTTTAGTATTTTATTCAATTTTTCAACATTTCTGTGTCTTCATCTCATTTTTATTTTATTTTGTTGTTTATTTTCAGCTATTCTGGGTTTTCACTGCTGACACAGGCTCTTCTCTAGCTGCAGGGAGTCAAGGCTACTCTCTAGTTGAGGTGAGCAGGCTTCTTGTTGCAGTGACTTCTCTTGTGGAGCTCTGGCTCTAGGGCACACAGGCTTCAGTAGTTGGGGCACATGGGCTCCATAGTTTCAGCTCTGAGGCTCTAGGGCACAGGCTCAATAGTTGTGACTCAGGGGCTTAGCCACTCCGCAGCATGTGGGATCTTCTCAGATCAGGGATCAGACCCGTGTCTCCTGCATTGGCAAGTGAACTCTTTACTACTGAGCTACCAGGGAAACCCTGTCTTCATCTCTTTAAAGAGAATGTTAGTAGTTTCTACATCATAGGGTGATTTTGTTTATTGTGCTGGTCTTAAGGCTTGGTATGCTGCCTGGCATATTGTCTGTGCTTAGTGTAGTAATATTATAGTGTATTACACCAGATCAGAGAGGTGTGGGACATCTCTTGTGATCCCATGCCTCTTGTGAGGATCTTGTGAGAATCTCGACCAGTAAGTAGGAGTCATTGTCATCTGCCAAAAAAGAAACAAATGATGAAACAGAAGTTCCAGAAAAGGTGGAAAGTTTGAAATAGTGACTATGTGTGGGTGAGCATTGACATAAGCAAGAAAAATGTGAAAGGTCTCTAGAGTTTTCTTGCATTGTTCAGCAAGCTGACCTCTCAGTTTCTTCATCTCCTCCTCTTTCTTAAATGATTTTCCTTCCTACCCCAACTAAGTCACCCTTGTAATTTGACCTTTTCTGAAATCTTATTTTAGGGATCCTATTCTTTCTTTTTTTTTTTAACTTTTATTTTACTTTTGACTTTTACAGAGTTTTGTTGTTTACAGATATGTATGTTCCCAGATTAGTCATACGTGTATCCCCCCCATCCCACCCCTCCAGACCATCATGCAGCACCCTTGCAGGGGGATCCTACTCTTGAACCAGGACTCCTCAGGTGGTTCAATGGGTAAAGAATCCATTTGCAATACGGGAGACGCAGATTCCCTCTCTGGGTCAGGAAGATTCAGCCCCTGGAGGAGGGCATGGCAACCGATGGAAGCAACTGAGCACGCACGGGCACGCACTCAAGAACCAAAGCTGACCACCGTTTTGCACACGGTAGTACCCAACAATCTACCGAAATGAGAATCTCTGAGTGTTTGGTTCTTCTTTGCTTCTTTCCTTTTATCTTTACTCATTTTGGATGGACAAAAAATGCTGCTTGAGTTCCCCTTTAATCCTCTCACCCTCCTGATTTAGGAAGATTAATGTCTGCCTCCTCAGCGCAGAGATGGTCTTCATTAGTAAAATGTCCCAAGAAATGAAATCTAGACAGCAATGAGCTCTGCAAGAGGGAAGAGTAAGGGAAAAAAGATAGATAAAAATAGCCTCTTTCTTGTGTTTTCCAGGAGCCAGGCTTTTCATACCTTTTTTTTTTTTTTTAAGTAGATCTTGTCTCTTCCTTTCCATCACTTATACTGTACTATGTGGCATTGGTTAATACCTCTAATTCTAATTACTGGCAGAAATGTCTCAAATATCTCCCTCTTAAAATGCTGGCTTTGGGGATAAAATATTTAACTACATAAATCGAGGAAATGTTTTCAGTTAAAGGAAGTATTCATTGATTCCTCTGTTGGGGCCATGTTTTAAACAGAACAGAGTGTTGAGTTCTGTCATAAGCCCATCTACATCTAGGAAAATGATCATATAACTCTCCTTTTTAGATCTATTAATAAGGCATATTATCAGGTTTCCTTATTTTAAACTACATTGCTTTTCTGCAATAAACATTTAGTCATTGTTAGTCTCTTAATAGGAGCTCCCCAGGTGTCAAAGTGGTAAAGAATCAGCTTGCCAATTCAGGACATGCAGGAGATGAGTTCAACGAAGGGTCAGGAACATGGCCCACTCTAATATTCTTGTCTGAGAAATTCCATGGAGAGAGAAGTTTGGCAGGCTATAGTCCATGGGGTCACAAAGAATGTAATGTAATTGAACTAATTTTATTTCATTTTTAAAAATTTTTATTTATTTATCTGGATGTGTTGGATCTTCATTGTGGTACTTGGTATCTTTGTTGCATTAAGACTCTGGGCTCAGTGGTGGCAGCTCAAGCACTTTTTGTTGCTTTGCAGCATGTGGGAATCTTAGTTCCCTGACCAGGACTCAAACTCAGGTCTACTGCATTGCAAGGTGGACTCTTAACCACTGGACCACCAGGGGAAATCCCTGAGCTAATTTTAATTTAAAACTTTCTTAGCTGATTTTAGGGCTTCCTGTGGATCATTGATAAAGAATCTGCCTGAAATTCAGGGAACGCAGGAAATGCAGGTTCAATCCCTGGGTCAGAAAGATCCCCTGGAGGAGGGCATGGCAACCCATTCCAGTATTGTGCCTGGAGAATTCCATGGACAGAGGAGCCTGGTGGGCTACAGTCCATCGTGTTGCAGAGTTGGACGTAACTGAAGCAGCTCAGCACAGCACAGCTAAGTTTACTTTAAAACTTTCACACTGATATTCATAAACAACTTTTGTCTATTGCTTTCATTATGCAATTTGTCAGGTTTTTCATCAATGTTATGCTTACTTTAAAACTCTAATTTTTTCTTCTTTTTGAAAGCCTAAATAGGTTTGAAAAGATCTGGTTAAAGGTTGCACACATTTCCCAGTGAAACTACCTAGTACTAGTAATTTTTGAAGAGGTATATCTTGTGACATCTTTCTGTATTTCTTATGTAGAAATGTATATCTTAGAGTTTCTATCTCTTCCGAAATCTGTTTTAGGAAACCTACCAGTTAGCTTTTTCAACGTTGATTTTAGATCTATTAAATAAAAAAAGGCATATTATCAGGTTTCCTTATTTTAAACTACATTGCTTTTCTGCAATAAACATTTAGTCATTGTTAGTCTCTTAATAGGAGCTCCCCAGGTGTCAAAGTGGTAAAGAATCAGCTTGCCAATTCAGGACATGCAGGAGATGAGTTCAACGAAGGGTCAGGAACATGGCCCACTCTAATATTCTTGTCTGAGAAATTCCATGGAGAGAGAAGTTTGGCAGGCTATAGTCCATGGGGTCACAAAGAATGTAATGTAATTGAACTAATTTTATTTCATTTTTAAAAATTTTTATTTATTTATCTGGATGTGTTGGATCTTCATTGTGGTACTTGGTATCTTTGTTGCATTAAGACTCTGGGCTCAGTGGTGGCAGCTCAAGCACTTTTTGTTGCTTTGCAGCATGTGGGAATCTTAGTTCCCTGACCAGGACTCAAACTCAGGTCTACTGCATTGCAAGGTGGACTCTTAACCACTGGACCACCAGGGAAGTCCCTGAGCTAATTTTAATTTAAAACTTTCTTAGCTGATTTTAGGGCTTCCCCTGTGGATCATTGATAAAGAATCTGCCTGAAATTCAGGGAACGCAGGAAATGCAGGTTCAATCCCTGGGTCAGAAAGATCCCCTGGAGGAGGGCATGGCAACCCATTCCAGTATTGTGCCTGGAGAATTCCATGGACAGAGGAGCCTGGTGGGCTACAGTCCATCGTGTTGCAGAGTTGGACGTAACTGAAGCAGCTCAGCACAGCACAGCTAAGTTTACTTTAAAACTTTCACACTGATATTCATAAACAACTTTTGTCTATTGCTTTCATTATGCAATTTGTCAGGTTTTTCATCAATGTTATGCTTACTTTAAAACTCTAATTTTTTCTTCTTTTTGAAAGCCTAAATAGGTTTGAAAAGATCTGGTTAAAGGTTGCACACATTTCCCAGTGAAACTACCTAGTACTAGTAATTTTTGAAGAGGTATATCTTGTGACATCTTTCTGTATTTCTTATGTAGAAATGTATATCTTAGAGTTTCTATCTCTTCCGAAATCTGTTTTAGGTAATTAATTTTTCCTTCAAAAGTATCCAGTTGAGCTTTTTGTTGATTTCTTAGTTATGTTACAGCTTTTCTAAGTCATTTACTTATGCATATATATATTCATTAATATATTCATTAATTTCTTCCTGCTATGTTCTGTTTGTTTTTCTCTAGCTCTGAGACAGTAGCTTAATCCATTTAATCTCATTATTTTAATTTTATTGATAAAAATACTTAAGGCTGTAAATTTTCCTCCTTACCATTTTAATTGCATCTCATTTATTCGCAAGTATTTCCACTCATTTTTAAATCTAAAAACTCTCAAGTAATGTTTATTGCGTCTCAGGTATCCATCCTAGTGCTTACAAATACTGATCATAGAATCATATCAGGCGGGTACTGTACTGTTACTATCCCGTTTTACAGTTGAGGAAACTGATTCAGGAAGAAGTTAAATAATTCACCACAATCATACCAATAGGTAAGAGTGAAGCTGGGATTCCGAATCAGGCAGTCTGGCTCCAGAGTTTATACAGTTAACAAATATTTACTTATTTTTACTTATATTTAGTTAACAAATATTTTCCAAGGAACTGTATTACTGTGGTTTATATGCTTCTAACCTACAGGTCTTTTTATTGTTTTATATAAATATTTTTACAGATTTTTGTTGTTCATAGACATGTATGCTACCATATCAGTCAGATGCATATCCTTGGCCCCCTGCCCCCTCCACTCCGCCTCCCCTCCCCCTGCCCCAGTCTCCCTATCCCAACCCTCCAGGCCATCACACCTCGCCCCTGCATGATCCCCTATCCCACAGCACAATGACAATAGCTATCTTTTTCACATATGATAGTATAGGTTTCCATGTTACTCCCTCTATGCCTCCCACCCACTGTTCATTCCCCTCAATGTCCATATATCTTTTTATTATTATTATGGCCTCTTTTATTGGTTTTCCATTCATTTATTTTTCATCCATCTTATTCTTTGGCCTGTGTGGACCTCTCATCGCAGTGGCCTCTCTCGTTGCAGAGCACCAGCTCTGGGTGCATGCGCTCCAGAGTGCTGGCTCGTAATTGGACACATCGGTCCAGCTGCTCCGCGGCATATGGGATCCTCCCGGGGCCAGCAATCGAACTGGCACCCCTTGCACTGCAAGGCAGACTCTTTATTCACTGGAGCATGAGGGAAACCCACCTACAGGTCTTTTAATGAGGATTTTTAACTTTCCAGGCAAGACCTATTGCCTGAATTTTAATTTCTAGTTTTATGTATGATAATTACAGAGTTTAATCTTTTTCCTTACTTCCTTAGAACTTATTAGTATTTTCTCTTTACCCAAATGTATTACCAATTTTTGTGATTAATTCTTTGGCAATGACAAAAGGGAGTGCTTTGTTACCAAGTACATAAATTCTACCTTACTGTTGATGATGTTGAAGTTTTCTATATCCTTAAGTTTGTCAATTTCTTTTTCCTCCTGAATTAAGACGAAAGGAGGTTCCATGCCCTCTTTAGGTGCAGCACTGTCCCCACTTTTTAATGTTTACTGACCCAGAAGCTCCCCAAACCTTGTTATTGTGGACAAGGGATTCACAGAGGCTTTATTACATGTACATTATTGATTACGTGATTAGCCGTTGGTGATTGGCTCAATTCCAGCCCCTCCCCTCCTTGAAAGTATAGGGTGGGATTGAAAAAATCCAAGCCTCTAACTGCAGAATTAGTTCCCCTAGCAAACAGCCCCCATCCCTAAGTGGCCTAGGGGAACTTTAACAGTCACCACATTAACATAACAAAATCATAAAACATAACTCTATTTACTTAGAAAATTCCAAGTGTTTTAGGAGCTATTGATCAGAAACCAAGAGGAGTACCAAATGTTTATTTCATGTTATAAATCACAATACAACATTAGGTGATTTAAATTTTCCTATCTTTAATGTGCTTCTTTCAACTTGTTTGATGTTCTATAATTTAAACTTTGTTACATAGGCATTCACAACTGCTATACCTTCATGGTGAGATGTAGTCTTTTGAGCTCTTTCATACACCTTTGAGATTCAATTTTAGTCTGTCTGATACTAAAATCCATGACTTCTGCTTAGTATAGTTTTGTCTATTCATTTACCTTTAACTTCGTTCATGGTTAGATGTGAAAGCTGATTTAATTCATCGGTCCAGCTGCTCCTGCATATGGGATCCTCCGGGCCAGCAATCGAACTGGCACCCTTGCACTGCAAGGCAGACTCTTTATTCACTGGAGCATGAGGGAAACCCACCTACAGGTCTTTTAATGAGGATTTTTAACTTTCCAGGCAAGACCTATTGCCTGAATTTTAATTTCTAGTTTTATGTATGATAATTACAGAGTTTAATCTTTTTCCTTACTTCCTTAGAACTTATTAGTATTTTCTCTTTACCCAAATGTATTACCAATTTTGTGATTAACTCTTTGGCAATGACAAAAGGGAGTGCTTTGTTACCAAGTACATAAATTCTACCTTACTGTTGATGATGTTGAAGTTTTCTATATCCTTAAGTTTGTCAATTTCTTTTTCCTCCTGAATTAAGACGAAAGGAGGTTCCATGCCCTCTTTAGGTGCAGCACTGTCCCCACTTTTTAATGTTTACTGACCCAGAAGCTCCCCAAACCTTGTTATTGTGGACAAGGGATTCACAGAGGCTTTATTACATGTACATTATTGATTACGTGATTAGCCGTTGGTGATTGGCTCAATTCCAGCCCCTCCCCTCCTTGAAAGTATAGGGTGGGATTGAAAAAATCCAAGCCTCTAACTGCAGAATTAGTTCCCCTAGCAAACAGCCCCCATCCCTAAGTGGCCTAGGGGAACTTTAACAGTCACCACATTAACATAACAAAATCATAAAACATAACTCTATTTACTTAGAAAATTCCAAGTGTTTTAGGAGCTATTGATCAGAAACCAAGAGGAGTACCAAATGTTTATTTCATGTTATAAATCACAATACAACATTAGGTGATTTAAATTTTCCTATCTTTAATGTGCTTCTTTCAACTTGTTTGATGTTCTATAATTTAAACTTTGTTACATAGGCATTCACAACTGCTATACCTTCATGGTGAGATGTAGTCTTTTGAGCTCTTTCATACACCTTTGAGATTCAATTTTAGTCTGTCTGATACTAAAATCCATGACTTCTGCTTAGTATAGTTTTGTCTATTCATTTACCTTTAACTTTTCTGGATTACTATGGTTTAGATTGTTGAAAGACAAGCTGAGACATATTAAAAAATTAAAAGTTTATTTATGCAAAATTCAACTCAAACTCGACAGCATTTGGTCTAGTAGAAGGGAGTACTGAGAAGCTCTACAAAATAAAAGATGTAGACAGAAGGGAGTGGGAACCAGGAAGTTGTACTAGGCAAAAGAGTGGGCTGGTAATTGCAAGGTCACTTTCCTTTAAACATAATCCTAAATATATTTTAGGGCTTCCATGGTGGTCCAATGGGTAAGGACACCGCCTTTCAGTGCAAGGGGCGCCAGTTCGATCTCTGGCCTGGGAAGATCCCACGTGCCGCGGAGCAGCTGGACTGATGTGTCCAGCTACCGAGCTGGAGCTCTAGAGCGAAGAGAGGCCACTGCAATGGGAGACCCACACAGGCCAAAGAACAAAGATGAATGAAAACAAATAAATGAAAGACCAATAGAAGTGGCCAAATATATTAAGGATTTTTACCTTTCTTTATTTTGGGGATACACATCAGGATAACAGCTTTAATAAATATCAATAAAGTTACAAAGAGCTTCCCTGGTGGCTCAGACAGTAATGAATCTGTCTGTAATGCAGAAGACCCAGGTTCAATCCCTGGGTTGGAGAAGGGAATGACAACCCACTCCAATCCCATGGACAGAGGAGCCTGGCAGGCTACAGTGCATGAAGTTGTAAAGAGTTGGGCATGACTGAGCGAGAGCACACACACTCACCAAGTTACAGATATCTGTACGAGTCACATTTGGCAAATTCTTCAACAGTCACAGGCTCACAGATTGAAGACCATCCATTTGTGGGGAACTCCTCCCAGGAGTCAAGAGTGGCAAGAACCTCTAGCTTTCGCTGCAGGGCATCACAGTCAAGGGTGCTGGAGATTCTAATCTCTGCAGCTGGTGCCAGCCTCTTAGAAGCATAAGAGTGGTCCAACCGTACAATCTCCCACAAATCCACTGGAGCCCTGCATTTCTCAGCAGCATCTCTGGGAAACACTGTCAGAATCACATTCAAGTTGGGAGGAATCAATGGGATGCTGTCCTGGACACTGGCTGTAACAGCCTCCAGAGATCGCAGGCATGGGCCAGGGTGCATTGGATTTCCGGGATCCAAAGGGGGACCCAAGGGTTGAAGATCAGGAGCACAGCAGCATCCAGTAGGGCTCAGCAGAGCAGGGCTGTCCACCGAAGGTTTCTCAGCAAACAGGAACTGAGCTTCACTGTCCAGAGATATGGGTTCTGTGTCTAAGGAGAGGCACCTCTTAACCTGGGCCTGGATAATTGGTTCCTTAGTCCCCTCTTCCCAAGGAGGCTGATAAGAGCCACATCTGCCGGCTAGGGGGAGATCCTGGACTGATGGACCTGGGGTCGGTGGTGGAGTCAGGCTCAGGAGACTGCAGGCTGTGGCAGCCTCGAACTGGGTGGCAGAGAAAGAATGTCTAGGCCGGGAGAGGTACGGCGACATCGGATGAGCAGGAACTCTGTGGCGGTTACCCCTGCCCAGAGCCCTACCAGCGCACCGACTACGGCACCGGGTGCATCGGACTTGAGGAGGCCTCTGGGGGTGGGCAGCGCCACATGTCGCTCTGCCGTCCCTCCTGGTGCCCAGTTTTGTTGTATCTGAAGAGCAGGGACTGAGACTAGAACTATTAAACCCATGAAGTGGTATCTTTTCCATCTCATCAGTTCACCAGAAGGACAATCCACCCTTGTCCGTATTCTGTAGCCAAAGGAAAGAGGATTTCCCAGTGGAGAAGGCTCCCTGAGCCAAGTCCTGCCTCAGCCTGCAGCTCTGTGAGTTTCCTTGGTTGAGGGTGTAAGTGCCTCTGAGGCCTCCCCAGATTCACAGACTGGAGTGCATGGACAACTTGTCAGCTCACTGCAGCAGGAAGTGTCTTCATGGAAGTTTCAAAGCCAAGCCTAAAGAAAATCCAGAATATTTGAAGATAAGTAGGTGACAAAAGGAACTGATGTGACATCAAGTTAAACAAAATTGTATAGAAATCTGAATTTTAAATTTTGAATTTAAGGGGAAAAAAGCACAATTTCTGGTAAGAATGTAAATTGGTACAGCTATGGTGCATATTGGGCAACCCACGAGGTGCTCGTGGTAAAGAACTCTCCTGCCAATGCTAGAGACACAAGAGATGCAGGTTTGATCCCTCGATTGGGAAGATGCCCTGAAGGAGGGATAGGCTGCCCACTCCAGTATTCTTGGGCTTCCCTGGTGGCTCAGATGGTAAAGAATCTGCCTGCAATGTAGGAGACCTGGATTTGCTCCCTGGATCAGAAAGATCCCTGGAGAAGGGCATAGCAACCCACTCCAGTATTCTTGCCTGGAGAATTCCGTGAACAGAGGAGCCTTGTGGGTGACAGTCTATAGGGTTCCAAAGAGTCAGACACGACTAAAGCCTCTTAGCACACACGAATGTGCATACTATGGAAAACGCTGTGGGGGTTCCTCAAAAAGTTTAAATAGGACTATCACATGATCTAGTAATCTCATTTCTGGGTATATATTCAAAGGAAATAAAAGCAGAATATCAAAGAGATATCTGCACTCCCACAATGCCGCAAATAAAAGCCAGATGGTGAAATCGGGGTTACCCTGCCCAGAGCCCTACCAGCGCACCGACTACGGCACCGGGTGCATCGGACTTGAGGAGGCCTCTGGGGGTGGGCAGCGCCACATGTCGCTCTGCCGTCCCTCCTGGTGCCCAGTTTTGTTGTATCTGAAGAGCAGGGACTGAGACTAGAACTATTAAACCCATGAAGTGGTATCTTTTCCATCTCATCAGTTCACCAGAAGGACAATCCACCCTTGTCCGTATTCTGTAGCCAAAGGAAAGAGGATTTCCCAGTGGAGAAGGCTCCCTGAGCCAAGTCCTGCCTCAGCCTGCAGCTCTGTGAGTTTCTTTGGTTGAGGGTGTAAGTGCCTCTGAGGCCTCCCCAGATTCACAGACTGGAGTGCATGGACAACTTGTCAGCTCACTGCAGCAGGAAGTGTCTTCATGGAAGTTTCAAAGCCAAGCCTAAAGAAAATCCAGAATATTTGAAGATAAGTAGGTGACAAAAGGAACTGATGTGACATCAAGTTAAACAAAATTGTATAGAAATCTGAATTTTAAATTTTGAATTTAAGGGGAAAAAAGCACAATTTCTGGTAAGAATGTAAATTGGTACAGCTATGGTGCATATTGGGCAACCCACGAGGTGCTCGTGGTAAAGAACTCTCCTGCCAATGCTAGAGACACAAGAGATGCAGGTTTGATCCCTCGATTGGGAAGATGCCCTGAAGGAGGGATAGGCTGCCCACTCCAGTATTCTTGGGCTTCCCTGGTGGCTCAGATGGTAAAGAATCTGCCTGCAATGTAGGAGACCTGGATTTGCTCCCTGGATCAGAAAGATCCCTGGAGAAGGGCATAGCAACCCACTCCAGTATTCTTGCCTGGAGAATTCCGTGAACAGAGGAGCCTTGTGGGTGACAGTCTATAGGGTTCCAAAGAGTCAGACACGACTAAAGCCTCTTAGCACACACGAATGTGCATACTATGGAAAACGCTGTGGGGGTTCCTCAAAAAGTTTAAATAGGACTATCACATGATCTAGTAATCTCATTTCTGGGTATATATTCAAAGGAAATAAAAGCAGAATATCAAAGAGATATCTGCACTCCCACATTTTTTCATGCATTACTCATAAAAGCCAAGATATGCAAACACCCAGTGTCCATCAATGATTGAATGGATATAGACGTGGATGGATATATAATCAATGTATGTATATACATATATATACACAATGGAGTGCTACTTAGCCACAAAAAAGAATGAAATTTTGTCATTTGCAACAACATAGATGAATTTGGAGGGTATTAGTCCAAGTGAAATAAGGCAGAAAAAGACAAATATGGCACGGCATCATTTATATGTGGACTCTTAAAAGCAAAAAGTAAATCTCATGGAACCAGAGTAGAAAAGTGGTTGAGAGGCAGGGAAGGGAGGGTAGAGGTATACATAATGAGTACTGTCTGAGGAGCAAATGTAAAACATGGAGTATAATTGATAACACTGTAATATATAACTGAAATTTTCTAGAAGAGTTGAAGTGAAAATTCTTACCAAGAAAAGCAGGTAAGACTTCCCAGGTGATGCAGTGGTTAAGACTCCTGGCCTCTAGTGCAAAGGGAAATGGGTTTGATCACTGGTTCAGGTACTGAGATCCCACAGGCTGTGTGTATGGCCAAAATAAATACATACAAAAATATATGAAGTAATTATGTAATTAACTAGGTGGGATGGGTTAAAATCTTTTCACAATGTATATCAGATCACCACAATGTCTACTCTCAATATTTTACAATTTTATAAGTTAGTTATAGAGTGAAAAGTTGAAATTTAAAGATAAAAATGAATTGGGGCAAATCGTAAGAAAGAAAAAGAGAACTATCTGGCTGAACTAAAAGGAAATTGAGCAATTTCGAAAATAAATGAATTAAGCATTCAATTCAAGAAATCAGATGATTTAACCCGAAAGATAAATTTAGGGAAAGGAAATGAAAAATAAAAGTTGAAACATTTGCAAAAGAAAACATTACACCCAATAAAGTATTTCATAGACCATTAAGTGTAAAAACATGAATGTGAAGAAAAAAGTACAAGCAAATCACATTATGACAAACTACGGGACACAGCAAAAATCTACCATGAACAGAGTGCCTATGTAAACAAAAGCAGGCAAAAAAGTACAGAACATAAATGTCCACATTCTTAACTAGCATTATCTTTAATTGGTAAATATTTAAAACATTCTAATTCAAATCTAATCAATCATTTGCCTCATGAGAGACATTATTAGAAATAAATGGTTCAACCAAGTTTCTAGATACTGATTAGCATACAAACTCTATAGATCCCTTACATCAGTTAGCAATCAATTATAAGATGAAATAGTAAAAAGATTTCAATCCCTTTAATAACAGAAATACATAACCCCAATGAAGAAAATTAAAAGAGATACGCATTTAATACTTGTCCTTTAAATGCGTAAGTAAATGAGAATTTTACCAGGAAGAAGAGCTGCTTTCTGATATAAAATGTCATCTTTTTCATCTTTATTGTTCAAAGGGGGGGAAAAAAAGAGTCAAAAAAGTGCTTGCTTTCTGTTAGTCTAAAATCTCAATTCCAAATGATGATACACTACAACCCAGAAAATATTTTCCTTGAAGGATTCAACCTCTAAATGAAACATTCTGTACTCTACCTGTCTCACTACAATTTCAGTTCAGTCAGCACCACCCTAATTCTAATACCCTCATATCCAATCAAAATGTCTAATTTGATCACATGTTTCTTAAGTCCCTTCCAATGGACTCACTGCTTATCCAGTTCTAGAAACCTTCCTATTCCCACTGAATTACTAAATCAGGTGCTTTTTCCTGAAAATCTTTGCAATTTAACAAGAAAACAGTGGGCCTCCCTGGTAGCTCAGCTGATAAAGAAGCCACCTGTAATGCAAGAGGCCCTGGCTTGATTCCTGGGTTGGGAAGATTCCCTGGAGAAAGGATAGGCTACCCACTCCAGTAGTCCTGCCTGGAGAATCAAGAAAAAAATTAACTCCAAAAGTTGGAAAATAGTTTAAAAATAAAACTCAAGGAAACAATATCCCAGTGTATAGTTCTGTCTGTGTGTGTGCACAACTACAGTTGCTTTCTAAAACCTGTGGTAGGAAAGCACAGACAACACAAATAAAGTGACCTACTTTCTAGCAACAAAATTCTAATTCCAGCGGCAGCTATGCAAGGATCCAGAGAGACAGTGCTCTCTGGGCAGCTGGGCTCCAAATGCAGACCCATGTCCTGATGGCTCTAGCTTTATACCTGGGAAACAGTATAATTTGATCAGCAGCAATCAACAATAATCATGTGACTACGGCTCTAACTAGTCATACATTTTTTCTGTACCTTTTTGATTTTTAAACCAATCAATCTTACCAGGAACTAAGAGACTGTATTTAAAAGTCAAACCAATCAAAAATACTCTAAGAAATGACAAGAAAGATGGTCTAGCAACACTGAAGAGTACGTTATAGTTAAGGCTTCCCTGATGACTCATCACGAGCTGGAATCCAGATTGGCAGGAGAAATATCAACAATCTCAGATACGCAGATAAGACTCCTCTAATGCCAGAAAGCAAACAGGAACAAAAGGGCCCCTTGATGAGGGTGAAAAGGAAGACAGAAAAAGCTGTCTTGAATCTCAACATTCTAAAAACTAAGATCATGGATACACTACAACCCAGAAAATATTTTCCTTGAAGGATTCAACCTCTAAATGAAACATTCTGTACTCTACCTGTCTCACTACAATTTCAGTTCAGTCAGCACCACCCTAATTCTAATACCCTCATATCCAATCAAAATGTCTAATTTGATCACATGTTTCTTAAGTCCCTTCCAATGGACTCACTGCTTATCCAGTTCTAGAAACCTTCCTATTCCCACTGAATTACTAAATCAGGTGCTTTTTCCTGAAAATCTTTGCAATTTAACAAGAAAACAGTGGGCCTCCCTGGTAGCTCAGCTGATAAAGAAGCCACCTGTAATGCAAGAGGCCCTGGCTTGATTCCTGGGTTGGGAAGATTCCCTGGAGAAAGGATAGGCTACCCACTCCAGTAGTCCTGCCTGGAGAATCAAGAAAAAAATTAACTCCAAAAGTTGGAAAATAGTTTAAAAATAAAACTCAAGGAAACAATATCCCAGTGTATAGTTCTGTCTGTGTGTGTGCACAACTACAGTTGCTTTCTAAAACCTGTGGTAGGAAAGCACAGACAACACAAATAAAGTGACCTACTTTCTAGCAACAAAATTCTAATTCCAGCGGCAGCTATGCAAGGATCCAGAGAGACAGTGCTCTCTGGGCAGCTGGGCTCCAAATGCAGACCCATGTCCTGATGGCTCTAGCTTTATACCTGGGAAACAGTATAATTTGATCAGCAGCAATCAACAATAATCATGTGACTACGGCTCTAACTAGTCATACATTTTTTCTGTACCTTTTTGATTTTTAAACCAATCAATCTTACCAGGAACTAAGAGACTGTATTTAAAAGTCAAACCAATCAAAAATACTCTAAGAAATGACAAGAAAGATGGTCTAGCAACACTGAAGAGTACGTTATAGTTAAGGCTTCCCTGATGACTCATCACGAGCTGGAATCCAGATTGGCAGGAGAAATATCAACAATCTCAGATACGCAGATAAGACTCCTCTAATGCCAGAAAGCAAACAGGAACAAA
Organism: Tragulus kanchil; assembly: GCA_022376925.1. Lineage (NCBI taxonomy): Eukaryota > Metazoa > Chordata > Mammalia > Artiodactyla > Tragulidae > Tragulus > Tragulus kanchil. Next base: position 83,540,329 of record JAIOJX010000006.1, read on the forward strand.
AGGGCCCCTTGATGAGGGTGAAAAGGAAGACAGAAAAAGCTGTCTTGAATCTCAACATTCTAAAAACTAAGATCATGGAGTCCAGTCCCATCACTTCATGGCAAATAAATGAGGATAAATGTGGAAGCAGTAACAAATTCTACTGTCTTGGGATCCAAAATTATTGCAGTTGGTGCTGCAACCATGAAATAACAAGATGCTCATTCCTTGGAAGAAAAGCTATGACAGACTTAGAAGAAAAAAGTGAAAGTATTAGTATCTCAGCTGTGTTTGACTCTTTGCAACCCCATGGACTGTAGCCTGTCAGCCTCCTCTGTCCATGGACATCTCCAGGCAAGAACATTGGACTGGGTTGCCATTTCTCTTCTTCAGGGGATCTTCTTGACCCAGGGATTGAACTCAGGTCTCCCACATTGCAGGCAGATTCTTTACCAGCTGAGACCCCAGGGATGCTCCCATAACAAACCTAAACGATGTATTAAAAAGCAGAGACATCACTTTGCTGACAAATGTTCATATATTCAAAACTATGGTTTGCCCAGTAATTATGTACAGATGTGACAGCTGGACTATAAAGAAGGCTGATCATCAAAGAACTGATGATTTCAAATTGTGGTGCTGGAGAAAATTCTTGAGAGTCCCCTGGACAGCAAAGAGATCAAACCAGTTAATCTGAAAGGAAATCAACCCTGAATATTCATTGGAAGAACTGATGCTGAAGCTGAAGTTTCAATACTTTGGTCACCTGATAACAAAGATCCCACTCATTGGAAAAGACTCTGATGCTGGAAAAGATTGAGGGCAGGTGGAAGAAGGGGCACAGAGGATGAGATGGTTGGATGGCATCACCAACTCAATGGATACAAGTTTGGGCAAACTCCAGGAGATAGTGTAGGAGGGGGAGGGAGGCCTAGTGTGCTGCAGTCCATGGGGTTGCACAGAGTCGGATCGGATTGAGCAACTGAATAAGATGACTCAGTGGTAAGCAACCCGCCTGCAATGCAGGCGATTCAGGAGACACAAGTTTGATCCTAGGAGGAAACGACAAACCACTCCTATACTCTTGCCTAAAAAAATCCCATTGACAGAGGAGTCTACCAAGCTACAGCCCAAGGGGTCAAGAAAGAGCACCATATAGTTATCAACCAAAAAACTCAGTTGGAAAAGACCACAATATTACAGTGATGCACTTTATGCACCTAGACACATAGCACCAAGAAAAACTAAACCAAAAAAGCTTAGAATTATTGAGAAGAAAAAATATTAAAAAACAGTATATATTTTAAATAGATATAACAGTTTAGAAAACAATCATATACAAAAATAGAAATGATTAATTGAATAGAAATCTGATACTTAAGAAATAAATAAAGAACTGGTTAATGAATTATATCGTACTCCATGCTAAGACCTGGGTTCAATCGCTTGGTTGGGACGATCCCCTGGAGGAGGACATGGCAACCCACTCCATTAGTCTGGCCTAGAGAATCCCCTTGGACAGAGGAACCTGGCGAGCTACAGTCCATGTGGTCACGAGTCAGACCCTACTGAGTGACTAAGCATACACACACTCCCTGCTAGAGGAAGAGAGTGTTCCCTGAGTGTGAGAGTCAGGTGTAGAGAGGCAAGTGGGGATGGGAGTGGGGAAAGGGTAATAGTTTTATAGAGGATGACCCTGCCAAACACTGTTTTTGCAAGGTCAGCATCAAGAATCATAAACTGGAAATTTCCTGGTGGTCCAAAGGTTAGGCCTCTGTGCTTTCAATGCCTAGGGCCCAGGTGCCTTCAGTGGTCAGGGAGTTAAAGACCCTACAGCCGCAAAGCATAAGCAAAAAAAAAAAAAAGTCTTACCTTACTTTGATAGTATATGTTGGTGATATGATGTGATAAAAAAGTGATAAAATTACCTCTGTAATCTTCCTCCAAAAAATATATAAAACCAAGCTAATCATAAGAAAAGCACCAAAGGGCTTCCCTGGTGGTCCAGTGGATAAGGACACCACCTTGCAGTGCAAGGGGGGCGCCAGTTTGATCCCTGGCCTGGGAAGATCCCACGTGCCACAGAGCAGCTGGACCGATGTGTCCAATTACCAAGCCTGAGCTCTGGAGCGCATGCGCCCAGAGCCGGTGCTCTGCGACAACAGAGGCCACCGCAATGGGAGGCCCACACGGGCCAAAGAACAAAGATGGATGATAATGGACAAATGAAAGACCAATAGAAGTGGCCCGCCCACTCTGCTCCCTCCCCAACCCGCCCCCTCCAATAAATAAATAAATAAAATCTTTAAAAAAAAAAAAAAAGAAAAGCACCATATTCCCACAGAGGAGCATACTACAATATGCCTGACCTATATACCTCCAAATGGTCACATTTCTATACGAACATTTGGTCAGAAACAAGGAAAGTCTCAGAATTTGTAACAGCCAAGAGAAACCTGAGGAGACACAAAAACTAAAGGTAATTTCGTATTTTGGAATGAGATCTTGGAACAGGAAAAGGACATTGACTAAAAAGTGAGGAAATCTGAACAAATCATAGCCTTTAATAATTAATAGCATATTGATACTGGGTTTGTTGATTGTAATCAAATTGCCATAGGAATTAGGATGTTAATAGTGGGAAATGTGAGTAGGGTAGGGTAGGAACTTCCTGAACTATGTGCTCAAGTTTTGGTAATGTAAAATTGTCCCGTGGAGGAAGGCATGGCAATCGACTCCCATATTCTTGCCTGGAGAAGTCTATGGACAGAGGAGTCTGGTGGGCCACAGCCCATGGGGTCACAAAGAGTCAGACAGGACTGAAATGACTAAACAAAAACAAGAGAAAAAACTATCCCCTAAATTAGGTATTACTAAATATAATAACAAATAATAAACAGGAGAAAGTATGACTAAAAATATTAAAAAAAAGTCTTACCTTACTTTGATAGTATATGTTGGTGATATGATGTGATAAAAAAGTGATAAAATTACCTCTGTAATCTTCCTCCAAAAAATATATAAAACCAAGCTAATCATAAGAAAAGCACCAAAGGGCTTCCCCTGGTGGTCCAGTGGGTAAGGACACCGCCTTGCAGTGCAAGGGGCGCCAGTTTGATCCCTGGCCTGGGAAGATCCCACGTGCCACAGAGCAGCTGGACTGATGTGTCCAATTACCGAGCGGGAGCTCTGGATCGCATGCGCCCAGAGCCAGCGCTCTGCGACAACAGAGGCCACCGCAATGGGAGGCCCACACGGGCCAAAGAACAAAGATGGATGATAATGGACAAATGAAAGACCAATAGAAGTGGCCCGCCCACTCTGCCCCCCCCCCAACCCGCCCCCTCCAATAAATAAATAAATAAAATCTTTAAAAAAAAAAAAAAAGAAAAGCACCATATTCCCACAGAGGAGCATACTACAATATGCCTGACCTATATACCTCCAAATGGTCACATTTCTATACGAACATTTGGTCAGAAACAAGGAAAGTCTCAGAATTTGTAACAGCCAAGAGAAACCTGAGGAGACACAAAAACTAAAGGTAATTTCGTATTTTGGAATGAGATCTTGGAACAGGAAAAGGACATTGACTAAAAAGTGAGGAAATCTGAACAAATCATAGCCTTTAATAATTAATAGCATATTGATACTGGGTTTGTTGATTGTAATCAAATTGCCATAGGAATTAGGATGTTAATAGTGGGAAATGTGAGTAGGGTAGGGTAGGAACTTCCTGAACTATGTGCTCAAGTTTTGGTAATGTAAAATTGTCCCGTGGAGGAAGGCATGGCAATCGACTCCCATATTCTTGCCTGGAGAAGTCTATGGACAGAGGAGTCTGGTGGGCCACAGCCCATGGGGTCACAAAGAGTCAGACAGGACTGAAATGACTAAACAAAAACAAGAGAAAAAACTATCCCCTAAATTAGGTATTACTAAATATAATAACAAATAATAAACAGGAGAAAGTATGACTACACAATATTAGAATGATAAACTGAGTCTATGAACCACAACAGGACTTAATTTTTTACAGCATTTCAGAAAATATTTTGAAGCTATAAAATATAAAATGCTTACAGAAATCTATAAAGCATGTATGTACACTTTACAGATAACTACAGGGTAAACAAAAATGGAACCATCACCCCAGTCAAGAAATGCACTGTTGCTAGGTGCCTGATTTCTGTTCTTTTTCCCAGATTACAGCCTCCTCTGCCTCCCAAACTGACCTTATCCTAACTACTTGCATAGTAATTTACGCAAATACAATAAGATTAAAACAGTGTCAGGCTTCCATGGTGGTCCAGTGGGTAAGGACACCGCCTTGCAGTGCAAGGGGCGCCGGTTTGAGCCCTGGCCTGGGAAGATCCCATGTGCCGCGGAGCGGCTGGACTGATGTGTCCAATTACCGAGCCGGAGCTCTGGAGTGCATGTGCCCAGAGCCGGTGCTCTGCAACGACAGATGCCACCGCGACGGGAGGCCCACAGGAGCCAAAGAACAAAGACGGATGAACATAGAGAAAGGAAAGACCAATAGAAGTGGCCCGTCTGCTCCCCTCCCTCCCCAACCCAACCCCCGTCCAAAATAAATAAATAAATAAATCTTTAAAAAAAAAAAAAAACAGAAATATCGACCAATGGAACAAGATTGAGAACCCAGAGACAAACCCACACACCTATGGGTACCTTATTTTTGACAAAGGAGGCGAACATATAAAATGGGACAAAGACAGCCTCTTCAACAAATGGTGCTGGGAAAACTGGACAGCTACATGCAAAAAAATGAAGTTGGAACATACCCTGACACCATGCACAAAGATCAACTCAAAATGGGTTAAAGACCTAAATGTAAGACCAGAAACCATCAAACTCTTAGAGGAGAATATAGGCAAAACCCTCAAGGACATAAATCAAAGCAAGACCTTCTCTGACCCACCTACTAGAATAGCGGAACTCAAAAGACAAATGAACATGTGGGACCTCATGAAACTTAAAAGCTTTTGTACAGCTAAAGAAATTACAAAAAAGCTGAACAGACAGCCCACAGAGTGGGAGAAAATCATAGCAAATGAAACAACAAAGTATTAATCTCCAAAATCTACAAGCAACTCAGACAACTCAGCACTGGAAAAACGAACAACCCAATCAAAAAATGGGAAAAGGACCTAAACAGACACCTCTCCAAAGAGGACATACAGATGGCCCAAAAGCACATGAAACGATGCTCAACTTCACTTATAATTACAGAAATGCAAATCAAAACTACAATGAGATATCACCTCACACCAATGTCAAACGATAGCTCACACTTCACTTATAATTATAGTTCTTTTCCCAGATTACAGCCTCCTCTGCCTCCCAAACTGACCTTATCCTAACTACTTGCATAGTAATTTACGCAAATACAATAAGATTAAAACAGTGTCAGGCTTCCATGGTGGTCCAGTGGGTAAGGACACCGCCTTGCAGTGCAAGGGGCGCCGGTTTGAGCCCTGGCCTGGGAAGATCCCATGTGCCGCGGAGCGGCTGGACTGATGTGTCCAATTACCGAGCCGGAGCTCTGGAGTGCATGTGCCCAGAGCCGGTGCTCTGCAACGACAGATGCCACCGCGACGGGAGGCCCACAGGAGCCAAAGAACAAAGACGGATGAACATAGAGAAAGGAAAGACCAATAGAAGTGGCCCGCCCACTCCCCAACCCGACCCCCGTCCAAAATAAATAAATAAATAAATCTTTAAAAAAAAAAAAAAACAGAAATATCGACCAATGGAACAAGATTGAGAACCCAGAGACAAACCCACACACCTATGGGTACCTTATTTTTGACAAAGGAGGCGAACATATAAAATGGGACAAAGACAGCCTCTTCAACAAATGGTGCTGGGAAAACTGGACAGCTACATGCAAAAAAATGAAGTTGGAACATACCCTGACACCATGCACAAAGATCAACTCAAAATGGGTTAAAGACCTAAATGTAAGACCAGAAACCATCAAACTCTTAGAGGAGAATATAGGCAAAACCCTCAAGGACATAAATCAAAGCAAGACCTTCTCTGACCCACCTACTAGAATAGCGGAACTCAAAAGACAAATGAACATGTGGGACCTCATGAAACTTAAAAGCTTTTGTACAGCTAAAGAAATTACAAAAAAGCTGAACAGACAGCCCACAGAGTGGGAGAAAATCATAGCAAATGAAACAACAAAGTATTAATCTCCAAAATCTACAAGCAACTCAGACAACTCAGCACTGGAAAAACGAACAACCCAATCAAAAAATGGGAAAAGGACCTAAACAGACACCTCTCCAAAGAGGACATACAGATGGCCCAAAAGCACATGAAACGATGCTCAACTTCACTTATAATTACAGAAATGCAAATCAAAACTACAATGAGATATCACCTCACACCCGTCAGAATGGCCGTCATCCACAAATTGACAGACAATAAATGCTGGAGAGGCTGCGGAGAAAAGGGAACACTCCTGCATTGCTGGTGGGAGTGTAAATTGATACAGCCTCTATGGAAGACAGTCTGGAGATCTCTTAAAAATCTAAAAATAGAAGCACCATATAACCCAGCAATCCCACTCTTAGGCTTATACCCTGATGAAATCAAATCTGAAAGAAGCACCTGTACCCCAATGTTCATTGTAGCTCTCTATACAATAGCTAGAACATGGAAGGAACCTAGATGCCCATCAACGAACGAATGGATCCAAAAGCTCTGGTACATAGCTGTAAAGAGAAATGCTGGAGAATCAGCCCTAATGAGGTGGCTGGATCTAGAACGTATCATCAAAAGTGAAGTCAGTCAGAAAGAGAAGGACAAATACAGTATATTAACACATACATATGGAATCTAGTAGGATGGTGATGGTAGCACACGCAGTGAAGCGACAGAAAGACAGACATGGACAGTGGACATATGGACATTGTGGGGAAGGAACAGAAGGTGGGAGGCATAAAGGAAGTAGCATGAAGGCCTGTACTATCATAAGTGAAGAAAATAGCTCTAGTCATTGCTATGTGAGAAAAGGGGATCCTTCAGGGGTGCTGTGTGATGGTTGGGAGGGGTGGGAAGGGGGGGATATACATATGACTAATCTGGGAACATACATATCTGTAAACAACAAAACTCTGTAAAAGCTAAAAGCAAAACAAAGGTTTAAAAAAAAACTAGGGTGATTATTTAAATATGTAAATAATATCATACCAACTGTTGTTTTAAACCTCCAGTGACTTCTTATTGCAACTTAAACAAACTCAAATACCTAACATGAACTACAAGGTCCTACATATGCCAGATCCTGCCTCCCCCATCTCTACGTCCTCAGACACAAAGGAGTGTACAGAAACTTTTCATCCTGCAAAATCAACGCCACCAAGTTCTGTGTTAGGTCTGTTACACTTATTGTTTCTTCTAACTGGAAATCAGTTCTGGACATTTATTCTTGTCACTGGGAAAAGTCTCTTGCTCTAGGAAGTATTTGTACAGACTTCATCCTCAAAACTTCATTACAGAAATGCAAATCAAAACTACAATGAGATATCACCTCACACCCGTCAGAATGGCCGTCATCCACAAATTGACAGACAATAAATGCTGGAGAGGCTGCGGAGAAAAGGGAACACTCCTGCATTGCTGGTGGGAGTGTAAATTGATACAGCCTCTATGGAAGACAGTCTGGAGATCTCTTAAAAATCTAAAAATAGAAGCACCATATAACCCAGCAATCCCACTCTTAGGCTTATACCCTGATGAAATCAAATCTGAAAGAAGCACCTGTACCCCAATGTTCATTGTAGCTCTCTATACAATAGCTAGAACATGGAAGGAACCTAGATGCCCATCAACGAACGAATGGATCCAAAAGCTCTGGTACATAGCTGTAAAGAGAAATGCTGGAGAATCAGCCCTAATGAGGTGGCTGGATCTAGAACGTATCATCAAAAGTGAAGTCAGTCAGAAAGAGAAGGACAAATACAGTATATTAACACATACATATGGAATCTAGTAGGATGGTGATGGTAGCACACGCAGTGAAGCGACAGAAAGACAGACATGGACAGTGGACATATGGACATTGTGGGGAAGGAACAGAAGGTGGGAGGCATAAAGGAAGTAGCATGAAGGCCTGTACTATCATAAGTGAAGAAAATAGCTCTAGTCATTGCTATGTGAGAAAAGGGGATCCTTCAGGGGTGCTGTGTGATGGTTGGGAGGGGTGGGAAGGGGGGGATATACATATGACTAATCTGGGAACATACATATCTGTAAACAACAAAACTCTGTAAAAGCTAAAAGCAAAACAAAGGTTTAAAAAAAAAAAAACTAGGGTGATTATTTAAATATGTAAATAATATCATACCAACTGTTGTTTTAAACCTCCAGTGACTTCTTATTGCAACTTAAACAAACTCAAATACCTAACATGAACTACAAGGTCCTACATATGCCAGATCCTGCCTCCCCCATCTCTACGTCCTCAGACACAAAGGAGTGTACAGAAACTTTTCATCCTGCAAAATCAACGCCACCAAGTTCTGTGTTAGGTCTGTTACACTTATTGTTTCTTCTAACTGGAAATCAGTTCTGGACATTTATTCTTGTCATTTGGACTGGGAAAAGTCTCTTGCTCTAGGAAGTATTTCCTGACCACTCAAAGCAGACTTTCATCACTTCACATAACATATGCCCACTTGAAACAGTCTTGTTCATTTACTTGTGGATTCATTTATTGAGATGTACCCACGAATTAAACATGTGAAACAGACACACAACACTGAGAAGGCAGTGGAGAGTTAGAGAGAAGATTCTCAAATGACAACATGTAATGGTCCTGTGTTGGTTCATCTCTCCTAGCAACTTGGGTCATCCAAGTACCAGGTGATTTCCACCAAGTCATCCTTAAGATATGGCTGTAAACCAATTCCCTCAACCCAGCCAGCCAGCCAGAACTCACGAACCAACCCCAGACTCATTCACTGACACCACACGATGCAACAAACTCATAAAAATAAGCTTTGGTTGGGGGCACAGTTCTTGGGCTGTTACTCTACTGTGTGCCCCTTTGCCTGACAAAGTAATAAAATCACTCTTTCTTTTTACGCTATAGCTCTATCTCCATATTTCTGTTTGGCATTAGTGCACAGAGACCCAAGATTTTAGCAGCACTTTGGTACCAGCAGCAGCCACTTGTGCCCATTTGCCTCCTTGAGAGGTGTAGACTTCAGCTCAAGATGGTGGAGGTGGACAACCCCTGTGAGAACACCAAAATCACAGGTAGATTTTGAACAACCAGTGACAGGAGGACACTGGAACCTACCAAAAAAGACAGTCTACATCCAGAATTAAAGAAGGATTGGTAGGACTTCCCTGGTGGTGCAGTGGTTGAGACTTGCCTTCCTTCCAATGTAGGGAGTGAGGGTTCAATCCCTGGTCAGGGAACTAAGATCCCACATGTCTCCCGGCCAAAAAACCAAAATATAAAACTTCTGAAATATTCAATAAAAGATTAACAAAAGAAGAAGAATAGGCAGTGAGACATCCCTCCCATCAGGAAGCTTAAGTTTCTTAGTCTTCTCCATCACAGGGCAGATAGAGACAAGAACAACAGTTTCACAGTGGCTAAAACAAAAACCACATTACAGAAAGTTAATTAGTGCATAAAAGCATAAAGTATGTCCCAGATGAAGGAACAAGATAAACCCCATAAAAACAACTAAATTATCTGGAGATGGGCAATCTTCCAGAAAAGGAAATCAGAATAACGATAGTAAAGATGATCCAGGATCTCAGGAAAACAATGCAGAGAGAATCAATAGCAGACTAGCTGAGGCAGAAGAATGGATAAATGACCTGGAGGGCAGAATGGTGGAAAGGAGATCACTGCCACAGAACAAAATATAGAAAAGAAGAATGAAAAGAAATGAAGACAAACTAAGAGACCTCTGGGACAACATTAAATGCACCAATATTTGCATTATAGGGGTCCCAGAAAGAGAGGAGAGGACCTGAGAAAATATTTAAAGATATAATAGCTGAAAAGTTCCCTAACATGGGAAAGGAAATAGTCAACCAAGTCCAGGAAGGGCAGACTCCCAGGCAGGATAAACCCAAGGAGGAACACATTGAGATACATAGTAATCAAACTGACAAAAATTAAAGACAAAGATAAAATATTAAAAGCAACAAGGGAAAAATGACAAATAACCGACAAGGGAAGTCCCATCTGGCTGTCAGTTGATTTCTCAAGAGAAACACTACAAGCCAGAGGGGATGGCATGATTATATTTAAAGTGATGAAAGGGGAGAAACCACAACCAAAATACTCTACCCAGCAAGACTCTCCTCCAGAATTGATGGAGAAATCAATAGCTTTCCAGACAAGAAAAAGTTAAGAGAATTTAGCACCACCAAGCCAGCTTTACAACAAATGCCAAAGGAACTTCTCCTGCAGGAGACAAGAGAAGGAAAAGACCTACAGAAAGTAAACCCAAAGCAATTAAGAAAGTGGTAATAGGATCATACACATTGATAATTATCTTAAATGTAAATGGAGTAAATGCACCAACCAAAAGACAGACTGGCTGGGTGAATGAAAACATGTGCATGTATGCACTTCCACTTATAATATCACTCCACTTGACCTCCCCTAAATTATAGGTAATTATTTTATATTGTAAGGTTAATCATGTTCCTATTATGACTTGCAACTGTAATTATCTTTTATTTTCTATTGGCTCTATGCTAAAACAAAACCACATTACAGAAAGTTAATTAGTGCATAAAAGCATAAAGTATGTCCCAGATGAAGGAACAAGATAAACCCCATAAACCAACTAAATTATCTGGAGATGGGCAATCTTCCAGAAAAGGAAATCAGAATAACGATAGTAAAGATGATCCAGGATCTCAGGAAAACAATGCAGAGAGAATCAATAGCAGACTAGCTGAGGCAGAAGAATGGATAAATGACCTGGAGGGCAGAATGGTGGAAAGGAGATCACTGCCACAGAACAAAATATAGAAAAGAAGAATGAAAAGAAATGAAGACAAACTAAGAGACCTCTGGGACAACATTAAATGCACCAATATTTGCATTATAGGGGTCCCAGAAAGAGAGGAGAGGACCTGAGAAAATATTTAAAGATATAATAGCTGAAAAGTTCCCTAACATGGGAAAGGAAATAGTCAACCAAGTCCAGGAAGGGCAGACTCCCAGGCAGGATAAACCCAAGGAGGAACACATTGAGATACATAGTAATCAAACTGACAAAAATTAAAGACAAAGATAAAATATTAAAAGCAACAAGGGAAAAATGACAAATAACCGACAAGGGAAGTCCCATCTGGCTGTCAGTTGATTTCTCAAGAGAAACACTACAAGCCAGAGGGGATGGCATGATTATATTTAAAGTGATGAAAGGGGAGAAACCACAACCAAAATACTCTACCCAGCAAGACTCTCCTCCAGAATTGATGGAGAAATCAATAGCTTTCCAGACAAGAAAAAGTTAAGAGAATTTAGCACCACCAAGCCAGCTTTACAACAAATGCCAAAGGAACTTCTCCTGCAGGAGACAAGAGAAGGAAAAGACCTACAGAAAGTAAACCCAAAGCAATTAAGAAAGTGGTAATAGGATCATACACATTGATAATTATCTTAAATGTAAATGGAGTAAATGCACCAACCAAAAGACAGACTGGCTGGGTGAATGAAAACATGTGCATGTATGCACTTCCACTTATAATATCACTCCACTTGACCTCCCCTAAATTATAGGTAATTATTTTATATTGTAAGGTTAATCATGTTCCTATTATGACTTGCAACTGTAATTATCTTTTATTTTCTATTGGGCTCTCCATTGTGAAAACTGATAAACATCTTTTACTATTGTGATTATGTAACTATTACTCACTTAATTGCATTTTATCATGATTGATCAACAGAAAAACTGTGGAATTCTATACCACCAAAAGAGAAAAGAAAAAGAAAAATGTCTTATTCCAATTGTTAAAAATATTTTTTACTTGAAATGCTTTGATATAATTACTCAGAAAAGTGCATAAAAGGGTTACCACTTCTGAATTGAGAAAACAATACCGGAAATCAAGCCAGATGTTAGCTTTGTGGTTGCCTTTAATACAATTGTGAACAAATACTGGCAGAACACATTAAATACATTAAAGGCTTAAAAACCCAGTCCTTCCAGGGGCAACACAGGAAGGGCCCTCATACAAGACTAATGACCTGCAAACACCCAAAGATATGAAATGTGAATATAACCAGTCTCAAGAATCGTTCACGTGCAAGAGCAGTGGGGTACAAAGGCTTGGATTGGGTTAAGGGGACAGGGACACCATCAGACTCGAAGGCCTTAGCAAGATGCTGGAGTCCAGGTCTCCACCGGGCAGGATTGTTCCACCCAGGGTCCTTTTGCAGGCAGGGGCTGAGACTCAGTGTTCACATCCGAGACTACGGAGAGCCGCTTCTTAGGCCGAGCCCGGGGCATCAGCTCCAGAGCACCCTCTTCCCGAGGACGACGACGAGAACCACATCTGCCAGCTGGCTGGTGATCTGGAGTGGATGGACCTGGCATCAGCGGCAAGGTCTGGCCATGCTCCTGGGAGTTGCAGGCAGCAGCAGCCCCAGACTGAGAGGCAGAGGAAGAACCTCCGGCCGGCGAGGGGCACGGGGACACAGGAGGCACTGGGGCTCTGCAGTGAGTACCATCGCCTGAGATTTTAAGAGATCGCGGGATGTAGTGAGGCGGGTAGTACCTATGGCTGAGCCCGGTTCCCCAGAGAGAGTGGTTCTCCCTCCAGGCACTCAGCTCCCAGGAGCCCGACGCCGTGGGCTCTGTGTGGTTCGGCACCACCTGGTCCTGCCCACGTTTCCACAGCTCATAGCGCTCAGGTTGCAGGATGCGCACAAAGGCATCCATGGGGAAGACGACTCGGGCCTCCCCGCAGCTGCACTGCGAGGCCACTTTGCCATAATCGATCCAGCGCAGGGTGGCGAAATTGATGGCTTCGGCGCAGTTGAAGCCATGGTTGAAGCCCGAATGGTAGCCATAGGGGAAGGTCACCACGAACTCTCCAGCTTCCTGCGTGACCCGACTGAAGGGGACGCCATTGTCCTTGAGCACCTTGGGCGAGATGAGCGCCACCTTGTGCCGCAGGAAGGCCTCGCAGCCCTGCGAGCTCTCAGGGAAAAGCTCCCTGGCCAGGCGTTCCAGGCGCTGGCCATGCTCAGGGGGCACCGCGTACCAGGTCTTGGGCTCGCCGAAGTGCAGGAAGTTGATGCTGTAAAGGTCCATGTCCTCCGTGTGCCAGGCGAAGGCGGTCTTCCACATGCCGAAGTACAGGTAGGGCGTGTTGACGCCTTCGATGACCACCCCGCACTCCTGCTCCAGCAGGTCCTGAATGGTTCCCAGGTGTCCAAGGTTCCACTGCTTTGTCTTCTCATCAAACAAAGAACCACTGACATCCGCCCCATATATTGGTGACTCGTAGAGGCGGCTTTTCCAATATTTTCGCTCCAGTTCCTCAAAATCCAAGTGTGATGGAGTCCGATAGTTTCTGCTATTTGCTAAGTGTCGATACTCGGCCACGGTCATGGCTTTCTTCTTTTTGTGGTATTGAGTAAACACCCCTGTTCGCCCAGAGACCACCTGTTGGAGCGGACAGGCTATTAAGATGTCATCGATATCGTCATAGGTCTGTCTGGCTTTCCATTCCTTGGGGGGAATTATCTTAGCCAAGCCTGCTCTATGTGCTCCTTGGGATTCTATGTAAGCAATATATTTGTTGAAATCATCAAATTCTTTCATGGTTGGATGGAAGGTCATGATCTTACAGCTTGAGCTCTGGGCACCAGAGTACTTAGACCCCATGCCTGCAATATGATCAGCAGTTGTTCTCAGGTTCTTAGTTATGCTATGGGTACCTGAGAATGCTGAGGAGTACCTTCTTCCCTATACTTCGTGGTTTTTTGTTGTTGTTGTTGTTTTCAAGTTTTACTATATCCGAGAGGCAGAAACTCAGAATAGAACTATTAAGCCAATGAGGTGGTATCTTTTCCAGGCGTGTCAGTCCACCAGAAGGACAATCCACCCTAGTCTGTATTCTGTAGCCAAAGGAAAGAGGATTTCCCAGTGGAGAAAGCTCTCTGAGCCAAGTCCTGCCTCAGTTTGAGCTCTGTGAGTTTCCTCCGTTGAGGGTGCAAGTGCCTCTGAGGCCTCCCCTGATTCACAGGCTGGAATGCATGGACGACCTGTCAGTTCACTGTAGCAGGAAGTGTCTTCATGGAAGTTTCAAAGCCAAGCCTAAAGAAAATCCAGAATATTTTAACATAAGTAGATAACAAAAGGAACTGATGTGACATCAAGTTAAACAAAATTGTGTGTCTTATCTCAAAATGTGAATTTAAGGGCAACAAGTACACTTTTTAAATAGGAATGTAAATTGACCCAGCTATGGTACATACTATGGAAAACAGTATAGTGGTTGTTTAAAATTTTTAAATAGAACTATTATATAATCCAACAATCTCATTTCTGGTTATATATCCAAAGGAAATAAAAACAGGACATCAAAGTGATACCGGCACTCCCACGGACTTGGGGCCATTATTCACAATAGCCATTATATCTAAAAAACTGAAATGTCCATCCTTGGTTTAATCGATACAGAAGATGTGAAGTATTACGTCAAGAATGTAAGTATTCCACTATTCAGCCATAAACAAAACAGAAACTTTGCCATTTGCAACAACATTTGTTGACTTTGGGAGTATAATTCTGAGCAAAAAAAGAGAGAAAGGCAGAAAGTACGGACATCAATGTGTACATTTCTAACAAACATTAACCTTAATGGGTAAAAATCTGAAACATTCCAAATAAAATCTAATTATTACATTGCATTCATAGACAAATTATTAGAAATAGAGAGTTCAACAAAGTTTCTTGACACTGATTAGCATACAAAATCTGTAGATCCTATATACCAATTATCAATTATGAAGTGAAATAATGAAAAGGTTTCAATTTCTTTAATAACAGAAGCACATGGCCCCAATGATAAAAACAGAAATGATATGCATGTAATACTTGTACTTTAAATGCATAAATAAGTGAGAATTTTACCCAGGGGAGGCAAGGGAGGAGTTGCTTTTTGATGTTTGTGCTTTAAAGGAAAAAAGTCAGAAAAGTGCTTGCCTGCTGCTATTTACTTCCAAATTGAGGATACACTACAATCCAGAAAATAGCTGCCTTGAAGAATTCAGCCTCTAAGCAAAAATGGCTGTGCTCAGAGTCTAGCTCTACCTGGCCCACCCCAATTTCAATTCAATCAACACCACCCTAATTCTAATACTCTCAGATCCAATCAAAAGATCTAATTTGATCCTACACATTTTTCAAATTCCTTCCAATTGACTCACTCCTTACCCAGTTCTAAAAACCCCCTTATTCCCATTGGATCTCAGTTCAATAAGTGACATGCTTTTCCCTGAAAATCTTTGCAATTTTTACCAAAAATAATAATAAAAATCATATCCCAATGTATAGTTCTTTCTATATATATAAGTGTGTATGTGTGTAGCACAGTGTGTATATATATACATATATAGATATACACATAGTAACTTTTTAAAACTTGTAATAGAAAAACACCTCTTTTTCTAACAAGCACAAATAACAGAAATAAAATGACTTACCTCTAATCAATAAAATCCTGATTCCAATTGGAGTTATTCAAGGATCCAGAGAGACAGTGTTCTCTCAGCAGCTAGTCTCGAAATGCAGACCCATGTCCTGATGCGTCTAACTTTATAACCGAGCAAAGGTATAATCTGATCAGCACCAATCAACAGTAATCATGGGACAGGGGCTCTGACTGGTCAGCTCAAGTTAGGGGCTCTAAAAAGAGAAACTAGGCATGTTGGGGTACAAACATTAACCTTAATGGGTAAAAATCTGAAACATTCCAAATAAAATCTAATTATTACATTGCATTCATAGACAAATTATTAGAAATAGAGAGTTCAACAAAGTTTCTTGACACTGATTAGCATACAAAATCTGTAGATCCTATATACCAATTATCAATTATGAAGTGAAATAATGAAAAGGTTTCAATTTCTTTAATAACAGAAGCACATGGCCCCAATGATAAAAACAGAAATGATATGCATGTAATACTTGTACTTTAAATGCATAAATAAGTGAGAATTTTACCCAGGGGAGGCAAGGGAGGAGTTGCTTTTTGATGTTTGTGCTTTAAAGGAAAAAAGTCAGAAAAGTGCTTGCCTGCTGCTATTTACTTCCAAATTGAGGATACACTACAATCCAGAAAATAGCTGCCTTGAAGAATTCAGCCTCTAAGCAAAAATGGCTGTGCTCAGAGTCTAGCTCTACCTGGCCCACCCCAATTTCAATTCAATCAACACCACCCTAATTCTAATACTCTCAGATCCAATCAAAAGATCTAATTTGATCCTACACATTTTTCAAATTCCTTCCAATTGACTCACTCCTTACCCAGTTCTAAAAACCCCCTTATTCCCATTGGATCTCAGTTCAATAAGTGACATGCTTTTCCCTGAAAATCTTTGCAATTTTTTACCAAAAATAATAAGAAATATCATATCCCAATGTATAGTTCTTTCTATATATATAAGTGTGTATGTGTGTAGCACAGTGTGTATATATATACATATATAGATATACACATAGTAACTTTTTAAAACTTGTAATAGAAAAACACCTCTTTTTCTAACAAGCACAAATAACAGAAATAAAATGACTTACCTCTAATCAATAAAATCCTGATTCCAATTGGAGTTATTCAAGGATCCAGAGAGACAGTGTTCTCTCAGCAGCTAGTCTCGAAATGCAGACCCATGTCCTGATGCGTCTAACTTTATAACCGAGCAAAGGTATAATCTGATCAGCACCAATCAACAGTAATCATGGGACAGGGGCTCTGACTGGTCAGCTCAAGTTAGTCTGTGCTCTTTTGATTTCTAAACCAATCTTACAGAGAACTAGCATGTTGAAAACTATAGCAGTGGCACTTCCCTGGTGGCACAGATGGTAAAGAATCTGCCTGTAATGCGGGAGACCCAGGTTCCATCCCCAGTTTGGGAAGAACCCCAGGAGAAGGGAATGGCAAACCACTCCAGTATTCTTGCCCGGGAAATCCCATGGACAGAGGAGCCTGGTGGGCTATGTCCATGAGGTCCCAAAAAACTGGACAGGACTGAGTGGACATGACAAATTCAAACTGGTTCTAGGTTATTGACCATACCATTGTGGTTACCCAGGTCATCAAGACCTTTCTTGTATAGTTCCTCTGTGTATTTTTGCCACTTCTTAATCTCTTCTGCTTCTGTTAGGTCCATACCATTTCTTTTATTTTTTTATTTTTTAAAGGTATGCCTCCATCAATCCTTACTTTTCTTCTTCTATTTTTTTAATACTTTATTTATTTATTTATTTTTGGGGGGTGATGTTGGAGAGGGAGGACAGGGGGTTGGGGAGGGAGGGGGCGGGCGGGCCACTTCTATTGGTCTTTCATTTATCTATTTTCATCCATCTTTGTTCTTTTGGCCCGTGTGGGCCTCCCATCGCAGTGGCCTCTTGTCGCAGAGCACCGGCTCTGGGCACATGCACTCCAGAGCTCCGGCTCGGTAATTGAACACACCGGTCCAGCTGCTCTGTGGCACATGGGATCTTCCCAGGCCAGGGATCGAACCAGCGCCCCTTGTACTGCAAGGCGGTGTCCTTACCCACTGGATGACCAGGGAAGCCCCCATACCATTTCTTTTAGTGTGTTCATCCTTGCATTAAATGTTCTGTTGATATCTCCAATTTTCTTTAGGAAATCTCTGCTTTTTCCTCATTCTACCGTTTTCCTCTGTTTCTTCGAATTGTTTAAGAAGGCCTTCTTATCTCTCCATGCTATTCACTGAAACTCTGCATGCAGTTGGGTATATCTTTTCCTTTCTCCCTTGCCTTTCACTTCTCTTCTTTCCTCAGCCCTTTGTAAAGACTCCTCAGATAACCACTCAGTCTTTTTGCATTTCTTTTTCTTTGGGATTGTTTTGGCCATTGCCTCTTACAGTGTTATGAACCTCTATCCATAGTTCCCCAGGCACTCTGTCTACCAGATCTGCTCCCTCAAAACTATTTGTCACCTCAATTGTATAATCTTAAGAGAACTGATTTAGGTCACACCTGTATGGTTTTCCCTACTTTCTTCAATTTAACTCTGAATTTTGCAATAAGGAGCTCATGATCTTAGCCACAGTCAGATCCAGGTCTTGTTTTTACTGATTATGTAGGGCTTCTCCATCTTTGGCTGCAAAGAATATAATCAATCTGATTTGGGTATTGATCATCTGATGATGGCCATATCTAGAGACATCCCTTGGGCTGGTAGTAAAGGGTGTTTGCTATGACCAACATGTGCTCTTGACAAAACTGTGTTAGCCTTTGCCCTGCTTCATTTTGTACTCCAAGGTCAAACTTGCCTGTTACTCCAGGTATCTCTTAACTTCCTGCTTTTATATTCCAATCTCCTATGATGAAAAAGACATCTTTTTTGGTGTTAGTTCTAGAAGGTCTTGTAGGTCTTCATAGATCCAGTCAACTTCAGCTTCTTCAGCATCAAGTGGTTGGAGCATAGGCTTGAATTACTATGATGTTGAATGATTTGCCTTGAAAACAAATGGAGATCATCCTGTTGTTTCTGAGATCGCACCTGACTACTGCATTTCAGACTCTCTTGTTAACTATGAGGCCTACTCTATTTCTTTTAAGGGTTCTTACCCACAGTGGTAGATACAATAGTCACCTAAATTAAATTAGCCTATTCCCATCCATTTTATGTTGGATCATACAGTAGCTCTATTTTTTTATTTTTTTAGGGTACTTTCATACTGTTCTCCATAGTGGCTGCATCAACTTACTTTCCCCACCTCAAGATATCAGAGGGTTCCCTTTTATCCATACCCTCTCCATCATTTATTTGTATACTTTTTGAGATGACCATTTTGACAGGGGTATGGTGATGTCATTGTGATTTGCATTTTTCTAATTAGCAATGTTGAGGGTCTTTTCATGTGTCTGGCCATTTGTATATCTTCTTTAGAGAAATGCCTACTTAGAAAAAGACTAACTTAGAAAACAGTTTATTGGTGCAGCTAACCTTGTATATTTAACACTGCTTGCCCTGGTTGGGTAAGAGAAATTTTTTATGTTTTTGATGAAAGCATAACACTTTTTTAAAAAAAGATTTATTTATTTTTGCTTGTGTTGGGTCTTCGTTGCTGCACAGGCTTTTCTCTAGTTGGCACAAATGGGGGCTACTCTCTAGTTGTGGTGCCCAGGCTTCTCACTGGAATGGCTTCTCTTATTGCTAAGTAAAGGTTCTAGGGCTCATGGGCTTCAGTAATTGTGGTTCCCAGGTTCTAGAGCACAGACTCAGTAGTCTGAGCAGGGTTCAGTTGCTCTGAGGCATGTGGGTTGAATCCACGTCTCCTGTACTGTCAGACAAATTCTTTACTACTGAGCCATCAGGGAACCTCAGGAAATATTCTTAAGTATGAAAGTAACTGAGTGAATGAAAACACAGGAGTTCAAAGGGAGCAATATTTTCTGAAAATTGAATTTGTTTCTTTTCCTTCCAAACCAAAAATTTTGTAATCTTAGGTTCTCTAGGACATCTTATATACCAAGGAAATGGTGATATTCCTGAAACATTGCAAGAACTTTAATTTCTAAAACTGAAAACAGGAATATGAGCCAGGCTACTGTCTTCATAGGGACTTTTCAGAGTACTTTTCTCTGTATTACCATACCACAACTGCCCTATATTAAAATACCCAAACCCCCAAAACACTCAGTTACTGAAAGCTCCCCCTGCTTGGATAAAACCTTCTATTATGGTCCAAGTGCTCTCTTGGGCTGCTACCTACCCAGTAATTCCAGGCAGCTTCCATCCTGTGGTTCCACCAACTCTGTAAGGGCTTTAATCATCTTTTTAGCCAAGCATTTCACTGCCATCCTCCAATGAACCTGGAATCCTTAGGTTCAGTCTCTGAATTTCAATTTTCCATAAAATACACTACCACAAATTTGCCTCTCCGCATGGTAATAGGAATGAGACATGAGCTTTTGCTATACTTCAATCAGAAAATCAAAAAAACCTTACTTGTTCATGACTGTTCCTTGTCTTCTGGGAATTCTGTGAGGCAGAACTGGAGGGAAGAAAGATGTGGTTTGTATCTCTGAAATGTTTCCTTCTCCATCCAATTTTTGAAATGTATTCTGAGTTTGGTTACTTCTGTCATTTTCAATACTAAGGCCTAAGTCAGTAACAAACTCTTACCTGTTTTGGGGTTTCCATGGTTGCTCAGACAGCAAAGAACCCACCTACAATGCAGGAGACATCAGTTCCTGGATCAGGAAGATCCCCTGGAGAAGAGAATGGCAACTTCAAGAATACTCCAGTACTCTTGCCTAAAGAATCCCATGGACAGAGGAGCCTGGCGGGCTACAGTCCATGGGGTCCCTAAGAGTTGGACACAACTGAATGACTCTTACTTGTTTTAACTTTCTCTTGCCCCCACATAGTCCACAGAACAACAGAGATGATAATTTAAATATGCAAATTATATCATGTCAAGTGCGGTTTTAAGCTTCCAAAGCCTTCTCATTACAAGTTGAATAAACTCAAATACTTATCTTGAGCTACAAGGTCCTATATAACCTGGACCCTCTCTTCCTCTTTTTCTATGCCCCAAACATGAAGGAGCTTCCTTTCTATCTCTGCATAACAACAACAAGGGCTTCCCTAGTGGCTCAGTGGTGAGGAATCTGCCTGCCAATGCAGGAGACAAGGGTTCTATCCTTGATTCGGGAAGATCCCACATGCTGCAGAGCCACTAAACCTGTGTACAATTGTTGAGTCTGTGCTCTAGAGCATGGGAACCACTGCCGGGAGAAGTTACCACAATGAGAAGCTTGCGTACTGCAACTAGGAAGAAGCCTTTGCAGCAACAAAGACCCAGCAGAGACAAAAATAAAATTTATAAAAAAACAAAAAAAAACCCAACAAGCTCTACGTTAGGTCTGTTATACTTGCTGCTTCTTCCAAGTGGCAATCATCCCTGGACCTCCCTTCTTGTCATTTGGAACTGGGGAATGTTTCCTGATCCAGGAACCACCCAAACCAGACCACCCATGCTGCTCTCTCATCTCATCCCTTTTCACTGCTTCACAGAAAATATGCCCACTTAAAATTGTCTTGTTATTGTGGACTAAAATACACTACCACAAATTTGCCTCTCCGCATGGTAATAGGAATGAGACATGAGCTTTTGCTATACTTCAATCAGAAAATCAAAAAAACCTTACTTGTTCATGACTGTTCCTTGTCTTCTGGGAATTCTGTGAGGCAGAACTGGAGGGAAGAAAGATGTGGTTTGTATCTCTGAAATGTTTCCTTCTCCATCCAATTTTTGAAATGTATTCTGAGTTTGGTTACTTCTGTCATTTTCAATACTAAGGCCTAAGTCAGTAACAAACTCTTACCTGTTTTGGGGTTTCCATGGTTGCTCAGACAGCAAAGAACCCACCTACAATGCAGGAGACATCAGTTCCTGGATCAGGAAGATCCCCTGGAGAAGAGAATGGCAACTTCAAGAATACTCCAGTACTCTTGCCTAAAGAATCCCATGGACAGAGGAGCCTGGCGGGCTACAGTCCATGGGGTCCCTAAGAGTTGGACACAACTGAATGACTCTTACTTGTTTTAACTTTCTCTTGCCCCCACATAGTCCACAGAACAACAGAGATGATAATTTAAATATGCAAATTATATCATGTCAAGTGCGGTTTTAAGCTTCCAAAGCCTTCTCATTACAAGTTGAATAAACTCAAATACTTATCTTGAGCTACAAGGTCCTATATAACCTGGACCCTCTCTTCCTCTTTTTCTATGCCCCAAACATGAAGGAGCTTCCTTTCTATCTCTGCATAACAACAACAAGGGCTTCCCTAGTGGCTCAGTGGTGAGGAATCTGCCTGCCAATGCAGGAGACAAGGGTTCTATCCTTGATTCGGGAAGATCCCACATGCTGCAGAGCCACTAAACCTGTGTACAATTGTTGAGTCTGTGCTCTAGAGCATGGGAACCACTGCCGGGAGAAGTTACCACAATGAGAAGCTTGCGTACTGCAACTAGGAAGAAGCCTTTGCAGCAACAAAGACCCAGCAGAGACAAAAATAAAATTTATAAAAAAACAAAACAAAAAACCCAACAAGCTCTACGTTAGGTCTGTTATACTTGCTGCTTCTTCCAAGTGGCAATCATCCCTGGACCTCCCTTCTTGTCATTTGGAACTGGGGAATGTTTCCTGATCCAGGAACCACCCAAACCAGACCACCCATGCTGCTCTCTCATCTCATCCCTTTTCACTGCTTCACAGAAAATATGCCCACTTAAAATTGTCTTGTTATTGTGGACTCATCTATTGGGATGTATCCATGACTTAACGATGTGAAATAGACACACAACATCGATAAGGCACTGGACAGTTAGAAAGTTAGAAGATTTTCAGATGATGCCACTTTCTGTCCTACGATAGCTCATCTCTCCTAGGTGATTTCCACCAAGTCATTCTTAAAATATGGCTGTAAATCAAATCTCCCAACCCAGCCAGCCATCCAGAACCCACCAACCAACCCCAAACTCATTCATCAACACCACACAATGTAACAAGCTCATAAAAATAAGTTTGCCTTGGGGCTTCCCCTGGTGATCCAGTGGGTAAAGACACCACCTTGCACTGTAAGGGGCGCCAGTTCGATCCCTGGCCTGGGAAGATCCCACGTGCTGCGGAGCGGCTGGACTGATGTGTCCAATTACCGAGCCGGAGCTCTGGAGCGCATGCACCCAGAGCTGGCACTCTGTGACAACAGACGCCACCTCAATGGGAGGCCCACAGGAACCAAAGAACAAAGACGGATGAAAATAGAGAAATGAAAGACCAATAGAAGTGGCCCGCCTGCTCCCCTCCCTCCCCAACCCGACTCCCGCCCAAAATAAATAAATAAATAAATCTTTAAAAAATAATAATAAATAAATAAGTTTGCCTTGAAATGCTTCAGTATAATTATTCAGACATGTGCATAAAACATGACTACTTTTCAACTGACTGAATGAACAATACCAGAAATCAAGTCAGATGCTAATTTTCTGGTTGCCTTTAATATAGTTATGAACAAATACTGACAAAGAACACTTTTTCAATACATTAAAGACTCAGAAATATTATAGATTATTATTTGAGCCTCTACTGACCTAATTGGTCAAAGGAGGTCTTGTGTGGCCCCAAAAAGCGAGCAGGGGAAGTGGGAAGAGGAAAGGAGAGGTTGGAGGGTACTCAAATCCCAGGATTCTTCAGAAACTCAGCAGCATCCACAGCTGGCCCACAGTGGGGAAGATTGGGGAAAAGGAGAGAGGTTGGAGGGTACCACCCAAACCAGACCACCCATGCTGCTCTCTCATCTCATCCCTTTTCACTGCTTCACAGAAAATATGCCCACTTAAAATTGTCTTGTTATTGTGGACTCATCTATTGGGATGTATCCATGACTTAACGATGTGAAATAGACACACAACATCGATAAGGCACTGGACAGTTAGAAAGTTAGAAGATTTTCAGATGATGCCACTTTCTGTCCTACGATAGCTCATCTCTCCTAGGTGATTTCCACCAAGTCATTCTTAAAATATGGCTGTAAATCAAATCTCCCAACCCAGCCAGCCATCCAGAACCCACCAACCAACCCCAAACTCATTCATCAACACCACACAATGTAACAAGCTCATAAAAATAAGTTTGCCTTGGGGCTTCCCCTGGTGATCCAGTGGGTAAAGACACCACCTTGCACTGTAAGGGGCGCCAGTTCGATCCCTGGCCTGGGAAGATCCCACGTGCTGCGGAGCGGCTGGACTGATGTGTCCAATTACCGAGCCGGAGCTCTGGAGCGCATGCACCCAGAGCTGGCACTCTGTGACAACAGACGCCACCTCAATGGGAGGCCCACAGGAACCAAAGAACAAAGACGGATGAAAATAGAGAAATGAAAGACCAATAGAAGTGGCCCGCCTGCTCCCCTCCCTCCCCAACCCGACTCCCGCCCAAAATAAATAAATAAATAAATCTTTAAAAAATAATAATAAATAAATAAGTTTGCCTTGAAATGCTTCAGTATAATTATTCAGACATGTGCATAAAACATGACTACTTTTCAACTGACTGAATGAACAATACCAGAAATCAAGTCAGATGCTAATTTTCTGGTTGCCTTTAATATAGTTATGAACAAATACTGACAAAGAACACTTTTTCAATACATTAAAGACTCAGAAATATTATAGATTATTATTTGAGCCTCTACTGACCTAATTGGTCAAAGGAGGTCTTGTGTGGCCCCAAAAAGCGAGCAGGGGGGGGAACGAAGTGGGAAGAGGAAAAGGAGAGAGGTTGGAGGGTACTCAAATCCCAGGATTCTTCAGAAACTCAGCAGCATCCACAGCTGGCCCACAGGATGGGAGTCAGAGGTAGATGGGCTCTGGTGACCTCAGCAGGACCTAGTTCACAAACATTAGCATGTGCAGTGGATGAAGCCTCAGCTGGTGACAAAGGAGTTAGCAGTGTCTCAAGATTCCAGGTTCTGGCAAAAAGAACAAACAGGAGAATTTGGTAAACACCAGGGAGCCACCACTTTCAAGGGCAACACAGGAGGGACCCTCATGCAAGACTGCACATGTGCTCAGTTGCTTCAGTTGTGTCTCTCTGTCACACTATGAACCAGAGCCCCCAAGGCTCCTCTGTCCATGGGATTCTCCAGACACGAACACAGGGGAGAGTTGCCATGCCCTGCACCAAGGGATCTCCCTGACCCAGGGATCCAACCCACAGTCTCCTGAGTCTTCAACATTGGCAAGTGGGTTTTTTACCACTAGTGCCACCTGGGAAGTCCCCATGCAAGACTAATGGCCTGCAAATACCCAAAACTCTGAAATGTGAATATGACCAGCCTCAAAGATCCTCCACACCCAAAAGCAGTGGGGTACAAAGGCTTCGCCTGGGTTATGGGGCAGGGCAACAGTCATACCTGGAGGTCTCAGGAGGATGCTGAAGTTCAGGACTTATCAGGGCAGGATTGTCCATTAGTCCCTCTGTTACATAGGAACTGAGCCTTGGAGTTCTGAGCCAAATCTATGGAGAGGATTCTCTTAGCCCTGGATGGGGCAGTTAGCTTTTGAGTGCCCCGTCCCTCAGGACGACCAGGAGAACCACATTTGACAACTGGGTGGTTATCTGGGGCGGATGGACTTGGCATCAGCAGTGGGGTTTGGCGGGGCTCCAGTGAGCTGCGGCTGGTAGAAGCCTCAAAGTGGGAGGCAGAGGATGAACTCTGGGCAGGCGAGGGGCGCAGAGTCATGGCAAACATAGGGCCTCTGAGACGGATCCTATCGCTTGAGGCTATGAGGCTATGGAGACAGGAGGTGCGGCGAGGTGGGTGGTACTTGGGGCACAGTGTGTGAACCTCTCTCCAGGCGCTCAGCTCCCGGGAGCCCGACGCCGTGGGCTCTGTGTGGTTCGGCACCACCTGGTCCTGCCCACGTTTCCACAGCTCATAGCGCTCAGGTTGCAGGATGCGCACAAAGGCATCCATGGGGAAGACGACTCGGGCCTCCCCGCAGCTGCACTGCGAGGCCACTTTGCCATAATCGATCCAGCGCAGGGTGGCGAAATTGATGGCTTCGGCGCAGTTGAAGCCATGGTTGAAGCCCGAATGGTAGCCATAGGGGAAGGTCACCACGAACTCTCCAGCTTCCTGCGTGACCCGACTGAAGGGGACGCCATTGTCCTTGAGCACCTTGGGCGAGATGAGCGCCACCTTGTGCCGCAGGAAGGCCTCGCAGCCCTGCGAGCTCTCAGGGAAAAGCTCCCTGGCCAGGCGTTCCAGGCGCTGGCCATGCTCAGGGGGCACCGCGTACCAGGTCTTGGGCTCGCCGAAGTGCAGGAAGTTGATGCTGTAAAGGTCCATGTCCTCCGTGTGCCAGGCGAAGGCGGTCTTCCACATGCCGAAGTACAGGTAGGGCGTGTTGACGCCTTCGATGACCACCCCGCACTCCTGCTCCAGCAGGTCCTGAACGGTTCCCAGGTGTCCAAGGTTCCACTGCTTTGTCTTCTCATCAAACAAAGAACCACTGACATCCGCCCCATATATTGGTGACTCGTAGAGGCGGCTTTTCCAATATTTTCGCTCCAGTTCCTCAAAATCCAAGTGTGATGGAGTCCGATAGTTTCTGCTATTTGCTAAGTGTCGATACTCGGCCACGGTCATGGCTTTCTTCTTTTTGTGGTATTGAGTAAACACCCCTGTTCGCCCAGAGACCACCTGTTGGAGCGGACAGGCTATTAAGATGTCATCGATATCGTCATAGGTCTGTCTGGCTTTCCATTCCTTGGGGGGAATTATCTTAGCCAAGCCTGCTCTATGTGCTCCTTGGGATTCTACGTAAGCAATATACTTATCAAAATCAGTAAACTCTTCTTTGGTTGGTTGAAATATCATTATGTTACAGCTTGGATTCAGGAAATCAGTTTAAACGTCTTCTAATTGGCTTGGTTGTGTGATACTTTCTCTCCAGGCGCTCAGCTCCCGGGAGCCCGCCGCCGTGGGCTCTGTGTGGTTCGGCACCACCTGGTCCTGCCCACGTTTCCACAGCTCATAGCGCTCAGGTTGCAGGATGCGCACAAAGGCATCCATGGGGAAGACGACTCGGGCCTCCCCGCAGCTGCACTGCGAGGCCACTTTGCCATAATCGATCCAGCGCAGGGTGGCGAAATTGATGGCTTCGCGCAGTTGAAGCCATGGTTGAAGCCCGAATGGTAGCCATAGGGAAGGTCACCACGAACTCTCCAGCTTCCTGCGTGACCCGACTGAAGGGACGCCATTGTCCTTGAGCACCTTGGGCGAGATGAGCGCCACCTTGTGCCGCAGGAAGGCCTCGCACCCCCTGCGAGCTCTCAGGGAAAAGCTCCCTGGCCAGGCGTTCCAGGCGCTGGCCATGCTCAGGGGGCACCGCGTACCAGGTCTTGGGCTCGCCGAAGTGCAGGAAGTTGATGCTGTAAAGGTCCATGTCCTCCGTGTGCCAGGCGAAGGCGGTCTTCCACATGCCGAAGTACAGGTAGGGCGTGTTGACGCCTTCGATGACCACCCCGCACTCCTGCTCCAGCAGGTCCTGAACGGTTCCCAGGTGTCCAAGGTTCCACTGCTTTGTCTTCTCATCAAACAAAGAACCACTGACATCCGCCCCATATATTGGTGACTCGTAGAGGCGGCTTTTCCAATATTTTCGCTCCAGTTCCTCAAAATCCAAGTGTGATGGAGTCCGATAGTTTCTGCTATTTGCTAAGTGTCGATACTCGGCCACGGTCATGGCTTTCTTCTTTTTGTGGTATTGAGTAAACACCCCTGTTCGCCCAGAGACCACCTGTTGGAGCGGACAGGCTATTAAGATGTCATCGATATCGTCATAGGTCTGTCTGGCTTTCCATTCCTTGGGGGGAATTATCTTAGCCAAGCCTGCTCTATGTGCTCCTTGGGATTCTACGTAAGCAATATACTTATCAAAATCAGTAAACTCTTCTTTGGTTGGTTGAAATATCATTATGTTACAGCTTGGATTCTTGGCACTGTTGGACTCAGACTCCATAGCTTCCATTAATAAATAACAAGCTCCCAAGTTTTCCTGTATATTCTGGATAGCTGAGGATGCTGGGCTTGATGGTGTTGAACCAGCAGGAACTGAAGTGGACTTTAATGCTGTGAGCTGGGAGAATTTCTTCAGCTTGCTACTTCTTTAGGGGACTCCAGTCTAGGCAAAACCTTTGCTCAGGACTGATAATGGTTTAGCCTGCACGTTTGTGACGTTCCTCAGTTAACACTTGGCTCTTTCCTCTTGAGATATAGTGAATTACTCAGTACTGGATGAGTACCCCAAATGTAGTGTTTTCAGGGTGGTGTTGAAAACAAAACCTAAAAAAATATATAATATAGAAAGGTTGTAAACTAATGTTTGGAAAAGGTTATTAGAGAACTACAAAGAAAACTCTATCATGGAATATAATTGCATATTCAATTTCATAAAATTGACAATACAAGAAATGGTACTGATGTGGAACAATGGGAATTCTGATACTCTAGTAATGAGAATGGAAGTCATTGCACTCACTTTGAAAAACAATTTGGACAGTACTATATCTACTAACATTGAACTTACCCATGTGCTTATGATTCAACTGTCACCACATGTGTTGGGTATGTGCATGCCTATGCACTTAAAGCAAGTCCAAAAGTGTTATAAGAACATTATTTAATTTCTGTTATTGTAACTAAACACTGGAAACAACCCAAATGTCAATCAACAGTAGAATGGATAAACATATTGTACTATATTCATATAATGGAATACAATACAGCAATGAAGATAAACACATGAAGAATCATATGAAAAATACAGCATAATTCTGTAAACATAAAACCGAGCAAAACTGGGCTTCCCTGGTAGCTCAGTGGTAAAGAGTTCGCCTACCAGTGCAGGAGACACAGGTTAGATCCCTGATCTGGGAGGATCCCACATGCTACAGAGCAATTAAGCCCATGAGCCACAACTACTGAGCCTGTGCTCTAGAGCCTCAGAGCCAAAACTATTGAGCCCATGCTGCAACTACTGAAGCCCATGTGCCCTAGAGGGCAAGTTCCACAACAGGAGAAGTCACCACAACAAGAAGCCTGCTCACCTCAAAAAGTCCTGTATCATTATGTTACAGCTTGGATTCTTGGCACTGTTGGACTCAGACTCCATAGCTTCCATTAATAAATAACAAGCTCCCAAGTTTTCCTGTATATTCTGGATAGCTGAGGATGCTGGGCTTGATGGTGTTGAACCAGCAGGAACTGAAGTGGACTTTAATGCTGTGAGCTGGGAGAATTTCTTCAGCTTGCTACTTCTTTAGGGGACTCCAGTCTAGGCAAAACCTTTGCTCAGGACTGATAATGGTTTAGCCTGCACGTTTGTGACGTTCCTCAGTTAACACTTGGCTCTTTCCTCTTGAGATATAGTGAATTACTCAGTACTGGATGAGTACCCCAAATGTAGTGTTTTCAGGGTGGTGTTGAAAACAAAACCTAAAAAAATATATAATATAGAAAGGTTGTAAACTAATGTTTGGAAAAGGTTATTAGAGAACTACAAAGAAAACTCTATCATGGAATATAATTGCATATTCAATTTCATAAAATTGACAATACAAGAAATGGTACTGATGTGGAACAATGGGAATTCTGATACTCTAGTAATGAGAATGGAAGTCATTGCACTCACTTTGAAAAACAATTTGGACAGTACTATATCTACTAACATTGAACTTACCCATGTGCTTATGATTCAACTGTCACCACATGTGTTGGGTATGTGCATGCCTATGCACTTAAAGCAAGTCCAAAAGTGTTATAAGAACATTATTTAATTTCTGTTATTGTAACTAAACACTGGAAACAACCCAAATGTCAATCAACAGTAGAATGGATAAACATATTGTACTATATTCATATAATGGAATACAATACAGCAATGAAGATAAACACATGAAGAATCATATGAAAAATACAGCATAATTCTGTAAACATAAAACCGAGCAAAACTGGGCTTCCCTGGTAGCTCAGTGGTAAAGAGTTCGCCTACCAGTGCAGGAGACACAGGTTAGATCCCTGATCTGGGAGGATCCCACATGCTACAGAGCAATTAAGCCCATGAGCCACAACTACTGAGCCTGTGCTCTAGAGCCTCAGAGCCAAAACTATTGAGCCCATGCTGCAACTACTGAAGCCCATGTGCCCTAGAGGGCAAGTTCCACAACAGGAGAAGTCACCACAACAAGAAGCCTGCTCACCTCAATTAGAGTAGCCCCCACTCCCTGCAATTAGAGAAGAGCCTGTGGCAGCAGTGAAAACCCAGAAGAGCCAAAAATAAACATAAATAAATCAACAAAAAGATTTTTTTAACTAAACAAAGTTATCTAGACTCAAAAGAATACTTGTTCTATGCTTCCATTTATATAAAGATAAAAATGAGTCAAAGTAATCTATGTTAGGAGTAATAATAGTAGTTACCTTTGTGAAGGAGAGAGGTTATGAGTGGGGTTATAAGGAAGTTTCTAGAGCAACCTGAATATTCTGCTCGGAACCCAGGTACTTGCTACACAACCATCAGAATCATATCATAATTAATCAAGCTATGATGATTTTCACAAATTTCTGTTAACTAAAAATTTAAAAATTTACTTGGTGGTGCTTTCATCACTAAATTGTGTCTCACTGTTGCAACTCTATGGACTGTATAGACCATCAGGTTCCTCTGTCCATGGAATTTTCTAGGTAAGAATACTGGAGTGGGTTGCCATTTTCTACACCAGGGGATCTTCCAGACCCAGGAACTGAACCCAGATCTCCTGCATTGCAGGCAGATTCAAAGTATGACCCCTGAAAGTTCAGGTGACACATCACTGTGTATTTGAATCTAGAAGATTTTCAAGAAACTGTTAACTCTTATTATGCATGTTGTTTCAGAGTATAGAAAAAGTTAGAAAGCCACTCAGATGAGATATTTTGATCTCTGATAGCATAATTAAAAAAAGACAACAGATAATAAAGCTACAAGCCATATTTGTTTATAAGCACAGATAAAAGCATAAAATAGAATGTTATCCAAATGAAATATAGCAGTACAGTAAAGAATTATACATCATAGCCAAATAGATTGCAAAGATGATTCAATATAGGAAAATCTAATGATGTAATTCAGAATATTAACAAAGAGGATGAAGAAAAAATTGCAAAGAAAGAAATTTTTAAAAACTACTAAAAAAGGGAAATCTTTTAAAGTTAATGTCAAATAGCAAGCTCTAGAGCCTCAGAGCCAAAACTATTGAGCCCATGCTGCAACTACTGAAGCCCATGTGCCCTAGAGGGCAAGTTCCACAACAGGAGAAGTCACCACAACAAGAAGCCTGCTCACCTCAATTAGAGTAGCCCCCACTCCCTGCAATTAGAGAAGAGCCTGTGGCAGCAGTGAAAACCCAGAAGAGCCAAAAATAAACATAAATAAATCAACAAAAAGATTTTTTTAACTAAACAAAGTTATCTAGACTCAAAAGAATACTTGTTCTATGCTTCCATTTATATAAAGATAAAAATGAGTCAAAGTAATCTATGTTAGGAGTAATAATAGTAGTTACCTTTGTGAAGGAGAGAGGTTATGAGTGGGGTTATAAGGAAGTTTCTAGAGCAACCTGAATATTCTGCTCGGAACCCAGGTACTTGCTACACAACCATCAGAATCATATCATAATTAATCAAGCTATGATGATTTTCACAAATTTCTGTTAACTAAAAATTTAAAAATTTACTTGGTGGTGCTTTCATCACTAAATTGTGTCTCACTGTTGCAACTCTATGGACTGTATAGACCATCAGGTTCCTCTGTCCATGGAATTTTCTAGGTAAGAATACTGGAGTGGGTTGCCATTTTCTACACCAGGGGATCTTCCAGACCCAGGAACTGAACCCAGATCTCCTGCATTGCAGGCAGATTCAAAGTATGACCCCTGAAAGTTCAGGTGACACATCACTGTGTATTTGAATCTAGAAGATTTTCAAGAAACTGTTAACTCTTATTATGCATGTTGTTTCAGAGTATAGAAAAAGTTAGAAAGCCACTCAGATGAGATATTTTGATCTCTGATAGCATAATTAAAAAAAAAAGACAACAGATAATAAAGCTACAAGCCATATTTGTTTATAAGCACAGATAAAAGCATAAAATAGAATGTTATCCAAATGAAATATAGCAGTACAGTAAAAGAATTATACATCATAGCCAAATAGATTGCAAAGATGATTCAATATAGGAAAATCTAATGATGTAATTCAGAATATTAACAAAGAGGATGAAGAATATCATCATATTATAGGTACCAAGAAAGCATTTCATGCAATCCATTCAGGATTTAAAAATTCTTACTTGAAAAGCATCAAGAGAAACTTCTTTTGTAAGATAAAGAATTTAAATGTAACAAATAGCAAGGATCATTCTTAACAGCGAAAAAATTCTCATTAAATTTAGGAGAAAAAAAAAAGATGCATCAGCAAACTATTTCATTAACCCAATTTCAAGTGCTTTTTAAAAAAATATTTATTTATTTATGGCTATTCTGGGTTTTCATTGCTGCCACAGGCTTTTCTCTAATTGCAGGGAATGGAGGCCACTCTCCAGTTGAGGTGAGCAGGCCCCTCTACTACGGTGACTTTTCCTGTTCTGGAACTTGGGCTCTAGGGCACACAGGCTTCAGTAGCTGAGCACATGGGTCCAACAGTTGCAGCTCCGAGGCTCCAGAGAACAGGCTCAATGCTGTGGTTCATGAGCTTAGTTGCTTCACAGCATGTGGGATCCTCCCCGATCAGGGATTGAACTCATGTTTCCTGCATTGGCAGGCGAACTCCCCACCACTGAGCCACCAGGGAAGCCCTTCAAATGCTCTCTTAATACTGTTTCCTAATTCTCTTACACTCCCCAAATTTCCACCCTCTAAATATTCTATTTCATCTTCCTTGTCCTCAAACTTCAGGCACACTTACCCAATTTAGAATCCGTCGAATGTCTTAAAAGTCCCTACATGATGTGCCCACCATCACCTCTTGACCTTACTCCTTTCTGCCCTACTCCTTGCTGTCTCTGTTCCAAACACATTCCTGTCT
This sequence comes from Tragulus kanchil, assembly GCA_022376925.1. Lineage (NCBI taxonomy): Eukaryota > Metazoa > Chordata > Mammalia > Artiodactyla > Tragulidae > Tragulus > Tragulus kanchil. Next base: position 83,573,238 of record JAIOJX010000006.1, read on the forward strand.
GTGTCTCCAAAAAAAAAAAAAGTATATTCCTGTCTTTTCCCTTGGAGAAGGAAATGGCAGCCTACTCCAGTATTCTTGCCTGGGATAGTCCATGAACAGAGGAGCCCTGTGGGATGAGGTCACAAAGGAGTAAGATACGATTTAGCAACTAAAACAACAGCACTATATGTCAAACTGCCTCCTCCTTCTCATTTCTCTTCCAAAGTCTCCTTCCTTCTCAAGTCTCTAAATTTGGCCACTTTCTAAGTGGATGAACTTGACCCCCATCTTCCTTTACTGATCCCAGCAAAGCACAATCTCAATTTTCTTCTTTCCAAAGTCTTTATCATAGCCAAATATTAAACAAAAAAAGGATAAAAAGAATAATCATCATATTATAGGTACCAAGAAAGCATTTCATGCAATCCATTCAGGATTTAAAAATTCTTACTTGAAAAGCATCAAGAGAAACTTCTTTTGTAAGATAAAGAATTTAAATGTAACAAATAGCAAGGATCATTCTTAACAGCGAAAAAATTCTCATTAAATTTAGGAGAAAAAAAAAAGATGCATCAGCAAACTATTTCATTAACCCAATTTCAAGTGCTTTTTAAAAAAATATTTATTTATTTATGGCTATTCTGGGTTTTCATTGCTGCCACAGGCTTTTCTCTAATTGCAGGGAATGGAGGCCACTCTCCAGTTGAGGTGAGCAGGCCCCTCTACTACGGTGACTTTTCCTGTTCTGGAACTTGGGCTCTAGGGCACACAGGCTTCAGTAGCTGAGCACATGGGTCCAACAGTTGCAGCTCCGAGGCTCCAGAGAACAGGCTCAATGCTGTGGTTCATGAGCTTAGTTGCTTCACAGCATGTGGGATCCTCCCCGATCAGGGATTGAACTCATGTTTCCTGCATTGGCAGGCGAACTCCCCACCACTGAGCCACCAGGGAAGCCCTTCAAATGCTCTCTTAATACTGTTTCCTAATTCTCTTACACTCCCCAAATTTCCACCCTCTAAATATTCTATTTCATCTTCCTTGTCCTCAAACTTCAGGCACACTTACCCAATTTAGAATCCGTCGAATGTCTTAAAAGTCCCTACATGATGTGCCCACCATCACCTCTTGACCTTACTCCTTTCTGCCCTACTCCTTGCTGTCTCTGTTCCAAACACATTCCTGTCTGTGTCTCCAAAAAAAAAAAAAGTATATTCCTGTCTTTTCCCTTGGAGAAGGAAATGGCAGCCTACTCCAGTATTCTTGCCTGGGATAGTCCATGAACAGAGGAGCCCTGTGGGGATGAGGTCACAAAGGAGTAAGATACGATTTAGCAACTAAAACAACAGCACTATATGTCAAACTGCCTCCTCCTTCTCATTTCTCTTCCAAAGTCTCCTTCCTTCTCAAGTCTCTAAATTTGGCCACTTTCTAAGTGGATGAACTTGACCCCCATCTTCCTTTACTGATCCCAGCAAAGCACAATCTCTGATTTTATAGTTTTCTTTCAGAACTTACTGTTTCTACAAGCATTGCTTCATCTTGTCATGCTCTTTATTAAGCACGTGCTGTACAGTATCTCATTCAAACCTCACAACTAGTCTATGAACCTGGTATTACTGTTATCCCCATTTTATGGAGGAAGGAACCTAGATATAGAAAAATTTATATTTAACTTAATAGTTCATGTCATCAGTCACTAGAATTATTTCTATAACTTGTCTTATCTTCCACAGAGAAGCATTTTGAGAGCGTTGTCTATGTTTTGATCACCATTGTATTTTCCAAAGGATCTTGGTTCTTTACATAGTGCACACTCCAAACATTTTTGTTAAAAAAAAAAAAAAAAAATCATTGGCACACACTGCAACCTCTCTCCTCTCAGTTACTTCCCATCTTCCTTCCTACTCTCCTCTTTCAGTGGAAGATACTTCCCCTCTTTAGAGTTAATCTTGCCATTTAAACTCCTTAAATTGACAGCTCCCACTCATTCTAAGTGCCAAAGAATGCATGCTTTTGAACTGTGGTGTTAGAGAAGACTCTTGAGAGTACCACGGACTGTAAGGAGATCAAACCAGTCAATTCTAAAGGAAATCAACCCTAAGTATTCATTGGAAGGACTGACGCTGAAGTTAAAGCTCCACTACTTTGGCCACCTGATGCAAAGAGCCAACTTATTAGAAAACACTGCGATGCTGAGAAAGACTGAAGGCAGGAGAAGGGAATAATAGAGTATTAGATGATTGGATGGTATCACTGACTCCAAGGACATGAGTTTGAGCAAACTCTGGAAGAGAGTGAAGGACAGGGAAGACGGGCATGCTGCAGTCCGTGGGGTCACAAAGAGTCAGATCCCACTGAGCAAATGAAAAACAACTCATTCCAAAACTAAATAAATGATCACAATCACTTTTGTCTTTCTTAAATTGTCAGTCATCAGTCAGTCTCTTTCCTAATTTAAGCTACTGTCTTCTCTATGGGCCTCAGATACCTGTTTTCACTGTGAGAATGCCTCCATGCTTCTTTCAATTGGAGCCACAAGTACTAGGTGGGAATATGTACCCTTTCATCTCAGACAGTCTTCCATTTCACTATTATTCATGGTATTCCCAAGTAACACAGAAATTCATCAAAAGAAACTTGACAATTCTGACAAATGAAGAAAAGTATTTTTATCCGAATGATTAGACTTCTGGAAATGGATTTTTGGACATTAGGAAGTCATTCCTACTGTCTTTAAAAATAGTTCCTCCAAGCTTTCCTGGTGTGTGTGTGTGTGTATTTAACCTGAGAAAGTGAGAAGTGAAATAAGTTTAATAATTCCTCTCACTGTGGTCACTGTTCAGATTGCTCACAACAATTTCTGGACAGCAGGAAAACCTTCTTGCCTTTCATGTTGCATGCACATTTCAAAGCTATTATTCCAAACGGAGATTGTTGACAAAAATACCTCAGCCATTATTTCTTCTGTCAATATCTAATTGCTGTGATTAATAAATTTCTTCTCAAGTTAGAAAGGCTACTTATAATTTATTGAAAATAATTATAACCATATTGATGGCTAAGTAAATTCTATTTGATGGAGATAAGTGACTCAACTTTCTCCCATTATTGTAGTTTTTTCAACTTTTCCATAATTAATACTAATCACTTATAAATATCCTATATTTCAGTACCTAGATCAGTATATACAGTAAAATGTCAGTTAAACAATGAAATTGTTGCCTTGGATTAGACATCTAGAAATGGAATTACCACATTTCAAGGTTTAAACATTTTAAGATCTTTAAGTCATATTGCCCAAACTTTCTAGAAAGATATCACTTTACATCCTCACCATTAACTTTAAAGATTTATTTATTTATTTATTTTGGGGGGGTGGGGTGGGGAAGAAGGGGAGCAGATGGGCTACTTCTATTGGTCTTTCATTTGTCTATTTTCATCCATCTTTGTTCTTTGGCCCGGGTGGGCCTCCCATCGTGGTGGCCTCTGTTGCCGCAGAGCACCGGCTCTGGGCGCACATGCTCCAGAACTCCGGCTCGGTAATTGGACACATCTGTCCAGCTGCTCTGCAGCACGTGGGATCTTCCCAGGCCAGGGATGGAACCCACGCCCCTTGCACTGCAAGGCGGTGTCCTTACCCACTGGACCACCAGGGAAGCCCCACCATTAACTTTAGTCTGAAAAAATATCTTCCAATAATTTGTAAGTGAAAAAGAGTAGCTCAAGTCTTAATTTATACTTCTTGGGTTACCACTAAGATTGATTTTTTTATTGCAATGAATGTATTGGATTCTATCATATGTATTGGTTCATATCCTTTGTCCATTTTCTCTAATATACTTCTAGTGTTTTGTCTCGCCTACTTATGTGAACATTTTATACATTAAATATCTCGCATATTTTACATAGTACATGAACATTTTACAAACTGCTTATGTGAATATTTTACATATTAAACCTCTCATGGGATCTATTTATAGTTTTTTCCATTTTGTCTTTTCCTTTATTTACATTTAGTTTTAAATGATTTTTGACATACATTTCAGTTTTATTCAAATATTCAGTCTGTCTTTTCCTTTGTAATACCTTTCATGGCTTTTATGTTTAGAAACTTATTTCCCTATCTAGAGGTAGATAAGTATTATGTTACAGAGTTTTTCCTTTTTATATGTTAATTGTACCTTTAATTCTGATTTTAAATGTGTCTTTAATACTAACAGGGCTGTTTTTTTTTAACTTTTTATTGTTTTGTATGACATGGGGAACAAGGGAGATATAAATATGATTCCTAGTCATAGTTTGTTGTATTTTCCTTTTTTCTCTCTTTTATATTATAGGAGATTTTCTTTGTTCTAGCACTCTAAAATTTTTCCATATCAAAGTTCAGGTTCTTTAGTTTTAGGAAAACTTTTTAGTTACTTGTTTGACAACTTCTTCTAGTTTTTCCCTCTGTAATTAACTCCTGGATACCAGACCTCATTGATCAGACCACTAATCTTTGCATCTTTTCTTCTTCCGATTTTCTGTCTCTTTATCACTGTCTTCTAAAAAAATTTCTCATATTTATCTTCCAAACCTATCTCTATTGTCTTTTTCATTTCTTCTATCAAATTTCTATTTTTCAACAGTTCTTTTCTATTCCCTTAGCTCTTTTGTTGTATATAGCTTCCTCATCCCCCACTCTTCCCATGGTCCTATTCTTGTTTCATGGTGCACTTACTTCATCTCTCAAAAAGTACTAGAATGTCACTAACTTTTGGAGCTATTTTACCCGCCTGGATAGTCTATTTCATTGAAACTTCTCTGTTTTGGCTTCTTTCAGGTTTACAGCTTTCCTCTAATGTCTGGTGATCCTTAGTAACTGGCTCAAATATAAGAGTATGGCATAAAGAAGTAACTAGAAGCCCAGGGTATGTGGATGAGGTTAGTGATTATGCCTCCCAGTGTGGTGATCTGGCTGGGCTGTTTCCTGGCTGAACCTCCGAGGCTGGTTTCTCTATAACTGGTGATATTCAACAGTAAACAATCTTCCTCCTGAGGGGATGGGCCTGGTTTCCACACCACATGGAAAATGGGTCCAGAATTTTCCAATATCCAACTAGAGAACTTCACTAAATCAACTGGTTTTCCCTTTGACAGCCAATGGTTCCCAGAAATTCCCAGAAAAACAAGAAAAGAAAGAAAAAAAAAAGAAATTCCCAGAACAGAGAACATCCTTTTCACCTACTCTAGACAATGAAGATTAGTTTTTTGTCAGAGTGAGATCATAGCTTACCTTGCTGTCCAGTGGGGTAGAAGTGGAATTGGAGGGCTCTTACTGCTTCTAAGACAGACTTCCAACACATCCTCCTTAGCCCCATTTTAACTGCTACATCCAGAGGTACCTTGTGCCTTTTGGGTTCTTAGAGACACTTGTGTTGTTTCTCAGCTTTCACTACCAATTTAGGATTCATCTTTCCAGGGTTTGACAAATCAGTTTCTACTTGTTCATCTGTTTTCAATTTTTGGCACTATATTATCTCCTTTACCATTTTCTTTATATATTACTTCTTAAAACAAAAATCCTGTAGTTGTCACTCCAGTTGAGTTTGGGGGGGAACAAAGTAAATGGTTGTGTTTAAACCACCATCTTTATCTCTTCTTGTTTCCCCAACTGTGTCTCCCAATATGAACTCCCAGCTTCAGTCAAATACATACACTTCCTCTTTTGCTTTTCTTCTGTTATCTAAATTATAATTCCTCCTCTCAATAGCTTCCTCATCCCACTCTTCCCATGGTCCTATTCTTGTTTCATGGTGCACTTACTTCATCTCTCAGAAAGTACTAGAATGTCACTAACTTTTGGAGCTATTTTACCCGCCTGGATAGTCTATTTCATTGAAACTTCTCTGTTTTGGCTTCTTTCAGGTTTACAGCTTTCCTCTAATGTCTGGTGATCCTTAGTAACTGGCTCAAATATAAGAGTATGGCATAAAGAAGTAACTAGAAGCCCAGGGTATGTGGATGAGGTTAGTGATTATGCCTCCCAGTGTGGTGATCTGGCTGGGCTGTTTCCTGGCTGAACCTCCGAGGCTGGTTTCTCTATAACTGGTGATATTCAACAGTAAACAATCTTCCTCCTGAGGGGATGGGCCTGGTTTCCACACCACATGGAAAATGGGTCCAGAATTTTCCAATATCCAACTAGAGAACTTCACTAAATCAACTGGTTTTCCCTTTGACAGCCAATGGTTCCCAGAAATTCCCAGAAAAACAAGAAAAAGAAAGAAAGAAAAAAAAAAGAAATTCCCAGAACAGAGAACATCCTTTTCACCTACTCTAGACAATGAAGATTAGTTTTTTTGTCAGAGTGAGATCATAGCTTACCTTGCTGTCCAGTGGGGTAGAAGTGGAATTGGAGGGCTCTTACTGCTTCTAAGACAGACTTCCAACACATCCTCCTTAGCCCCATTTTAACTGCTACATCCAGAGGTACCTTGTGCCTTTTGGGTTCTTAGAGACACTTGTGTTGTTTCTCAGCTTTCACTACCAATTTAGGATTCATCTTTCCAGGGTTTGACAAATCAGTTTCTACTTGTTCATCTGTTTTCAATTTTTGGCACTATATTATCTCCTTTACCATTTTCTTTATATATTACTTCTTAAAACAAAAATCCTGTAGTTGTCACTCCAGTTGAGTTTGGGGGGGAACAAAGTAAATGGTTGTGTTTAAACCACCATCTTTATCTCTTCTTGTTTCCCCAACTGTGTCTCCCAATATGAACTCCCAGCTTCAGTCAAATACATACACTTCCTCTTTTGCTTTTCTTCTGTTATCTAAATTATAATTCCTCCTTCCAGACAAATTTCCTACTTGAAGGATCCTTCTCTACAAACTCTAGCTGTCAATAAAAACTGTCCTGTACACGCCATGAACACTATTTGCCTGCACTATTTATTTGGTGCTTAAACTGTTGATGTGGGAATTCTCCAGACATTTTACTCGACAGTTAGCTTTTGCCTCCAGTGGCACTTGTCTTAAGTAATAAATCCCTTCTATGAAATGTGCTTGCTTCCTTCTCTAAGATACCTGCATGTTTCTGCTCCACAAGGTTCCACATTCCTTTCTTGAGAAGTGCGTGGAAAAGAAAACATGAAAAGGTAAATTTTCCTGAACCCTTTTCATCTCAAATGCCAATATTTGATGTGGACTCCCTAGTTAAGAACATCCAAAAATGTGGACATAAAGGAGAGAGATACATGGTGGGAAGTGTCAGGCATGAACAGCATGGCATAAATACTGATACAGTTGAATGGCATAAATTAAATCATGACAAAGACAATGCCTTGGCCTTTAAATCAGCAACTTAAATGTCTCATAATGACGATTTCACTGTGACATGGAATCAACTCAGCCCAGGAATATTAACCCCAGAGACTTCTCTCTTTACTTTGCTCTTACATGGACAACCACAGTGGTGTCTGCAAACAGGCAGAAGTCTTCTTGAACTCGTATCTCCAGGACACAGCCACTCGAATTTTAAGGCAACTCCTAACATGTTTCTTCGAATTGTCAAGAAATTTTAAATACATTTCTTGAGTAGTATATAATCCTATTTCTTGGAATTCTCCAAGAGAGTCCATAAAACTACTTAATACTTAAACTAAAACCAAAACAGAACCAACCTCCTTTACCTAGGAGTAAATTCTCTAGGCTGCAAATAAAGAACTCTGACGAAGATACTTCCTATCCCTCATTCCCATTCATCAAAGGCAGTCACTCTTACATACTCTAGCTGTTTCTGGTGTTTTGCTTTTCCAGTATTTCTAGACTTCCCAGTTTTAGATATCATGGACACAGACTTTATAAGACATGGATAGTTCTCTTATGCTCCATCCCAGCACACAGGCTTCCCCTACCCATTCCTCTCATATAGTTATAACCAATTTTTTTGGTTAAGTCAAGTCTGAAGTTTTACCACATAATCTTAGATACAGCTGAATCAGGTAGTGTACCATGATTACACTGCCTTTCATGTACAAAATGCTATCCTATATTTAACCAATCCCTTATTTCATTTGCATGGCTTCATACATTTAATTCATCCCCAAATTCATTCCTAGTAGTGTAAATCTCTTCTAAATACATACAACATTTCACATACCACATCTAATCTTTCTTTTCAGAAATATTCTTCCTGGAGCTCTCCATATGCTGACTGGAATCTAGACTGATTAGTCTTTCGGCTGCTGCACAGACTGTACCCTGAGGTTCCTATTCACTCTAATCCTAGGTGTTCTTTTCCCTGTCTGTTAGATCCTCTAATCCACCTCTCTCCCCATCTCAGTATTCTTTGATTTACTTCCTTCATTGGTGGAGCATATCCATGAGGAGAATCCTTCAAACATCATTAGAGATTACAAAGTAGCTCACAGAATCTTCAGGCGGACCAGAGAATATGGTTTGCTGACTGTGCACCCAGGAACAACGCCCAAATTATCCAACCATCTGTATTAACATATTCCTATACCTTCCTCTGGCCAAAGGCACCAAAGACCCTGAAAAAGAGACATTGCTAGCTAAAACCGATGCCACTACTGCCACTGAAAGCTCAGAGACTTCTCTCTTTACTTTGCTCTTACATGGACCACAGTGGTGTCTGCAAACAGGCAGAAGTCTTCTTGAACTCGTATCTCCAGGACACAGCCACTAATTTTAAGGCAACTCCTAACATGTTTCTTCGAATTGTCAAGAAATTTTAAATACATTTCTTGAGTAGTATATAATCCTATTTCTTGGAATTCTCCAAGAGAGTCCATAAAACTACTTAATACTTAAACTAAAACCAAAACAGAACCAACCTCCTTTACCTAGGAGTAAATTCTCTAGGCTGCAAATAAAGAACTCTGACGAAGATACTTCCTATCCCTCATTCCCATTCATCAAAGGCAGTCACTCTTACATACTCTAGCTGTTTCTGGTGTTTTGCTTTTCCAGTATTTCTAGACTTCCCAGTTTTAGATATCATGGACACAGACTTTATAAGACATGGATAGTTCTCTTATGCTCCATCCCAGCACACAGGCTTCCCCTACCCATTCCTCTCATATAGTTATAACCAATTTTTTTGGTTAAGTCAAGTCTGAAGTTTTACCACATAATCTTAGATACAGCTGAATCAGGTAGTGTACCATGATTACACTGCCTTTCATGTACAAAATGCTATCCTATATTTAACCAATCCCTTATTTCATTTGCATGGCTTCATACATTTAATTCATCCCCAAATTCATTCCTAGTAGTGTAAATCTCTTCTAAATACATACAACATTTCACATACCACATCTAATCTTTCTTTTCAGAAATATTCTTCCTGGAGCTCTCCATATGCTGACTGGAATCTAGACTGATTAGTCTTTCGGCTGCTGCACAGACTGTACCCTGAGGTTCCTATTCACTCTAATCCTAGGTGTTCTTTTTCCCTGTCTGTTAGATCCTCTAATCCACCTCTCTCCCCATCTCAGTATTCTTTGATTTACTTCCTTCATTGGTGGAGCATATCCATGAGGAGAATCCTTCAAACATCATTAGAGATTACAAAGTAGCTCACAGAATCTTCAGGCGGACCAGAGAATATGGTTTGCTGACTGTGCACCCAGGAACAACGCCCAAATTATCCAACCATCTGTATTAACATATTCCTATACCTTCCTCTGGCCAAAGGCACCAAAGACCCTGAAAAAGAGACATTGCTAGCTAAAACCGATGCCACTACTGCCACTGAAAGCTCAGTCTCTCAACACCCTCTTCCAGGGACAGATCTTGTGCAAATCTGACTTCCACGCATTTCTTCAAATTGAGTGCTTCCACAGACATGTACAATTCGGAGAGCTAAGGTCACATGCTTATGTCTTTGCTACCATAGATGCTGGATAACTGACATACGACTTCAGCCTTGGCAAGCCAGGTGTCACAATGTGGGGATTTCCTCAGATAGGAAAAGGGAATTCTAATGTTACTGTCCACATAAACTGTCTACCAGAGTCTGCAAATCTGAAAATGTCTGTTTCTAGCTTTAAGATTTTCTTTCAAGATTCTGGAGACATTGCTCCATTGAATTATTGCTTCTGGAAATCTAAAACTGATCTGTTTTCAGATGCTTTCTGTGCAACCAATTTTCCCTGAACGCTTTTATGATTATTCCTTTGCTCCTTATTTTCTGTGAGGTCATCAAAAGATGCTTGTCTTTTTGACAATTGTTGTGTTAGATCTCCTGAAGCAGATTCTTTGTTGGTGAGAATTTTCTTATTCCATCTATATTTCTTCCCAATATATTTTCAGTTATCTCTCTCTGGAAATATAATTGCATGGTTATATAGTATGGTTTAATAACCACCTGGGCTGATCCTCTAATTTTCTTATTTTTCTCTTATTTTCCATCTTTGTTCTTTTATTTTCCAAGTCGTCTAGCAATTAGTTTTAACTCTCAGATATTGTTTTTGTTCTATGAATTTCTTTTTTTTTTTTTTATATGGAACAGCTCACAAATTTGCCTGTCATCCTTGCATAGGGGCTATGCTAATCTTCTCTATACTGTTCCAATTTTAGTATATGTGCTGCCAAAGTGAACACTCTGAATTCTTTTTATTATATATTTCAGATATTTTACATGGCTGCAGATTTTCCTCTTCTCTCACTTGAGATAGTAATAGCTGTTTTTTTTTTCTTTTTTTAAGTTTCATTTTCTGTCTACATTATGTGTTTCCCTCTGAATTCACATTTCAGGATATTTTGGTTTCTGTTTTTCATGTTAAATGTTTTCCTCATATATCTAATTATCCTTGGCTTATACTTCAAGAGTCAGGCACTAGAGAGTTGAGTTTGCTATATGTGACTGGTAAGTTTGACTGAGAATGTTCTAAGTCATTTCCTCTGTGAATGGGGACAACTGACAGTTTCTGAAGGTAAGAGGGGGACATTTTTGCATCTATCTTATTTGAGGCCTAGAAATAAATGGTGTCTTAATGTTTTGTTTCTGAGAAACATTAAAAAATAGAGAAAATATAATATATAACAAAACCCTGCATTCCAACCAGCCAGAAGTGACATCTTCATATTTTATCATATATGCTTCAAGTAGATTTCTTAAACAGCTTTATTGAGATGTGGTTTACATAACAAAAATCTCACCCATTTTAGGTGTACAATTGAATGATTTTTGCTATATTTACAGAGCTGTGCAACCATCACAATGTACTTTTAGAACATTTCCACCATTACAAAAATAAACCTCATGCCCATTTGCAGTCAAAGCCCATTTCCATTCTCAGTTCCCGGCAACTACTAATCTACTTTATGCCTTTATATAGTTGCTTATTCTGGATATTTCATTTAAATGGAATCATGTGATGTTTTGCATCTGGCTTGTTTCACTCAGCATGTTTCTGGCATTCACTTATGTTGTAGTATGTTTCTTTTTATGGTTGAATAATATTCCATTGTTATGACTATACCATATTTTATTTATTCATTCCTCCGTTGATAATATTTGGATTGTTTTACTCTTTCTGGATCCTATTAATAATGCTATTATGAACATTCATGTTCAGTGGATCTGTTTTTATTTTTCTTGTATAGATACCTAGAAGCAGAATTGCTGGATAATATAGTAATGCTTTGGGAAACTGATACACTGTTTTTCCAAAGTGCCTTCAACATATTCAATTTCCATCAGCCATATATGAGGGTTCCAATTCTTCGACATCCTCAGCAACATTTTTAATTGTCTTTCGTTTTATAGCACTTCTAGGCAGTGTGAAGTTGTATCTCATTGTTTTGATTTACATTTCCTTAATGACATATGATACTGAGCATTTTTCACTATGCTTATTGGGCATTCATATATTTTTTAAAGAAATTTCAATTCAAATCCTTCGCTCATATTTGTATTTCTTTCATAACTGAGTTGAAGAGATCTTTATATGTTCTGATTTTGTCTTTTTTTTTTTATGTATGCTTCACAAATATTTTCTCCCAGCCTGTGGATTATTTTTTCACTTTCTTAACTGCATCTTTTGAAATGCAGAGGTTTTGAATTCTGATGAATCCATCTCATCAATTTTCTTTATTGCTTGTGCTTTTAGTGTTTTAGGTAATAAATGACTTCCTAGCTTAATATATCAGAGATATATTCCTATGTTTTAAGAGTTTTATAATTTTAGCTTAGATTTAGGTCTATGATTAATTTTGATTTAGTTTTTGTGTATGGTGTGAGGTAGGGATCTAGATTAAAACTTTTGTTTATGGATATCCATTATTCCAGCAACATTCATTGAAAATATTATTCTTTCACTGTTGAAATGTCTTGAAAGCTTTTCTGATTCTCTTCCACTTAAGTATATAGCTTTATATAGTTGCTTATTCTGGATATTTCATTTAAATGGAATCATGTGATGTTTTGCATCTGGCTTGTTTCACTCAGCATGTTTCTGGCATTCACTTATGTTGTAGTATGTTTCTTTTTATGGTTGAATAATATTCCATTGTTATGACTATACCATATTTTATTTATTCATTCCTCCGTTGATAATATTTGGATTGTTTTACTCTTTCTGGATCCTATTAATAATGCTATTATGAACATTCATGTTCAGTGGATCTGTTTTTATTTTTCTTGTATAGATACCTAGAAGCAGAATTGCTGGATAATATAGTAATGCTTTGGGAAACTGATACACTGTTTTTCCAAAGTGCCTTCAACATATTCAATTTCCATCAGCCATATATGAGGGTTCCAATTCTTCGACATCCTCAGCAACATTTTTAATTGTCTTTCGTTTTATAGCACTTCTAGGCAGTGTGAAGTTGTATCTCATTGTTTTGATTTACATTTCCTTAATGACATATGATACTGAGCATTTTTCACTATGCTTATTGGGCATTCATATATTTTTTAAAGAAATTTCAATTCAAATCCTTCGCTCATATTTGTATTTCTTTCATAACTGAGTTGAAGAGATCTTTATATGTTCTGATTTTGTCTTTTTTTTTCCAAATGTATGCTTCACAAATATTTTCTCCCAGCCTGTGGATTATTTTTTCACTTTCTTAACTGCATCTTTTGAAATGCAGAGGTTTTGAATTCTGATGAATCCATCTCATCAATTTTCTTTATTGCTTGTGCTTTTAGTGTTTTAGGTAATAAATGACTTCCTAGCTTAATATATCAGAGATATATTCCTATGTTTTAAGAGTTTTATAATTTTAGCTTAGATTTAGGTCTATGATTAATTTTGATTTAGTTTTTGTGTATGGTGTGAGGTAGGGATCTAGATTAAAACTTTTGTTTATGGATATCCATTATTCCAGCAACATTCATTGAAAATATTATTCTTTCACTGTTGAAATGTCTTGAAAGCTTTTCTGATTCTCTTCCACTTAAGTATATAGCTATTCATTAAACTATATAGCTATCCCTATACCAATGGCTTGTTACTGAATCTCTGCAGTTGAGTTTTGAAATGGGAAAGTATGAGTCTTCCAATTTTTTTTATTATTTTTCATGACTGCTTTGGCTACTTGGGGCTTTTAGTATTTATATATATACTTCAGGATAAATTTTTTCCTGGGGGGAAACAAGCCAGCAGGGACTATAATAGAGAATGTATTGAACCCACAGAACAATTGGGGGAGTATTGCCATCTTAACAATACTGTCTTCTGATCAATGAATACTATCTTCTGATCAATTTATTTATCTCTTCTTTAACAATGTTTTGTAGCTTCCAATGTAGAAGTCTTGTACCACTTTGGTTAAATTTATTCTTAACAATTTATTCTTTTTGATGATACTGTTAATGGAATGTTTTCTTTTTTTTTTTTTTAAACCTTTATTTTGCTTTTAACTTTTACAGAGTTTTGTTGTTTACAGATATGGATGTTCCCAGATTAGTCATATGTATATCCCCCCCTTCCCACCCCTCCCAACCATCACACAGCACCCTTGAAGGATCCCCTTTTCTCACAGAGCAATGACTAGAGCTATTTTCTTCACTTATGATAGTACAGGCCTTCATGCTACTTTCTTTATGCCTCCCACCTTCTGTTCCTTCCCCACAATGACCATATGTCCACTGCCTATGTCTTTCTGTTGCTTCACTGCGTGTGCCATCATCACCATCCTGCTAGATTCCATATATATGTGTTAATATACTGTATTTGTCCTTCTCTTTCTGACTGACTTCACTTTTGATACGTTCTAGATCCAGCCACCTTATTGGAATGTTTTCTTAATTTAATTTTCAGATCTTCTTGTTGGTGTAGAGAAATCAACTGATTTATGAATACTCATCTTGTATATCCTGCAATCTTGCTGAACCTACTTGTTCTAGTAGTTTAGTCATTCTCTAAAATCTATATAAAATCATCCCATCTGTCAATAAGGCTAGTTTTACTTCTTTCTTTGGACACCTTTTATTTGTTTTTCTTACTGACTGCCCAGTTAGAATCTGAAGACAGACATTCTGAAGGGTCTTCTTCCTGGTTCAAGTATTTTTAAATAGAAGAAATACATATTTCAGATGAAGTGGAAGTCTCTTTCAGATCTAAATCCCAAATCCTAATCTCCTTCTCCTCCTCAAGTCCAGAAATAGCTATCATGAATTTGGTACATTTTCTATCTGTGTATGTCTACATTTTCTATCTGTGTATGTCTTTTCATTTGTGTGTGTGTGCGTTCAGGTGGCTCAGTGGTAAAGAACCCACCTGACAATGTGTGATATGCAGGAATGATCCCTGGGTCCGGAAGATCCCCTGGAGGAGGAAACAGAAACCCACTCCAGTATTCTTGCTGGAATAATCCCATGAACAGAGGAGCTTGGCAGGCTACAGTTCATGTGTGTCTGTGTTGTGTATCCACACATACAGTATTGTTTGAAGTATCTGCTATGGACATTTTTTCAATTAATTTTTTATTTGACCTCTTTTCAATTCTTACTCCTCTTATTTCCTACTAGTTCTATTAGCTTGACTACTGACTGTGGAGTTTTTCATGTAGTAATATTTTCTGAAAATATACACAAAAATTATATCTCTTCTTTTCTAGTAGTCATAGCTTTTTTTTCTTTAGTTTGCTTTGAGATAATTAGGAATAGAAGTCATAAAATTTATGATCTATTGATTGACTGAGGAGTCCAACAAAAGTTAATATCCTATTTTCTTCATTTTTATGATAGTACAGGCCTTCATGCTACTTTCTTTATGCCTCCCACCTTCTGTTCCTTCCCCACAATGACCATATGTCCACTGCCTATGTCTTTCTGTTGCTTCACTGCGTGTGCCATCATCACCATCCTGCTAGATTCCATATATATGTGTTAATATACTGTATTTGTCCTTCTCTTTCTGACTGACTTCACTTTTGATACGTTCTAGATCCAGCCACCTTATTGGAATGTTTTCTTAATTTAATTTTCAGATCTTCTTGTTGGTGTAGAGAAATCAACTGATTTATGAATACTCATCTTGTATATCCTGCAATCTTGCTGAACCTACTTGTTCTAGTAGTTTAGTCATTCTCTAAAATCTATATAAAATCATCCCATCTGTCAATAAGGCTAGTTTTACTTCTTTCTTTGGACACCTTTTATTTGTTTTTCTTACTGACTGCCCAGTTAGAATCTGAAGACAGACATTCTGAAGGGTCTTCTTCCTGGTTCAAGTATTTTTAAATAGAAGAAATACATATTTCAGATGAAGTGGAAGTCTCTTTCAGATCTAAATCCCAAATCCTAATCTCCTTCTCCTCCTCAAGTCCAGAAATAGCTATCATGAATTTGGTACATTTTCTATCTGTGTATGTCTACATTTTCTATCTGTGTATGTCTTTTCATTTGTGTGTGTGTGCGTTCAGGTGGCTCAGTGGTAAAGAACCCACCTGACAATGTGTGATATGCAGGAATGATCCCTGGGTCCGGAAGATCCCCTGGAGGAGGAAACAGAAACCCACTCCAGTATTCTTGCTGGAATAATCCCATGAACAGAGGAGCTTGGCAGGCTACAGTTCATGTGTGTCTGTGTTGTGTATCCACACATACAGTATTGTTTGAAGTATCTGCTATGGACATTTTTTCAATTAATTTTTTATTTGACCTCTTTTCAATTCTTACTCCTCTTATTTCCTACTAGTTCTATTAGCTTGACTACTGACTGTGGAGTTTTTCATGTAGTAATATTTTCTGAAAATATACACAAAAATTATATCTCTTCTTTTCTAGTAGTCATAGCTTTTTTTTCTTTAGTTTGCTTTGAGATAATTAGGAATAGAAGTCATAAAATTTGATATGATCTCCAACAAAATGTTGAATATTGACTGAGGAGAAATCCTATACTCAGATTTTAATAAGTGGTTTTAAGTTATATTACACCCTATCATTTATCACCTAATCTGAGATGCTTTTGAGAATGACAGAGACTCAAGGAGCAAAGGCATAAAATAGGACCCCCTCAATTGATAAATTAGTTGAAAAGCAACAAGAATATCTGAGTGAGACAGTTTAAAAATTGACCTAAAGGGCACATATCAAACTTTGTACTTCCAAGCTGCAGAATATATTTTTTTGCATACTATGGAAATTTTGCATAATTAACCATAAAACTCTGGTCATAAAACAAGTTTTAACAAATATCAAAGGCCTGAAAGTTGGCAGAACATTTTTCCTGATCACAAAATAATAAAGTTAGAAACTAATATTAAAATAATAACTTTAAATCTCCAAAGTTTATCAGATTAAAAATATATTTCTAAATAAACCTTGTAGTCATAAATAAAAATAGATTAATAAAATATTTTAAAGTAACTGAAAACAAATATCCTTCATTTCAAATCTAGTGTGATGCTGGTAAACAATATTAAAAGGGAGATTTATAGATTTAAATAAATATCTAAGAAAAGAAAGGAGACTGAAAAATTAAATGAGTTCAGCATTCACTGCAGAAAGTTAGAAAAGTACAGCAAAGAAAGTAGAACAAAGGAAATAATAAAAATAAGACCAAAATTGATGAAATAGAAAGCCAGTATAAAATAAAAAGGATGAATAAAACCAATAGTTTTTTTTTTTTTTTAATCAACAAACCCTTGGTGAAAATGGTAACGACCAGAAATAGAAAGCACAAATAATCAATATTAGGAAAGACAAAAGGTCATCACTATAGATGCTGGTGACAGAAAAAACAAAGACACTAAAACAACTTAAAGTCAACATATTTTAAAATTCAGATGAAAAAATTCTTAGAAAAATGTAAATAGCAAAATTGACACAAGAAGAAATAGAATGCTGAATATATCTATAACCATCAAGGAACCTGAAGCAGTATCAAAATTCTTTTCACAAAAAAACCTCTAGACCACAAAAGGCTATATATATCAGCAACTTTTACCAAATATTCAAAGAAGTAATTCCAGTCTTAGGCAAATTTTCCTGCAGAATAGAAAAAGAAAGACTATTTCCCAACATATTTTATGATACAAATTGTATGTACATGTTTCCGGTAAGGACATTATGAGAAAGGAAAATAAAAGGTTAGTCTCACTGCTGAACATAGATGCAAATGTCCTAAATAGACTGAGTAAAGTGATACCTACAATATATTCATCATGACCAAGATGGGTTTATTCCAGGAAGGAAAGGTTAGTTGATAGTTAAATAAATTAATAACACATACTAACAGATTAAAAGACAACCTCATTAGATGCAGAGAAGTGTTTGATAAAATCTGCCATCCATTTAGTAAACCATAGATTGTAGGGAAATTTCTAATTGACTAAAATGCAGCTACCCCAAACCTTCAGTAAACATCACACTTGAACCTTCAATAAACATCATACTTAGTAATCAAAAGTTCAAAGATTTCTCTTTCAGAGCAGGAAAAAGACAAGGATGCCTGTGATTATTTCCTTTATTCAACATGTCCCAATGTCTATGCAATGTAAAAAGGCAAGGAAGAAAGGGGAAGGGGGGAGAGGAAGGAGACTGAAAAATTAAATGAGTTCAGCATTCACTGCAGAAAGTTAGAAAAGTACAGCAAAGAAAGTAGAACAAAGGAAATAATAAAAATAAGACCAAAATTGATGAAATAGAAAGCCAGTATAAAATAAAAAGGATGAATAAAACCAATAGTTTTTTTTTTTTTTTAATCAACAAACCCTTGGTGAAAATGGTAACGACCAGAAATAGAAAGCACAAATAATCAATATTAGGAAAGACAAAAGGTCATCACTATAGATGCTGGTGACAGAAAAAACAAAGACACTAAAACAACTTAAAGTCAACATATTTTAAAATTCAGATGAAAAAATTCTTAGAAAAATGTAAATAGCAAAATTGACACAAGAAGAAATAGAATGCTGAATATATCTATAACCATCAAGGAACCTGAAGCAGTATCAAAATTCTTTTCACAAAAAAACCTCTAGACCACAAAAGGCTATATATATCAGCAACTTTTACCAAATATTCAAAGAAGTAATTCCAGTCTTAGGCAAATTTTCCTGCAGAATAGAAAAAGAAAGACTATTTCCCAACATATTTTATGATACAAATTGTATGTACATGTTTCCGGTAAGGACATTATGAGAAAGGAAAATAAAAGGTTAGTCTCACTGCTGAACATAGATGCAAATGTCCTAAATAGACTGAGTAAAGTGATACCTACAATATATTCATCATGACCAAGATGGGTTTATTCCAGGAAGGAAAGGTTAGTTGATAGTTAAATAAATTAATAACACATACTAACAGATTAAAAGACAACCTCATTAGATGCAGAGAAGTGTTTGATAAAATCTGCCATCCATTTAGTAAACCATAGATTGTAGGGAAATTTCTAATTGACTAAAATGCAGCTACCCCAAACCTTCAGTAAACATCACACTTGAACCTTCAATAAACATCATACTTAGTAATCAAAAGTTCAAAGATTTCTCTTTCAGAGCAGGAAAAAGACAAGGATGCCTGTGATTATTTCCTTTATTCAACATGTCCCAATGTCTATGCAATGTAAAAAGGCAAGGAAGAAAAGGGAAGGGGGGAGAGGAAGGAAGAAACAAAGTTTTTATTATTCCTAGAAATGACTGTATATGTAAACAAATCCAAAAGATCTATGAATAAGCTATCTTAATTAACAAAAGGGTTTAATACAGTCCGAATTCCAGCAAAATATAAAAAAAACAGTGATCTTTATACATACCAGCAACAATCAGACAACTAAAATTTAAGAAAAATGCTCTTGACAACAGCATTAAAAATTAAGCAGTATCTAAGGCTAAAGCTAACAAAAATGTGCAAGACTTCTAGAAAGATAACATAAATTTACTTAGGAGAAATTAAAGAAAACCTAAATAAATGGAAAAGACATAGCCTGATAACAGTTTTGTAGATTCAATTTTGCAGAAATGTCATTTTTTTGTTGTTCTTTGGCCCGCGTGGCCTCCCATCGCGGTGGCATCCGTTGTCGCAGAGCGTCGGCTCTGGGCGTATGCGCTCCGGCTCGGTAATTGGACACATCGGTCCAGCAGTTCCACGGCATGTGGGATCTTCCCAGGCCAGGGATCCAACCGGCGCCCCTTGCACTGCAAGGCGGTGTCCTTACCCACTGGACCACCAGGGAAGCCCCCAGAAATGTCATTTTTAAATTGATCTACAGATTCAACATGATCCCAATTGAAATCTCAAAAGTATTTTCACAGAACAAGACAATTTAAATTTTACATTAAAGTGTAAAAGGCAGAGAATAGCAAAACACTCATAAAAGAAGGATCAGGTGAGAAGACTTACTTTACCAGATTCTAAGACCCCTCTATTATACCATGCACAAAAACAAATTTCTTGTAGAACTATGAAAGGCCTAACTATAAAACATTCAGAGGATAATATCTGAGAATATCAATGTAATCTCAAAGTAGGGAAGAATTTCTTAATCAAGAAATACCATGTACCAAGCAAAAAGAAAAAAATCAATTAATTTAACTATGCTGCATTAATTTTTATATATTAAAATATACCAAAAAGAGAAGTCAAATGCAATGAGTATACATGTCTATACCCATCTTATTTCTGTGTATCAATGTTAATTTGTTGTTTATTTCCTAGTGGATTTCTATGATGTCATAAGATGACCATATTAGTTGCACTATTTAAAGAATGCTTTTCATAATTAATATTGGTACATAAAGCTCTTTGTGAAAAACAGTGAAACATTTATGCACAACACAAATAAGGGACAGATAACTTACGCTCAAAGTATTAAGAACTCATAGAAATCAGTAAGGAAAAAAATATTTCAATAGACTGAGGAGACACCTCACAAAAAAAAACCTAAATAAATGGAAAAGACATAGCCTGATAACAGTTTTGTAGATTCAATTTTGCAGAAATGTCATTTTTTTGTTGTTCTTTGGCCCGCGTGGCCTCCCATCGCGGTGGCATCCGTTGTCGCAGAGCGTCGGCTCTGGGCGTATGCGCTCCGGCTCGGTAATTGGACACATCGGTCCAGCAGTTCCACGGCATGTGGGATCTTCCCAGGCCAGGGATCCAACCGGCGCCCCTTGCACTGCAAGGCGGTGTCCTTACCCACTGGACCACCAGGGAAGCCCCCAGAAATGTCATTTTTAAATTGATCTACAGATTCAACATGATCCCAATTGAAATCTCAAAAGTATTTTCACAGAACAAGACAATTTAAATTTTACATTAAAGTGTAAAAGGCAGAGAATAGCAAAACACTCATAAAAGAAGGATCAGGTGAGAAGACTTACTTTACCAGATTCTAAGACCCCTCTATTATACCATGCACAAAAACAAATTTCTTGTAGAACTATGAAAGGCCTAACTATAAAACATTCAGAGGATAATATCTGAGAATATCAATGTAATCTCAAAGTAGGGAAGAATTTCTTAATCAAGAAATACCATGTACCAAGCAAAAAGAAAAAAATCAATTAATTTAACTATGCTGCATTAATTTTTATATATTAAAATATACCAAAAAGAGAAGTCAAATGCAATGAGTATACATGTCTATACCCATCTTATTTCTGTGTATCAATGTTAATTTGTTGTTTATTTCCTAGTGGATTTCTATGATGTCATAAGATGACCATATTAGTTGCACTATTTAAAGAATGCTTTTCATAATTAATATTGGTACATAAAGCTCTTTGTGAAAAACAGTGAAACATTTATGCACAACACAAATAAGGGACAGATAACTTACGCTCAAAGTATTAAGAACTCATAGAAATCAGTAAGGAAAAAAATATTTCAATAGACTGAGGAGACACCTCACAAAAGAAATCCAAATAAACAATAAACAAATGAAAGGTAATTAGTATCAAGGAGATACAAATTAAGACCTTAATAAGATATCATTATGTACTCACCAGATGAGCTAAAATTGAAAAGTTGAACAACATCAACAGTGGTGAGAGGCTTCCCCTTACCCTGGTGGTCCAGTGGGTAAGGACACCGCCTTGCAGTGCAAGGGCGCCGGTTCGATCCCTGGCCTGGGAGGATCCCACGTGCCGCGGAGCTGCTGGACTGATGTGTCCAATTACCGAGCCGGAGCTCTGGAGCGCATGCACCCAGAGCCGGCGCTCTGCGACGACAGAGGCCACCACGATGGGAGGCCCACAGGAGCCAAAGAACAAAGACGGATGAAAATGGAGAAATGAAAGACCAATAGAAGTGGCCTGCCCGCTCCCCTCCCTCCCCAACTCGACCCTCGCCCAAAATAAATAAATAAATAAATCTTTAAAAAAAAAAATAGTGGTGAGATTATGGGACAAGGAAAATTCTTATCTTGATGATGGGGGTGTGTGTGTATGTGTGCATACATTTCATATATATATATACGTATATATATATATATATATATATACCCATCTTATTTCTCACATCTTATATATATATATATATATATATATATATATATATATATGTGTGTGTGTGTGTGTGAAATGTATACACATAAATCTCTGTACATTTCCAAGAACATTTATGGTGGCATTATTTGTAATACACTGAAACTATAATCATTAAAATAAGTTATAGGATGTATTTTTATGCAGTGAAATTCTATATATTATACCACAGCTACACATAACAGACATTAAGGAACAAAACACAAAAAACCACATATGATTCATTTAAAATTTAGAAATTGGCAAGCTTAAATAGTATCATTTAAAAATAAATACATTGGCATTTATTGAAATTTGGGGACTTTATACTAAAATTTTGTACATGTTCACCATTTATTGAAAAGAATGTTTTGTTTTGAAGGATTTTATATACACATATAATATATAAACATATATGCATATATAAATGCAATAAGCATACATGTATATACACAGTCTAGTTTCTGTGTATCAATGTTGTTAATTTGTTGTTAATATCCTAGTAGATTTCTGAGATGTAATATGATGCCCAAATAGTGTCCTTGTAAATGCTAAAGAATACTTTTGACAATTAATATTGCTACATAAAATTCTTTTTGTTGTTGCTTAGAATTTGGCATAGCTTTTTCTATCCTTTTATTTTCTATATTTTAACTGTTTTTAATGTTTATTTTTTATCTGTTATATTAATAACAGACTGGCTAACCAGTGAGGCAGCCAAGTGTTCAGATTATGAGGTGATTAAATTATAACATTGTCCAATATTCTAATTTGGAACATCAGCAAATTTCATCTTGAGGTTATTATCAGGAAAGCATCTCTCTGGTCTCCAGAGTATCTTCATTTAAAAACACAATTTTGTTGATAGAAAGTAAGCTATGTTTCTATTCTTTTCATTTTTCAAAATAGATTAGAGCAACAACTCTTTATATTAGAAAACTGATCATTTTCAGATTACAAATTTTAAACAGATATCCTTATTTGTATTACTTTATTTTTCAAACGTTATTTCTATCGTGTGACCACTAGGTTTTTTCCTCCATTTTCAAGCAAAAATTTCCCACTTTGTGGGCTCATTAACTTTGTAACTGAGAGGGTTTACTAGAATTGGGGATGAGGAGGGAAGTTTGATTGAATTAAATCTGTGATTCAATTAGGGATAGTCTGATTGAATTAGAATTCTGATAATACTTATAGAGCTCGTTAATCACTTGGTTTTTCATTTAGAGATTCTTTCCTGAAACGATCACCTTTCTGGGTCTTGGTGTATTCTTCACTTCAAACCTGGATTTCAGACTAGCAAAATAGACATTACTTTTTCTTCCTTTACATATAAGAGCTTAAGGCAACAACTTTTTGCATCAAAATATGTTTTTTATTTTTTCCTGTTAAAAGTCATTCACTCACTCTCTCATTCATTTACTCATTCATCTAGAAAACACTTATGGGCACCTACTGGTGCCAGGCACTGTTTTAGGAAATATAGCCAGATGCCAGTTTCTAAGAAGGCTGGAAGCTCTGGACCCAGAACACAAGGCAGAGGTTTAGGTTCCCCTCACCTCTACTAGCACATGGAAAGCTGAACATAAGGACAAAAAGGCAGCTCAGTAGATCGGCTGGGGAGAGATGGGGAGTACTCTGAGAAAAAGCTTCTATTTTCTCAGGGAAGTCATAAGATCACCCATTCCAGGGAAATAAAATGAGAGAAAGGAGGGTGGAAAATGTGTGCAGATTTGAAGGGGAATGTTGAAAATCATATTTCAGAGTGAGAAAATAAGCAATTAGGACAGTATATGAGGATTGGGGGTAGAATTAAGGGCTCAGGTAGATTTTTGTGGTGATGAGTTTAAAATAAGGATTCTTGGGAGGTTAGGTATGCCTTCTGGCAGCTGATAAGATAAATTCGGGGTTTTTTTTGAACATTTATTTTATTTATTTATCTTTTGGGGGGTGGGGTGGGAAGGGAGGGGGATGGGCGGGCCACTTCTATTGGTCTTTCATTTCTCTATTTTCATCTGTCTTTGTTCTTTGGCTCCTGTAGGCCTCCCATCGCGGTGGCCTCTGTCGTCGCAGAGCGCCGGCTCTGGGTGCATGCGCTCCTGAGCTTCCATTCGGCAATTGGACACATCAGTCCAGCCGCTCCGCGGCTCCCAGGCCAGGGATCAAACCGGCACCCCTTGCACTGCAAGGCGGTATCCTTACCCACTGGACCACCAGGGGAAGCCCATAAATTCGGTTTTTAAGTTCACCTTACTGTATCTCACACTTTCAAGCTATTTAAGCAAAAAATCTTAGAGCTTTGGTTTTTGACTATAATTTAAAATCATTTAAGTCAACTTTTTAGTTTCTTTTCCTTATTAATATTCTCAGACCATTTAAGCCATAGCTTTTAATTTTTGTGGACTGATTACATTGTAAGTTGGTGTTCATGAAACTACAAGGGTGGTTATTTACTTACTGTTAGTGAGCAAAAGATTAGATGGCTGAATGAGAGATGAATGAATCCATGTGAATGACTCAGGGCTGATAAGGACAGTTGAAATGCATTAATAAAAAAACTGGAGTATTTTCTATGATTATGTCATGTAAATTGCCATTTATGTCATTCCTCCACTTCATAGTGCATCAATCATTTGTTCATTACAGAAATACTCAGTACCTGTTATGTGCCAGGCACTATTCAATATGCAGTAGACGCACAAGTGAACAAGAGAGACAAGGTTCTTGCTTTCCTAGAACTTATGTTCTAATACAGGAAGATAGACAATAATAATAAAAATTATTATTATTAACAAACTAACATTTGTTTAGCAAATACTCTTTGCTGAGACACTTTCAAGCATTCGTATTAATTCACTTAGTTCTTCTAACAACACTATGAGGTGGAGACTAGAATTATTCCCATTTAATATATGAGAAAACTGAGGGCACAGAAAGGGAAAATATCTTGCCTGAGGTTAGAGTTAGGAAAGTGCAGATGTTAGAACCTGAACAGGCTATAGGTTCCTTTCTCTTAATGACTTTGCTATGCTGCCTCCCAGACAAAAAGACAATGAACAGAATAAATTTAGTGGTGCTTAGTACTATGATAAAATCAAATAGGGTGATGTGATGCTATTTGTGTATTGGAGGGATGGGGGTGTAAAAGTAGATGTCAGGGGAAACCAGAGGAGGTGGTATTTGAGCTGAGAAGAATGTACTGAAGAATACTAATGCAGCTATGCTGGGGCATAGACAACAGAGAAAAGCTAATGCAAAGAAACCTTGCTTGTGAAACAGAAATGCAGGGTTGGCTGTGGCTAGAGCTTGATGTGTGATTAGAAGTGAAGCCAGGGAGACAAGTAGGAACCAAATCCTAAGAAGGCTTATGTCACATTTAGAAATTTGACTTTTATTCTAAGTACAATGTTATTTTCATGCGAGAGAAACACTACCTCATTAACAGTTTTAAAAGATCACTCTCATTTTTATATGCAAAGTTGACTGTGGGAGAAAAGTGGAAGCAGCAAGATCTAGGGAACAATTACAATCCAAGTAGAAAACGATGGTGGCTTAGAATAAAACAGTGGAATGAAATTCTGGGTATGTGTTGAAAGTAGAATTGGTTAGACTTGCAAGTAAACTAGATGAAAAAAGTACAGGAAAGAGAATTTAAGCAGGAGCCCTGTGATTCTAGTTTGAGTAACTAGCCTGATGGTAGTGTTCTTTACTTGAGATGCGTAAGATTAGGGGAGTAATATCTTTGGTAAGAAAAACCAAGATGTGCAGCTTGAACTTTAAGGGGAAAGGGACTTTTTCTACTGTTCTGTTTCATTTAAAATTCAAAGAATTCTGTGGGGGGAGGCTTTTTTCTGTTCAATGAGCTCTTTACATTTTAAACTAAGTTGTAGGGACTGAAATTTCATTTGTTTAACAAATATTTACTGAGCATCTTCTGTGGCCAAGGATTATGTCATTAGATAACGAGATAAACGAAGGCAAATAAAATCCCTGCTCCTTTTGCGGGAGGAGTTAGGACGACGGGTGATTTTTTTTAATAATTTTATTTATTTATCTTTTGGAGGATGGGGTGGGGAGGGAGGGGGATGGGCGGGCCACTTCTATTGGTCTTTCATTTCTCCATTTTCATCCGTCTTTGTTCTTTGGCTCCTGTGGGCCTCCCATCACGGTGGCCACTGTCGTCACAGAGCACCGGGCACCGGCTCGGTAATTGGACACATGGGTCCAGCCGCTCCGCGGCACGTGGGATCTTCCCAGGCCAGGGATCGAACCGGCGCCCTTTGCACTGCAAGGCGGTGTCTTTACCCACTGGACCACCAGGGGAAGCCCGACGGGTGACTTTTTATTTTCCTGTTCGTTACCTTATTAAAACTTCACCTAACGCATGAGTAACCATCTTAATAATGCCTACATCTAACGCTCCTGGCAGTTGTGCCAACCGTTCTAAGCTCTCAATGTCGGTTAACACATGAATAAAGCTCTGTGACGCCTCCCCTCCCTCTAGAACTTAGGCTTTTTAAAAACAAAAACTTTAACACACGATACCAAAATTTTATAACCTTACCGATCGTGGTTGCCCATACATATTTATTCTTTCTTCATATCCAAGACTAATATTCTTATCAGGAAATTGTACCTTTATAATCGTAGAAAACGATGGTGGCTTAGAATAAAACAGGAATGAATTTCATGTGTTGAAAGTAGAATTGGTTAGACTTGCAAGTAAACTAGATGAAAAAAGTACAGGAAAGAGAATTTAAGCAGGAGCCCTGTGATTCTAGTTTGAGTAACTAGCCTGATGGTAGTGTTCTTTACTTGAGATGCGTAAGATTAGGGGAGTAATATCTTTGGTAAGAAAAACCAAGATGTGCAGCTTGAACTTTAAGGGGAAAGGGACTTTTTCTACTGTTCTGTTTCATTTAAAATTCAAAGAATTCTGTGGGGGGAGGCTTTTTTCTGTTCAATGAGCTCTTTACATTTTAAACTAAGTTGTAGGGACTGAAATTTCATTTGTTTAACAAATATTTACTGAGCATCTTCTGTGGCCAAGGATTATGTCATTAGATAACGAGATAAACGAAGGCAAATAAAATCCCTGCTCCTTTTGCGGGGAGGAGTTAGGACGACGGGTGATTTTTTTTTTTTTTAATAATTTTATTTATTTATCTTTTGGAGGATGGGGTGGGGAGGGAGGGGGATGGGCGGGCCACTTCTATTGGTCTTTCATTTCTCCATTTTCATCCGTCTTTGTTCTTTGGCTCCTGTGGGCCTCCCATCACGGTGGCCACTGTCGTCACAGAGCACCGGGCACCGGCTCGGTAATTGGACACATGGGTCCAGCCGCTCCGCGGCACGTGGGATCTTCCCAGGCCAGGGATCGAACCGGCGCCCTTTGCACTGCAAGGCGGTGTCTTTACCCACTGGACCACCAGGGGAAGCCCGACGGGTGACTTTTTATTTTCCTGTTCGTTACCTTATTAAAACTTCACCTAACGCATGAGTAACCATCTTAATAATGCCTACATCTAACGCTCCTGGCAGTTGTGCCAACCGTTCTAAGCTCTCAATGTCGGTTAACACATGAATAAAGCTCTGTGACGCCTCCCCTCCCTCTAGAACTTAGGCTTTTTAAAAACAAAAACTTTAACACACGATACCAATATAACCTTCGTTTTGAAGACTAATATTCTATCAGGAATTGTACCTTTATAAAGATCGTGGTTGCCCCCATACATATTTATTCTTTCTTCATATCCACTTAGATGAAAATACTAGTCTTTCCGCAGTCCAACTCTACGGTTGTTGGATCTAGCCAGGAGAGTTGGATTTAAACAGTTTGGTGGACTCCTTTTTTTACGCTTGCTCTCGCTAGACCGGGACGCAGTGTCGGATACTCGGGGCGTTTCCGTTCACGCTGTACAGGAATGAAGGAGTCTGTGAGGGAGTCAAGAAAGGAAAAGACGGAAGAGGTATTAAGTAATTGGTTCTTGAAAGTGTAAAACGAAGTTTACGATCTACGCTAATACACTAATTTCAAATGCCCGCCCCCGGAGCCGTTTCAGACTCGCCTTTGCTGTCGTCACGCCGACTTCCACCTTGGCTTCTGTTGATTGGCCCTTGCCTCCTCCTCTTAAAGGGCGGTTAAAGAGCTCGGGGTTTGCTTCCGGGTATGGGGGTCTGCTTCCGGGTCTGGGGCCCTAGAGGTTTCTGGGAGTCGAGTTACAATGGTGTCTGTATGATCTCCGGAGGCGGGTGCGTCGGAGCTTGGCCAAAGTGAGCGGAAAGAGGAAGGCAGACTGTAGGTGGGGCCGTAAAGGGCAGTTGGGGGCAGAGTCAGCGTGTCCACTTGATCAGAGGAGACCCAGACCTGAGGACTGGGCTAGCCGACTGTGGGCGGAGCCGGAAGGGGTAGCTGGGGGCGGAGTCAGCCCTTCTGGGCAGCGGAGGCCGTAGAGCCGCAGACGAGCGGTGGAGCTCGGCGGATGAGCCGCGCTTCTCCAGTGTCTGGCTGCCACGGGGAAGACTGCACGAAGGCCGCTTTGCTGAGGGCTACCCCTCGCCGAGTCGGTAGGGGTGAAGAGCCAACGTGTTCCCTGTGACAGCCCGAAGGTAAACCTCCCGCCCCAGGGGCGCTGGTGATGGTAAACAGTGGGTGCGGGAAGGCGGCGGTGCTCCCTGGCGGCCTGCAACCCCCTTTCTCCCGCTCTAGATATATTCCTCTCCCCTTTTCTCCGGAAAATCTAGAGAAGTGTATCATTTCTCCCATTTTCCCCCGACAGTTGCTTTTCTGACGCTTGAGGATGTTTTAGTAACCACAAACGGATCCCTAATTTTTGGTTATCAGAATCCTTTGAGGGTGGCCTCCTGTGTTTTGAGCATTTCTTAAGTTGTAATTTGCAAAAGATCTGATTTATATTATGTTGGATGCTGTAGGAGAAAATTTGATCAACAAAAGGTTGGTCTCGCTAGACCGGGACGCAGTGTCGGATACTCAGGGCGTTTCCGTTCACGTTACATGAATCTGTGAGGGAGGCAAGAAAGGAAAAGACGGAAGAGGTATTAAGTAATTGGTTCTTGAAAGTGTAAAACGAAGTTTACGATCTACGCTAATACACTAATTTCAAATGCCCGCCCCCGGAGCCGTTTCAGACTCGCCTTTGCTGTCGTCACGCCGACTTCCACCTTGGCTTCTGTTGATTGGCCCTTGCCTCCTCCTCTTAAAGGGCGGTTAAAGAGCTCGGGGTTTGCTTCCGGGTATGGGGGTCTGCTTCCGGGTCTGGGGCCCTAGAGGTTTCTGGGAGTCGAGTTACAATGGTGTCTGTATGATCTCCGGAGGCGGGTGCGTCGGAGCTTGGCCAAAGTGAGCGGAAAGAGGAAGGCAGACTGTAGGTGGGGCCGTAAAGGGCAGTTGGGGGCAGAGTCAGCGTGTCCACTTGATCAGAGGAGACCCAGACCTGAGGACTGGGCTAGCCGACTGTGGGCGGAGCCGGAAGGGGTAGCTGGGGGCGGAGTCAGCCCTTCTGGGCAGCGGAGGCCGTAGAGCCGCAGACGAGCGGTGGAGCTCGGCGGATGAGCCGCGCTTCTCCAGTGTCTGGCTGCCACGGGGAAGACTGCACGAAGGCCGCTTTGCTGAGGGCTACCCCTCGCCGAGTCGGTAGGGGTGAAGAGCCAACGTGTTCCTGTGACAGCCCGAAGGTAAACCTCCCGCCCCAGGGGCGCTGGTGATGGTAAACAGTGGGTGCGGGAAGGCGGCGGTGCTCCCTGGCGGCCTGCAACCCCCTTTCTCCCGCTCTAGATATATTCCTCTCCCCTTTTCTCCGGAAAATCTAGAGAAGTGTATCATTTCTCCCATTTTCCCCCGACAGTTGCTTTTCTGACGCTTGAGGATGTTTTAGTAACCACAAACGGATCCCTAATTTTTGGTTATCAGAATCCTTTGAGGGTGGCCTCCTGTGTTTTGAGCATTTCTTAAGTTGTAATTTGCAAAAGATCTGATTTATATTATGTTGGATGCTGTAGGAGAAAATTTGATCAACAAAAGGTTGGTGCAGAACTTTGTGTAATTTATCATCGGAGTGTACCATACTTTTTTACCAGGACTCTCAGTACTTTATCAGTGACTTTCTTTTTTTTTTAAGATATTTTTTTTGTCCTTGTAGTTGCTGCTAGTCTCTTCTGCTGTGTGAGGCTTAGAGAAAATGGGAGTAATGAGTGGTGGAATAAGGTCGAGTGGAGATTTTTAAAACTCATACATGACAGTGCTGTATTTTACAAGGGTTTTGACATGTCAGGTTTCCTAACTTAATAATCCTAAAAGGAATATCCACTTCTAAAGATGACACTTAACCTTGGTGGCTTGCCAGGGATCAGAGATGTTTGGGGGAATGAGCTAGGGAAATCATTTCACAAGGATGGATATTGGTTAATGTTTTTCAAAATGAGCATTTGTCATATTGAAAATAACTTGGTACTGTTTTTCTTCAAAGCATAAAAGATGACAACAGCAGCTCGGCCAACTTTTGAACCTGCAAGAGGTGGGAGAGGAAAAGGTGAAGGTGATTTAAGCCAACTCTCAAAGCAATATTCAAGCAGAGACCTACCCTCTCATACAAAGATAAAATATAGGTAATGAAGACTTTGACTTTTTTATTGTTTCACAAAGTAACACCAGATTCTGTTAAATGACATGGTCATGAGACAGTAGCATGTTTGAGTTATTATCACTCAAGTTACCTATATTCATAGGAATAGAATGCATAGTTTTTTACTCCATGATTGTAAAGTGCTACCACATATTGCTTAAGCAGAAATTCCAATTAACCAGGAATTTCCCGGGGCGCTGGTGATGGTAAACAGTGGGTGCGGGAAGGCGGCGGTGCTCCCTGGCGGCCTGCAACCCCCTTTCTCCCGCTCTAGATATATTCCTCTCCCCTTTTCTCCGGAAAATCTAGAGAAGTGTATCATTTCTCCCATTTTCCCCCGACAGTTGCTTTTCTGACGCTTGAGGATGTTTTAGTAACCACAAACGGATCCCTAATTTTTGGTTATCAGAATCCTTTGAGGGTGGCCTCCTGTGTTTTGAGCATTTCTTAAGTTGTAATTTGCAAAAGATCTGATTTATATTATGTTGGATGCTGTAGGAGAAAATTTGATCAACAAAAGGTTGGTGCAGAACTTTGTGTAATTTATCATCGGAGTGTACCATACTTTTTTACCAGGACTCTCAGTACTTTATCAGTGACTTTCTTTTTTTTTTAAGATATTTTTTTTGTCCTTGTAGTTGCTGCTAGTCTCTTCTGCTGTGTGAGGCTTAGAGAAAATGGGAGTAATGAGTGGTGGAATAAGGTCGAGTGGAGATTTTTAAAACTCATACATGACAGTGCTGTATTTTACAAGGGTTTTGACATGTCAGGTTTCCTAACTTAATAATCCTAAAAGGAATATCCACTTCTAAAGATGACACTTAACCTTGGTGGCTTGCCAGGGATCAGAGATGTTTGGGGGAATGAGCTAGGGAAATCATTTCACAAGGATGGATATTGGTTAATGTTTTTCAAAATGAGCATTTGTCATATTGAAAATAACTTGGTACTGTTTTTCTTCAAAGCATAAAAGATGACAACAGCAGCTCGGCCAACTTTTGAACCTGCAAGAGGTGGGAGAGGAAAAGGTGAAGGTGATTTAAGCCAACTCTCAAAGCAATATTCAAGCAGAGACCTACCCTCTCATACAAAGATAAAATATAGGTAATGAAGACTTTGACTTTTTTATTGTTTCACAAAGTAACACCAGATTCTGTTAAATGACATGGTCATGAGACAGTAGCATGTTTGAGTTATTATCACTCAAGTTACCTATATTCATAGGAATAGAATGCAGTAGTGTTTCTTTCACTAAATTTATGCTCCATGATTGTAAAGTGCTACCACATATTGCTTAAGCAGAAATTCCAATTAACCAGGAATTTCCATATGTAGATTGGACAGTGACTAATACCTTCTGTCAGGAGGACCAAGCACTATCAGTACCAAACAATATGAGATTAAAAGTGTTGCTGTAATTAGCCCTGAGTTAACATTACTAACAAAAAGTAAAGGCATTTTGATGAACCTGCAGCCATGTTATGGAAAGTATGTGATTTGGTTTGAGGTTCTTAAAATGTTGGCGACATCACAGGATACCTACTAATAACCTCCAGATTAGGTGTAATGATCTTGCTGATTTCCCCTAATGGGTTTTTATGCTTTAGGGACTCAGCATGAAGTTTCTTTTCTTGAAATGTCTTCCATTGCTACAACCATGTGTGTTTTAGAAGTAATTTTGCCTTGTCTTCTTTCTGCTTTAGACAGACCACTCAGGATGCCCCTGAAGAGGTTCGGAACCGTGATTTCAGGAGAGAGTTGGAAGAGAGAGAGAGAGCTGCTGCAAGAGAGAAGAACAGAGATCGGCCAACCCGAGGTATCAACAGTAACACATTTCTCTCATATGTTAACATTATGTTAACAGTAAGTTTTCTTCCATGTGGCAGTGGGAATGGATTACTATTTTTTTTGTTTGCTTTTAGATGTGGGTGAGAGCTGTAGCAGTTTCTCAGAAGATCAGATTGGATTAGTTTAGATTGATTGGATTACATGGGATTGGATTAGAGATGATAATGAAGTTGATTCCAGTTCCATGTCTTTGTGCTTCTGTTAGAAAGAACTAGGGGATATTTAGCAATCTTGTTTCAATTCAGATTAAGAAGTTTTTGACTATTTATTTACAGCAGCTAGACTTTTTGATGCCCCATCGTTTCTGTTCATGAAATTCTTTTCTTTTTATTTCTAGCATATGTAAACTATTCTCTGAATTTCGTGAGGCTACAGTTCTGATGCTAAAATCAATACTTTTATTTTCCTGACATGCAGGATTTGATTCAGTGAGCTGTCTAATGTTTGTTTTCCCCCCCAGAACATACAACCTCCTCTTCAGTGTCCAAGAAGCCTCGGTTGGACCAGATTCCCGCTGCCAACCTTGATGCAGATGACCCTCTAACAGATGTATGCTTCACTTCTTCCTCTCATCTCCGTGCAGTAATTTACTTACCATTTTTCTGAACTACTTTTCTTTGTATTCTTTAGACTTTAAGAAGTGATTCGTATTTTGACTTACTATTATTCAGTTACAACTCTTGACTTCAATGCTAAACCTTATAGTTTATTTTAAAGCAAAAGGTATTATTTTGTGGTTAATCAGACTTCACGTTTGATCTCTAGAGAGCCAAAAAGGTATATGCTTCCCTTAAAGTAATTCCCTGTATTCAGCCATGGACATTGGACTAGCTAGCTCTGCCTCTTCAGTCTGGGCTCTTCATCGATAGCATCCACTGCAGTGAACCTAGGGACTTTTCCATATTCACTACCAGTGATTCCCCTTCCAGATGCTCAGTGCACATAAGGACTCCCTCTTTATTTAGGGAGGAGTGCGATCTAAGTGGAAGGTTTTAAGGCACTTTTTTAATGTTACAAAATGTGTGTTTTAGAATTTTCTCCCCCTGCCCAAGAGAGAAGAACAGAGATCGGCCAACCCGAGGTATCAACAGTAACACATTTCTCTCATATGTTAACATTATGTTAACAGTAAGTTTTCTTCCATGTGGCAGTGGGAATGGATTACTATTTTTTTTGTTTGCTTTTAGATGTGGGTGAGAGCTGTAGCAGTTTCTCAGAAGATCAGATTGGATTAGTTTAGATTGATTGGATTACATGGGATTGGATTAGAGATGATAATGAAGTTGATTCCAGTTCCATGTCTTTGTGCTTCTGTTAGAAAGAACTAGGGGATATTTAGCAATCTTGTTTCAATTCAGATTAAGAAGTTTTTGACTATTTATTTACAGCAGCTAGACTTTTTGATGCCCCATCGTTTCTGTTCATGAAATTCTTTTCTTTTTATTTCTAGCATATGTAAACTATTCTCTGAATTTCGTGAGGCTACAGTTCTGATGCTAAAATCAATACTTTTATTTTCCTGACATGCAGGATTTGATTCAGTGAGCTGTCTAATGTTTGTTTTCCCCCCCAGAACATACAACCTCCTCTTCAGTGTCCAAGAAGCCTCGGTTGGACCAGATTCCCGCTGCCAACCTTGATGCAGATGACCCTCTAACAGATGTATGCTTCACTTCTTCCTCTCATCTCCGTGCAGTAATTTACTTACCATTTTTCTGAACTACTTTTCTTTGTATTCTTTAGACTTTAAGAAGTGATTCGTATTTTGACTTACTATTATTCAGTTACAACTCTTGACTTCAATGCTAAACCTTATAGTTTATTTTAAAGCAAAAGGTATTATTTTGTGGTTAATCAGACTTCACGTTTGATCTCTAGAGAGCCAAAAAGGTATATGCTTCCCTTAAAGTAATTCCCTGTATTCAGCCATGGACATTGGACTAGCTAGCTCTGCCTCTTCAGTCTGGGCTCTTCATCGATAGCATCCACTGCAGTGAACCTAGGGACTTTTCCATATTCACTACCAGTGATTCCCCTTCCAGATGCTCAGTGCACATAAGGACTCCCTCTTTATTTAGGGAGGAGTGCGATCTAAGTGGAAGGTTTTTAAGCATTGGCACTTTAATGACATTCAAATTTAGCATCTTCAAGGGTAGCATCTAATTAAGCATGTATATTAGTTATTCTAAAATTGACAGACTAAATATTAACGTAGTAATTCAATATAAGAAACTCAGTTTTAAATGTGATTTAATGATTACTCATTTGAAATGATGTTATTCTGAGAATTTAGCACCCTTTTTTGTACTTCCCAGTTATTCTTGCTTCTTAGTTATTTTGAGCAGTATAAAATTATTTTGACTCCCAGGGTCAAAGTATGTAGTGTGGATCACTATGAAAAGTGAAAGCTGCTCATTTGTGTCCAAATCTTAGCAACCCCATGGACTGTAGTCCACCAGGCTCCTCTGCCCATGGAGTTCTCCAGGCAGGAACACTGGAGGGGGGTTTGCCTTCTCCAGGGGATCTTCCCAACCCAGGGATAGAACCCAGCCCTCCTGCATTGCACATGGATTCTTTGCCATCTGAGCCAAAATGTTCCTTTTTCGGTTTTACGGATATTTTCATATGTGAATTCTTTTTTGACCATGTATTTGAAATGTGCTTGTTATGTTATTTGTTGTTATAATGTCTAAAATACATTTTAAAAGACATTTTAGTAAGTAGTCATAAGCTTCATGTGGGGTTTACTTTTGATTGGTTGTTGATTCTAATTGTATATAAGTATGTTTATCTTTCCCTCTGGGAAGATTAATCTTGCTCCAAAGATTTGATAACTGCCATTTTTATGGAAAAAATATGACTTACATCTATTCTTGTGTCTAACCTCCTGGGCCATCAACATTCTTTTTAAAGCAAAAGGTATTATTTTGTGGTTAATCAGACTTCACGTTTGATCTCTAGAGAGCCAAAAAGGTATATGCTTCCCTTAAAGTAATTCCCTGTATTCAGCCATGGACATTGGACTAGCTAGCTCTGCCTCTTCAGTCTGGGCTCTTCATCGATAGCATCCACTGCAGTGAACCTAGGGACTTTTCCATATTCACTACCAGTGATTCCCCTTCCAGATGCTCAGTGCACATAAGGACTCCCTCTTTATTTAGGGAGGAGTGCGATCTAAGTGGAAGGTTTTTAAGCATTGGCACTTTAATGACATTCAAATTTAGCATCTTCAAGGGTAGCATCTAATTAAGCATGTATATTAGTTATTCTAAAATTGACAGACTAAATATTAACGTAGTAATTCAATATAAGAAACTCAGTTTTAAATGTGATTTAATGATTACTCATTTGAAATGATGTTATTCTGAGAATTTAGCACCCTTTTTTGTACTTCCCAGTTATTCTTGCTTCTTAGTTATTTTGAGCAGTATAAAATTATTTTGACTCCCAGGGTCAAAGTATGTAGTGTGGATCACTATGAAAAGTGAAAGCTGCTCATTTGTGTCCAAATCTTAGCAACCCCATGGACTGTAGTCCACCAGGCTCCTCTGCCCATGGAGTTCTCCAGGCAGGAACACTGGAGGGGGGTTTGCCTTCTCCAGGGGATCTTCCCAACCCAGGGATAGAACCCAGCCCTCCTGCATTGCACATGGATTCTTTGCCATCTGAGCCAAAATGTTCCTTTTTCGGTTTTACGGATATTTTCATATGTGAATTCTTTTTTGACCATGTATTTGAAATGTGCTTGTTATGTTATTTGTTGTTATAATGTCTAAAATACATTTTAAAAGACATTTTAGTAAGTAGTCATAAGCTTCATGTGGGGTTTACTTTTTGATTGGTTGTTGATTCTAATTGTATATAAGTATGTTTATCTTTCCCTCTGGGAAGATTAATCTTGCTCCAAAGATTTGATAACTGCCATTTTTATGGAAAAAATATGACTTACATCTATTCTTGTGTCTAACCTCCTGGGCCATCAACATTCTTTTTTTAGGAGGAAGATGAAGATGATGATTTTGAAGAGGAGAGTGATGATGATGATACTGCAGCTCTTCTTGCAGAGCTGGAAAAAATTAAAAAAGAAAGAGCTGAAGAGCAGGCCAGGAAGGTAAAACCAATGTGTTAAATATTTTTACATTTTGTCTCATAAGCTATAGTATAAATGTTTTAACTCAAGTAGTATCACCTTATTAGAAATCATCCTTGCCGTGTCTAGATATTATAGCACCTATAGGTCTATAAATCTGGTAATTTCTGTGACATCCTAAGTCTCCTGGTTACATCAGAAATTCTTTCAAATGGTTCAGACATGCTTCAAGCATACTTATCAAATTGCTCTTCACTCACTTATTTGTTCAACAGACAAATTGAAGAATTTGTCTATTAAGTGTCAGAAGAATCAAAGATGATTAAGATGAAGTCATGACTTATATATGAAGAACCCACATGTCTCTCTCCTTGTCTTCTGCCTCAGCCTTCTTTCCATGCACTTGCTGAAGCTTGTCAATAAATTTTGTATAACCTAGCTTCTCTGAGTTCCCACAGTCTCTACAATTGTAAGGAAAGAATGTCTAACTCAAAGACAGTTGAAAAAATTAAATCGGGTCCATAGTATGTACCTTTAAACTTTGAGGGAATTACCCGTATTAGTAACACTAAGAGAGAAAATTTGGGAGACAAGAGCAAGTCAGAAAACTGGTGATTCGTGTGTGTGTTAGTCTCTCAGTCATGTGTGACTCTTTTTGACCCCATGGACTGTGGCCCCATGAGTTCCTCAGTCCATGAAATTCTCCAGCTGAGAATACTGGAGTGGGTTGGCATTTCTTTCCCAACCCAGGGATCGAACCCAGGTCTTCTGCATTGGAGGCAGATTCTTTGCCGCCCAAGCCACGTCTGCCTCTTAGAAAACAATGGAAAAACAGACACAAGGAAATGAAAACATTGCTAAGCTACATAACTCTATCCAAGCTTAGCAATCTTTCAATTCCAGATTACGGATATGCTCTGCCAATGCTAAAGGAGTTTGAACTCTGTTCCAAAGGGTATGCATAACTAGTCAATTTCAGCAGACAATGTAAAGTTTGGGTGCATTTTAGAAAGATTACTCTGGCCAAAGTGGAGGGTGCAAGAAAGAACTGATTAGGGGGCTGTTGTAGTAATCCTCGTGTATAGTTAAGGGAATCTTGCATAATAGGAGTTGGATTTGAGATAAGTTAATCATTAGGTGCAGCTCTTCTTGCAGAGCTGGAAAAAATTAAAAAAGAAAGAGCTGAAGAGCAGGCCAGGAAGGTAAAACCAATGTGTTAAATATTTTTACATTTTGTCTCATAAGCTATAGTATAAATGTTTTAACTCAAGTAGTATCACCTTATTAGAAATCATCCTTGCCGTGTCTAGATATTATAGCACCTATAGGTCTATAAATCTGGTAATTTCTGTGACATCCTAAGTCTCCTGGTTACATCAGAAATTCTTTCAAATGGTTCAGACATGCTTCAAGCATACTTATCAAATTGCTCTTCACTCACTTATTTGTTCAACAGACAAATTGAAGAATTTGTCTATTAAGTGTCAGAAGAATCAAAGATGATTAAGATGAAGTCATGACTTATATATGAAGAACCCACATGTCTCTCTCCTTGTCTTCTGCCTCAGCCTTCTTTCCATGCACTTGCTGAAGCTTGTCAATAAATTTTGTATAACCTAGCTTCTCTGAGTTCCCACAGTCTCTACAATTGTAAGGAAAGAATGTCTAACTCAAAGACAGTTGAAAAAATTAAATCGGGTCCATAGTATGTACCTTTAAACTTTGAGGGAATTACCCGTATTAGTAACACTAAGAGAGAAAATTTGGGAGACAAGAGCAAGTCAGAAAACTGGTGATTCGTGTGTGTGTTAGTCTCTCAGTCATGTGTGACTCTTTTTGACCCCATGGACTGTGGCCCCATGAGTTCCTCAGTCCATGAAATTCTCCAGCTGAGAATACTGGAGTGGGTTGGCATTTCTTTCCCAACCCAGGGATCGAACCCAGGTCTTCTGCATTGGAGGCAGATTCTTTGCCGCCCAAGCCACGTCTGCCTCTTAGAAAACAATGGAAAAACAGACACAAGGAAATGAAAACATTGCTAAGCTACATAACTCTATCCAAGCTTAGCAATCTTTCAATTCCAGATTACGGATATGCTCTGCCAATGCTAAAGGAGTTTGAACTCTGTTCCAAAGGGTATGCATAACTAGTCAATTTCAGCAGACAATGTAAAGTTTGGGTGCATTTTAGAAAGATTACTCTGGCCAAAGTGGAGAGGGTGCAAGAAAGAACTGATTAGGGGGCTGTTGTAGTAATCCTCGTGTATAGTTAAGGGAATCTTGCATAATAGGAGTTGGATTTGAGATAAGTTAATCATTAGGGAGATAAAATTGACCAGAATGTAGCAGTTCCTGGACCTGTGTGAGTTCCTATGCTAATTCAGGGAGCGCATAATGATGGGCATGTTTCAGAAGGAAAAAGACTTGGGGAAAAGTCTGACCTAGGAGGTCTTCCTTGGTAGCTCAGTGGTGAAGAGCTCGCCTGCCAATGCAGGAGACATGGATTCGATCCCTGATCCGGGAGGATCCTTCATGCTGCAGAGTAGCTAAGCCCATGAGCCACAACTATTGAGCCTGTGCCTTAGAGACTTGGAGCCACAACTATTGAACCCATGTGCCCGAGTTCCACAGCAAGAGAAGTCACCGCAACAAGAAGTAGAAAGTTGCCCCCACTTCTTGCAACTAGAGAAGAGCCTGTGGCATCAGTGAAAACTCAAGATAGCCCCCCAAAAAAAGACTGACTCAGGTTAATGCTTGGAACCTAGGGAGGTAGAGTTCATATGGGTCAGCAGGGTCGGGGAAGAATTGAGAAAAGAGTTATAATTGGGGATAGGCTTTGAAGACAGCTAGAATTCAAATTGGAAGAAGAAAACCATTTAAAAATACAATTCATGTCAAAATTTGGTATAAATAGCATAACTTCTAAGGAATTATAAGACCATTCCTACACCTACAAACCACAAGAGGGCAGTTGTTTTGTTCCAGGTTCTTGTGACCTCCCCAATAGCTGTGGATACAGAGAGAAATAAATCCATTTAGTTGACTTAAGGAGCATAAACATTTTAGACAGATGTTCTTGGCAGTTTTGCAGAGTGCGTCTGATTTCTTTGTACAAAAATGTGTTGGCGTTTTTTGGAGTCGAACGATAGTTTTGTTCCTACTTCCATCTGACTTTCAGTTTTGTCCCTATTTCCCTCTCTTTTGAGGTGTTCCAAAATGTTTTCAAACCAGTCAACCTGTTTCAGAAACTGGGAAACTTTCTATAAAAAGCTCAGTAGTAAATATTTTAGGCTTATGGGCCACATAGCCTCTGTCACAGCTTTTCATCTCAGCTGATTGTAGTACAAGCAGCCACAGGCAAGAGTATAAATAAATGGATGTGACTGTGTTCCAGTAAAGTATTTACAAAATAAGATGGTTTGGATTTGAGTAAACCACAAGCTGTCCATCCTTTAAACCTATGGTCATGAAACAATGTACCTGGTACTTGAGTATGGAAAGAGTTGGTACCCTTTTTCCCCAATGCTGTGGATGGCAATCAACCAGTAACTCTAAAGGAAATAATAGGAGATCAGTCGGTCAGTCGTGTCCAACTCTTTGTGACCCCATGGATTGCAGCATGCCAGGTTTCCCTATCCTTCACTCCCAGAGCTTGTTCAAACTCAAGTCCATTGACTCAGTGAAGCTATCCAACCATTTTGTCCTCTGTTGTCCCCTTCTCCTTCTGCCTTCTATTTTTCCCAGCATCAGGGTCTTTTCCAATGAGTCCTCTCTTCACTCATAATAGGAGATAATTCTTGGTTAATAATAGCTAGTTACCGGTCCTAGAGATGCAAGTTTGCATTGTTACTGAGTCAAAATAAGATTTTTTTCAATCAGTTATATTAACCTCTCAAAAGTTGAGGTAAGTTGTTTTACTAAATATCTTTAATATTTAATATGTTCTTAAATTATTAGAACAGCTAAAATTTTGGCATTTTGTCAAAATTTGGTATAAATAGCATAACTTCTAAGGAATTATAAGACCATTCCTACACCTACAAACCACAAGAGGGCAGTTGTTTTGTTCCAGGTTCTTGTGACCTCCCCAATAGCTGTGGATACAGAGAGAAATAAATCCATTTAGTTGACTTAAGGAGCATAAACATTTTAGACAGATGTTCTTGGCAGTTTTGCAGAGTGCGTCTGATTTCTTTGTACAAAAATGTGTTGGCGTTTTTTGGAGTCGAACGATAGTTTTGTTCCTACTTCCATCTGACTTTCAGTTTTGTCCCTATTTCCCTCTTTTGAGGTGTTCCAAAATGTTTTCAAACTAGTCATCCTGTTTAAGAAACTGGGAAACTTTCTATAAAAAGCTCAGTAGTAAATATTTTAGGCTTATGGGCCACATAGCCTCTGTCACAGCTTTTCATCTCAGCTGATTGTAGTACAAGCAGCCACAGGCAAGAGTATAAATAAATGGATGTGACTGTGTTCCAGTAAAGTATTTACAAAATAAGATGGTTTGGATTTGAGTAAACCACAAGCTGTCCATCCTTTAAACCTATGGTCATGAAACAATGTACCTGGTACTTGAGTATGGAAAGAGTTGGTCCCCTTTTTTCCCCAATGCTGTGGATGGCAATCAACCAGTAACTCTAAAGGAAATAATAGGAGATCAGTCGGTCAGTCGTGTCCAACTCTTTGTGACCCCATGGATTGCAGCATGCCAGGTTTCCCTATCCTTCACTCCCAGAGCTTGTTCAAACTCAAGTCCATTGACTCAGTGAAGCTATCCAACCATTTTGTCCTCTGTTGTCCCCTTCTCCTTCTGCCTTCTATTTTTCCCAGCATCAGGGTCTTTTCCAATGAGTCCTCTCTTCACTCATAATAGGAGATAATTCTTGGTTAATAATAGCTAGTTACCGGTCCTAGAGATGCAAGTTTGCATTGTTACTGAGTCAAAATAAGATTTTTTTCAATCAGTTATATTAACCTCTCAAAAGTTGAGGTAAGTTGTTTTACTAAATATCTTTAATATTTAATATGTTCTTAAATTATTAGAATGTTTACTAGTATACTCTCTTAAACAGCTGTGTAATTTTGTGTGTAGTTTAAAAAACAAATACACAACTCATTTCAAAGTCAGAAAGAGACTTAATGAATGTATGATGGCAAGCATGAAATATTTATAATGAAAGTGCCGAATTACTTTGATAATTGAGACTTTTCTGTTATGTCTTAAGGACAGAAAATAATGCTACATTAATGCTTTTCCCATCTCCCTCTAAAAATCCTAAGAGCCTTTTAAAATATGAGTTATAATAATAAGATTGACCCCAGAGTTAATATAAGTAAATATGAATTTTCTCCCTTTTGTTGACAGGAACAAGAACAAAAGGCTGAAGAAGAAAGGATTCGTATGGAAAACATTCTGAGTGGAAACCCTCTCCTTAATCTCACTGGCCCATCCCAGCCTCAGGCCAATTTCAAAGTTAAAAGAAGGTATTGTACAGTAAATAAGTTGGAGATTATTTATATGTATATATGTGTGTATATATATATATATATATATGTATATAAATAAAATAGATTATATATAAAATACAATTATATGTGTACATATTAATGGAAGAAATGAACCAAAAGAGGCTGATGGATGCCTTGGAGCAACACAAGCAAAGCGTTTCAAGAGGAGGGAAGTAACTATCTAGGTCAGATGCTGATGACAGGCCAAGGAAAGCGAGAACTGCCAAGTGGCCACTGGAGTTGGCTCCCAGGAAGAGCACGATCGGTGTAGAAGGGGAAAAGCCTGCTGGGATTTAGTTGAGAAGAGTGGATGGAGAAAAAACTGTATTGATTATGTTATATGGTTGTTGTACCTTGTTTGGATGCAGATAGAAATGTTTACAGATTGAAACATAATATGCAGATCACATTTGACATAGCTCTGCTCAACTTTTCACATTTCTCTGCACTGTACCAGTGATGACTTAAAACACTTTTCAAAGTGTCAGAGATGCCCTCATTCTTATTTTCCACGAGCAGTTTCCTCTGGCATGCATATATCCATATGCAAACACACACATTATGTGTGTTTGACTACACATACACATTCTTAATACACATATGTGAATGAATACATTCATTTTATGTATGTTTGCAAGAATTTATATATTACGTATGTCAGTTTTGTGTTTCATATGCTAGATGGTATTTTGAAATAAGTTTTTATTTTTTTTATAAAATATTTATAGCCCATACCTGCGTAGTTTGTTTCTTTTTTTCTTTTTTTGAGTTTTTACATTGTGAAATCCAACCAAGAGAATCTTAACTAGAGTCCAGCCCTAAGCTCTTCAGCTGTTCTTTCTTTGTGGTTAATGTAGATGTGGGCCTGTATATGAGCCTTAATTGTTATACTCCAATAGTGTATTCTTTTGTCCTACATTGTTAACTAATAGAGTATATATAAAATCTTTTTGTTTGTTTAAAATTTGGCCCCTTTTATTGATTCTTTATCCATTCACTTTCATCTATCGTTATTCTTTGGCCTGCATGGGCCTACCATTGCAGTGGCCTCTCTTGTTGCAGAGCTCCGGCTCTAGGCGCACGCATTCCAGAGCGCTGGCTTGTAATTGGGCACACAGGTCCAGCCACTCCATGGCACATGGGATCTTCCCAGGCCAGGAATGGAACCGGTGCCCCTTGCACTGCAAGGCGAACTCTTTACCCACTGGACCACCAGGGAAGCCCTATATAAAATCTTTAAAACCACGTATTATAACTATAGTGAATTCCCCAGTTATCATTGAGACCTGTCCATACTAATCAGGGTAGTACCAGATGCTGCCTCTTTTAGACCGAAAACATTAAATATTTATGTAATTTCTGCCTTTTTTTTTTAATTAAACTTTTTTTTTTTTTTTGGCCACTTCTTAACTGGTCTTTCATTTATTTATTTTCATCCATCTTTGTTCTTTGTTCTTTGGCCTGTGTGGGCCTCCCACCGCAGTGGCCTTTCTTGTCGCAGAGCACTGGCTCTGGGGGCATGCGCTCCAGAGCTCTGGCTCGTAGGCTTGGTCAATTTGTGTCCAGTGATGACTTAAAACACTTTTCAAAGTGTCAGAGATGCCCTCATTCTTATTTTCCACGAGCAGTTTCCTCTGGCATGCATATATCCATATGCAAACACACACATTATGTGTGTTTGACTACACATACACATTCT
The DNA here is from genome assembly GCA_022376925.1 of Tragulus kanchil. NCBI lineage: Eukaryota > Metazoa > Chordata > Mammalia > Artiodactyla > Tragulidae > Tragulus > Tragulus kanchil. Next base: position 83,616,937 of record JAIOJX010000006.1, read on the forward strand.
TAATACACATATGTGAATGAATACATTCATTTTATGTATGTTTGCAAGAATTTATATATTACGTATGTCAGTTTTGTGTTTCATATGCTAGATGGTATTTTGAAATAAGTTTTTATTTTTTTTATAAAATATTTATAGCCCATACCTGCGTAGTTTGTTTCTTTTTTTCTTTTTTTGAGTTTTTACATTGTGAAATCCAACCAAGAGAATCTTAACTAGAGTCCAGCCCTAAGCTCTTCAGCTGTTCTTTCTTTGTGGTTAATGTAGATGTGGGCCTGTATATGAGCCTTAATTGTTATACTCCAATAGTGTATTCTTTTGTCCTACATTGTTAACTAATAGAGTATATATAAAATCTTTTTGTTTGTTTAAAATTTGGCCCCTTTTATTGATTCTTTATCCATTCACTTTCATCTATCGTTATTCTTTGGCCTGCATGGGCCTACCATTGCAGTGGCCTCTCTTGTTGCAGAGCTCCGGCTCTAGGCGCACGCATTCCAGAGCGCTGGCTTGTAATTGGGCACACAGGTCCAGCCACTCCATGGCACATGGGATCTTCCCAGGCCAGGAATGGAACCGGTGCCCCTTGCACTGCAAGGCGAACTCTTTACCCACTGGACCACCAGGGAAGCCCTATATAAAATCTTTAAAACCACGTATTATAACTATAGTGAATTCCCCAGTTATCATTGAGACCTGTCCATACTAATCAGGGTAGTACCAGATGCTGCCTCTTTTAGACCGAAAACATTAAATATTTATGTAATTTCTGCCTTTTTTTTTTAATTAAACTTTTTTTTTTTTTTTGGCCACTTCTTAACTGGTCTTTCATTTATTTATTTTCATCCATCTTTGTTCTTTGTTCTTTGGCCTGTGTGGGCCTCCCACCGCAGTGGCCTTTCTTGTCGCAGAGCACTGGCTCTGGGGGCATGCGCTCCAGAGCTCTGGCTCGGTAGTTGGACACATTGGTCCAGCCACTCCGTGGCACATGGGATCTTCTCGGGACAGGGATCAAACTGGCGCCCCTTACACAGCAAGGCAGTGTCCTTACCCACTGGACCACCAGGGAAGCCCCAATTTCTGCTTTTTAACTCAAAAATTTCTTATACTGGAGAAATCATAAGAATGTCATATGTATTGTAAATAGGTATAACCTTATAAAAAATCCAGCTGACAACTTCTTAAGAATTACTTTATTCTTTTGGGTATAATTGCAAGATTGAATAATGTGCACATTGAGCATCTTTCTGTGTGACGAGGAAGCTTTGCAGCTCACACGATGTTTTTCTCTCTTGATAAAGGTATTACAAGATTGTTCTACTTTTTTTCTTTCAGATGGGATGATGATGTTGTCTTCAAGAACTGTGCAAAAGGCGTAGATGATCAGAAGAAAGACAAAAGATTCGTAAATGATACCCTGCGATCTGAATTTCACAAAAAGTTCATGGAGAAATATATTAAATAGTACAGTTTTATGTGCTTAATTGAAGGCTGTAAAATATAAACAATCTGACTTTATTTTCATTTGTTTTCTCTCCCTCTCTATCTAAATTGTGTATAGGCTTCCCTAATTTTTAGTTCAAAATACCTTTTCCTTTGTTGATTGCTCACTTGATAAGGACTTGGGAATTGGTTTAACCCAGTTTCCATGTCAGTTATTTCCAGTTGTGTGTTTTCTCTTATATATGGGGAAAGAAATCTGCTTGTAATAAATATTTTTAATAATCAAAATAGCCAAATCTGTGTCCCCAACTTGTTGAAATGTGTGCAGCGAATAAAACATTACGTATTTTCTTTTGTGTATTGCATTTCTTTATGTAGTAACTTTATCGTCATAAGTCAGTTAATTCATGATATCTCTTTTAGCAAAACATTAAATATTTATGTAATTTCTGCCTTTTTTTTTTAATTAAACTTTTTTTTTTTTTTTGGCCACTTCTTAACTGGTCTTTCATTTATTTATTTTCATCCATCTTTGTTCTTTGTTCTTTGGCCTGTGTGGGCCTCCCACCGCAGTGGCCTTTCTTGTCGCAGAGCACTGGCTCTGGGGGCATGCGCTCCAGAGCTCTGGCTCGGTAGTTGGACACATTGGTCCAGCCACTCCGTGGCACATGGGATCTTCTCGGGACAGGGATCAAACTGGCGCCCCTTACACAGCAAGGCAGTGTCCTTACCCACTGGACCACCAGGGAAGCCCCAATTTCTGCTTTTTAACTCAAAAATTTCTTATACTGGAGAAATCATAAGAATGTCATATGTATTGTAAATAGGTATAACCTTATAAAAAATCCAGCTGACAACTTCTTAAGAATTACTTTATTCTTTTGGGTATAATTGCAAGATTGAATAATGTGCACATTGAGCATCTTTCTGTGTGACGAGGAAGCTTTGCAGCTCACACGATGTTTTTCTCTCTTGATAAAGGTATTACAAGATTGTTCTACTTTTTTTCTTTCAGATGGGATGATGATGTTGTCTTCAAGAACTGTGCAAAAGGCGTAGATGATCAGAAGAAAGACAAAAGATTCGTAAATGATACCCTGCGATCTGAATTTCACAAAAAGTTCATGGAGAAATATATTAAATAGTACAGTTTTATGTGCTTAATTGAAGGCTGTAAAATATAAACAATCTGACTTTATTTTCATTTGTTTTTCTCTCCCCTCTCTATCTAAATTGTGTATAGGCTTCCCTAATTTTTAGTTCAAAATACCTTTTCCTTTGTTGATTGCTCACTTGATAAGGACTTGGGAATTGGTTTAACCCAGTTTCCATGTCAGTTATTTCCAGTTGTGTGTTTTCTCTTATATATGGGGAAAGAAATCTGCTTGTAATAAATATTTTTAATAATCAAAATAGCCAAATCTGTGTCCCCAACTTGTTGAAATGTGTGCAGCGAATAAAACATTACGTATTTTCTTTTGTGTATTGCATTTCTTTATGTAGTAACTTTATCGTCATAAGTCAGTTAATTCATGATATCTCTGTATCTTTTGAAAAGTGTGATGAAAGATTAAAGGGATTCCTGGAGGGGCAAAATGGGGAGTGGGAGAGGGCTCACGTGTGAGGGATCAAATATATGCCCATGGCGGATCTGGGATTATATACAGCTATAAACAACAAAACTCTGTAAAAGCAATATTAAAAAAAAAAAAAGATTAAAGGGATTCCACTACAAGGCACATACCCCGAGGAAATCAAAATTGAAAAAGACACATCTACCATTGTTCATTGCAGCAATATTTACAGTAGCCTGCACATGGAAGCAACTTAGATGTCCATTGACAGATAAGTGGATAAAGAAGCTATGGTACCTATGTACAATGGATTATTACTCAACTATAAAAAGAAATGCATTTGAGTCAGTTTTAATGAGATGGATGAATCTAGAACTTATTATACAAAGTGAAGTATGTCAGAGAGAGAAAGATAAATATTATATACTGACATATATGGAATCTAGAAAGATGGTACTAATAAATGTTTATGCAGAGCAACAGTGGAGAAATGGAAATAGCTGACATAGACATTGGGGTGAGGGAGGGGAATATGCTGTGGGACTAAGTGAACTCAAAATGGGCGCTGTGGTGGCCTGGACAGGTGGGGTGGGGAGGGAGATGGGAAAGAGGTGCGGGAAGGGACATATGTATGCCTATGGTGGATTCAGAGTGTGGCAATAAATTGTCGAAATTTTAGGTTTTATGTGTTTTCGTAAAATATAAACAATCTGACTTTATTTTCATTTGTTTTCTCTCTCTCTCATCTAAATTGTGTATAGGCTTCCCTAATTTTTAGTTCAAAATACCTTTTCCTTTGTTGATTGCTCACTTGATAAGGACTTGGGAATTGGTTTAACCCAGTTTCCATGTCAGTTATTTCCAGTTGTGTGTTTTCTCTTATATATGGGGAAAGAAATCTGCTTGTAATAAATATTTTTAATAATCAAAATAGCCAAATCTGTGTCCCCAACTTGTTGAAATGTGTGCAGCGAATAAAACATTACGTATTTTCTTTTGTGTATTGCATTTCTTTATGTAGTAACTTTATCGTCATAAGTCAGTTAATTCATGATATCTCTGTATCTTTTGAAAAGTGTGATGAAAGATTAAAGGGATTCCTGGAGGGGCAAAATGGGGAGTGGGAGAGGGCTCACGTGTGAGGGATCAAATATATGCCCATGGCGGATCTGGGATTATATACAGCTATAAACAACAAAACTCTGTAAAAGCAATATTAAAAAAAAAAAAAGATTAAAGGGATTCCACTACAAGGCACATACCCGAGGAAATCAAAATTGAAAAAGACACATCTACCATTGTTCATTGCAGCAATATTTACAGTAGCCTGCACATGGAAGCAACTTAGATGTCCATTGACAGATAAGTGGATAAAGAAGCTATGGTACCTATGTACAATGGATTATTACTCAACTATAAAAAGAAATGCATTTGAGTCAGTTTTAATGAGATGGATGAATCTAGAACTTATTATACAAAGTGAAGTATGTCAGAGAGAGAAAGATAAATATTATATACTGACATATATGGAATCTAGAAAGATGGTACTAATAAATGTTTATGCAGAGCAACAGTGGAGAAATGGAAATAGCTGACATAGACATTGGGGTGAGGGAGGGGAATATGCTGTGGGACTAAGTGAACTCAAAATGGGCGCTGTGGTGGCCTGGACAGGTGGGGTGGGGAGGGAGATGGGAAAGAGGTTCGGGAAGGGGACATATGTATGCCTATGGTGGATTCAGATTGATGTGTGGCAATAAACAGAACTATAAAAAATTAAAAAAAAAAAATCAAAGGGATTCAATTTTGGATCACCATGTTGGTAGATAAGGGTTGTCAGGCAGAAAGCACCCAAGTATGTATGAGGGAGCATGGAGTACCTCTCACTTCCGCCGACACACCTTCCTTTTCTCTCAGCCCAAGACAAGAGCTTCTTAAGCATACCTAGGAAGCATGTGGCATTCGCCTATGTTCTAGATGCTCAGCTGCCATGTTTCTCTGGAACGAGATAGTGTTTGCACACTGACACATTAGATGCAAAGCCTGTGTTTAGCATCAAACAATACAGGAAATAAAACCTTTGGAAATAAGAGTTTTGCTTGTTACCTTAGCAGATATGGATACAGGAAGTAGAAGGGTCTACAGAGCTGGGAAATGAAGTTTCCCTAAATCTGGGCTGGAATTTTTATTAAGGATGTCATTTTGATAGAAAATGTGAGACTGGAAGTTGAGTCTTCTTCAGAAAGGGGCCCATTCGTAGATTCCTTAATTGTAAATGATGTTCAACTTGGCAAGGTTACAGATAAAGCTTTTAAAGCAAAAATAGCACATTATTTATCACTGGTTATTTACACCCCCTTCTGTAGGATCCTTAGTGGAAGCTCAGACACAGGTATATAACCCAAGTCAGGAGTAGAGCTGGAATTATAGCCCAAGTCTTCACCACGTTCATACCCTGCACTTTTGTTTTTTGTGTTTTTTTTTTCCCAACTGAGCAATTTATGTGTAAATTTGAATACCTTGACTAGTGGATTGTGGGGTTTTTGTGTGTTTGTTTTTGTTTATTTGGCTACACTGGATTTTTTTTTTTTTTTTTTTTTTGGCACTAGGTCTTAGTTGCAGCACACAGGATCTAGTTCCCTGACCAGTGATCGAACCCATGCAGTCCTGCATTGGGAGCTCAAAGTCTTTACCACTGAACCACCAGGGGAGTCCCTGACTAGTGCTTTTAAAAAGCCTTTAATAATATTGAAACATTCTGTATCTCCAACTTTCAACTCATAATGTGCTTTCACATTCATTTTTAGTTTTCTTCATAGTAACATTTTACGTAGGAAGGAAATACTCGGTTATTCAAAATTAAGGAAATGAAATTCAGGCTGAGTGACTGGATCAACATTAATACATGATAAGACATGTATGAGTGCTACAACTACATGAAAATGTGCTTATAGAAGTGAGAAACATTATCTAGATTTTCAAAACTAATTCTTGAGACTCTAGGTAAATTATTGAGGAAAAGAAGTAGCAACAGTTAATCATAAAACTTCTTTTTAGCATCTAAAAGGCTTAATTTAGGTGCACCCTTTCTCTGAGATCCACTTACTTCACTTTACTTCCACTTACCTATATGAGCCCAGTAAGTTCAGGAAGAATCAAAGCAAAACTAATTTCAATGATTTATTTATCCATTTTCCTAATATTTTCCAATGTGAAACAACATTATTATAACTGGTGATAGATTAAGGACACATACATAGTACACTTTCAGCTTTCAGATTTATAAAGCCAATAACAACCTTCTTAGCGAAAATGCCTAACATTTCTCCTTGCAAAACATCTTGCGTAGGTGTGACTGAGGAAACTGTCTAATCCCATCAAGAGCCCATGCTGAGCGTCAAGTGCCAGGACTTTGAAGCCAGATGGGCCTGGATGTGAAGCCCAGCTCTGTCACCTCAGGTTTCATTAAAGCTAAGAAGCTAACATTTCACTGAATGTACTTGTACCGCATCCATTTAATTAGCCCCACTCCCTGTAAAGCAGGCATTTTTATTTTCTGTGTTTTATAAACAGGGAAATTGGAATTTCTAAGAGAAATTTTAAAACAAGCCAAGTCAGGGCTTCCCTGGTGGTCCACTGGGTAAGGACACCGCCTTGCAGTGCAAGGGGCGCCGGTTCGAGCCCTAGCCTGGGAAGATCCCACGTGCCGTGGAGCGGCTGGACTGATGTGTCCAATCACCGAGCCGGAGCTCTGGAGCGCATGCGCCCAGAGCCGGCGCTCTGAGACGACAGACGCCACCGCGATGGGAAGCCCACAGGAGGCAAAGAACAAGGACGGATGAAAATAGAGAAATGAAAGACCAATAGAAGTGGCCCGCCTGCTCCCCTCCCTCCCCAACCCGACCCCCCGCCCAAAATAAATAAATAAATAAATCTTTAAAAAAAATTAAAAAAAACAAGCCAAGTCATAAATCTTTTAAGAGGCTGGGGCTACGATTCAAACCTTGCAGTGTCTATTTGCATCGCATCCCCTTAACTACTGTGCTCGATTTCCTCCTCGGAGCCTGGCAGGCTACCGTCCATGGGGTCCCAAAGAGATGGATGTGACTGAGTACTCACTCAGCCTTTCAGAGTTTGCATTGGGTTACAAGTATGACCTTGACAGGGATCGATTATTTTTCCTTGGCTGCTAGGACTAGAAACCCCAGTTACTTCCTCTGTCCCAGTGGTTAAGACTCTATGCTCCCAAACAAGGTCTAGCAATTCAATCCCTGGTCAGGCAACTAGAGCCTGCATGACACAACTAAGACCCAGAGCAGCCAAATAAATAAAATATTTTTTTTAAAAAGGAAACTGATAGAAACTCAAGTGAAATAGAGGTTTATCTCTTTTTTTTTTTTTGTAATTGAAACATACCTAATTTACAAAGTTGTGCTGGTTTCAGGTGGACAGCAAAGTGGCTTTGTCAGAGGGAAGGGTTCTCATGTCCTCTTGAAATTGTCTCAAGAAAGTCTAACTCTTGGCCTCAGAGGTCTATTTCCAGAGTGTGGGTTAAATAAGCAGTGGGGTGTTGAGTCACTCTCTGGAAACTTTGACTTCACACAAACCACATGGAAGAAAAAGCTCCGGATGAGGATAAAACTGGGGTAACAGAAGTGGCAAAGCTCATCGAGCACCAGAGACCTGGCCCTGGGCAGTAGGCCCTACAGAGCAGCCTCCCTGCCCCCCTCCGGCCCCAGAATTGCTGTTCACTTGCCATTTCCCTGTTTAAAGCCTTCAGCAAACAATGAGGACGATGATGGAAACGAATCCCCATCAAGATAGCTACAGAAAACATGAAGCACACAGTCATAAACCTAACAGGAAGTGGGTAATATTCCACTGTGGGGCATTAATAAAAGACAACACATGCATGTGTGCTAAGTTGCTTCATGTCTGATGCTTTGCCACGCTATGGACTGTAGCCTGCCAGGCTCCTCTGCCCGTGGGATTCTCCAGGCAAGAAAACTGGAGTGGTCTGCCACACTCTCCTCCAGAGAATCTTCCTGGTCCAGAGATGGAACCTCACCCTTGTCTCTTATGTTGCCTGCACTGGCAAGTGGGTTCTTTGCTACTAGCATCACCTAGGAAGCCCCATAAAAGACAGTAAATGTAGCGAAATATTTATTCCTGGATTGGACAACTCAATAATGCAAAGAAACAAGTTCTCCATCCCTCTCCAAATTATTATGAAATTTCGGGAGGTTGGGATTTTTTTGAATTGATGTTTTGACTAAATCACTTTAAATTTTTCTCTTAAAATAAATTTTTAAGAACAACCAGGAAAATATCTGGTAAGAAAATATACTGAGAGAGCCACCAATAAAAAATAAACAAATTAGAAATACACAAAAGTTAGTATGGTGCTGGCAAAACAGAGTGAAAGCAGGGAAAAAACATTGGAACCCGTCAAAGGTTATCCCTATTGGAACTAGCTCAAGTAATGGGTTTTCTGAATTGAAACATACCTAATTTACAAAGTTGTGCTGGTTTCAGGTGGACAGCAAAGTGGCTTTGTCAGAGGAAGGGTTCTCATGTCCTCTTGAAATTGTCTCAAGAAAGTCTAACTCTTGGCCTCAGAGGTCTATTTCCAGAGTGTGGGTTAAATAAGCAGTGGGGTGTTGAGTCACTCTCTGGAAACTTTGACTTCACACAAACCACATGGAAGAAAAAGCTCCGGATGAGGATAAAACTGGGGTAACAGAAGTGGCAAAGCTCATCGAGCACCAGAGACCTGGCCCTGGGCAGTAGGCCCTACAGAGCAGCCTCCCTGCCCCCCTCCGGCCCCAGAATTGCTGTTCACTTGCCATTTCCCTGTTTAAAGCCTTCAGCAAACAATGAGGACGATGATGGAAACGAATCCCCATCAAGATAGCTACAGAAAACATGAAGCACACAGTCATAAACCTAACAGGAAGTGGGTAATATTCCACTGTGGGGCATTAATAAAAGACAACACATGCATGTGTGCTAAGTTGCTTCATGTCTGATGCTTTGCCACGCTATGGACTGTAGCCTGCCAGGCTCCTCTGCCCGTGGGATTCTCCAGGCAAGAAAACTGGAGTGGTCTGCCACACTCTCCTCCAGAGAATCTTCCTGGTCCAGAGATGGAACCTCACCCTTGTCTCTTATGTTGCCTGCACTGGCAAGTGGGTTCTTTGCTACTAGCATCACCTAGGAAGCCCCATAAAAGACAGTAAATGTAGCGAAATATTTATTCCTGGATTGGACAACTCAATAATGCAAAGAAACAAGTTCTCCATCCCTCTCCAAATTATTATGAAATTTCGGGAGGTTGGGATTTTTTTGAATTGATGTTTTGACTAAATCACTTTAAATTTTTCTCTTAAAATAAATTTTTAAGAACAACCAGGAAAATATCTGGTAAGAAAATATACTGAGAGAGCCACCAATAAAAAATAAACAAATTAGAAATACACAAAAGTTAGTATGGTGCTGGCAACAGAGTAAGAGAGATCAGGGGAAAATGGAACATAAAAAGTCCAGACAGAAATGCAGGTACAGGAAATAATTGGATAGATAAGAAAATTTTTACTAAGAAAACAAGAAAATCAATGGAGTCATTTGCAGTAATAAGGATGGACCTAGAGACTATCTTACTAAATAAGTAAGTCAAAGAAATACAAATGTCGTATGACATGATATCACTTATGTGGAATTTTAAAAATATACAAATGAACTTATTTACAAAACATATATAGACTGACAGATATAGGAAAACTTATGATTACCAAAGGGGAAAGGGGAGGGGAGATATAAATTAGACATAGTGTGCATATGGGGTTAACATATTCACACTATTATATAAAAATAGACGATCAACACAGACCTAATGTATAGCACAGTCATCCACATTCAATATCTTATAACAACCTAAAATGGAAAAGAATTTGAAAAAGAATAGCTACATGTATACATATTAATATAATTGCTATAACTTTGTTGTATACCTGAAACTAACCCAACATTGTAAATCAATTATACTTCAAAAAAAAAAATCAGTGAAGAAATAATGAACTGCTCAATAAATGGTGTCAGTAAAGTTAACGAGTAGGTAGAAAACAAATTGCTAGTGTCAAGCTCAAGGCCAGAGGAAGACTGATAGATTCAGCCAGTAAAGAAAGAAGCCCTTTTTAGATTCAGATAATTTAGTACTTTCAAAGTCAGTGGAAGGAAGTAACCAAGGGTGCCAGCTCACTAGGCCCCTCGTGCAGGGAAACCCTGAGGCAAAAGGGACCAGGTGACAGCAACACTGAAGCAGGATACCCTGGTTCAGAGAAGCCAGTGTCAGGCAGCCACGTATGAGGGCTGTAAGGAAAGAAAACGGAGCAAAGCATTTCAATTCTAAGAGGGAAAAAAAAAAATTCTAAGAGAAGTCTATGTAAAACCATCCTTAGCAATACTATCAATTAAGGGTGTGTGTGTGTGTGTGTGTGTGTGTGTATGTGTGTGTGTGATGTGGTGAGGGAGACGGAAAGGGAAAGGTGGGTGTGCTATAAGGGAAGTGAGGCAGAAAGTCTCAAACCTCATCAGAACCTGACCATGGGAAGCACCCTCTTCCCATGGTCAGCAAAGTGCAGTCATAGCTTTTCTTCCAAGGAGCAAGTGTGTTTAGTATCATGGCTGCAGTCACCATCCACAGTGATTTTGGAGTCCAAGAAAATAGTCTGTTATTGTTTCCATTTTTTCTCCATCTATTTGTCATGAAGTAATGGGACTGGATGCCATAATCTTATTTTTTTCAAATGCTGAGTTTAAGCCAGCTTTTTCACTCTTCTCTTTCACCTTCATCAAGAGGCTGTTTAGTTCCCCTTTGCTTTCTGCTGTCAGGGTGGTATCATCTGCATATCTGAGGTTATTGATATTTCTCCCAGCAATCTTGATTCCAGCTTGAGCTTCATCCAGCTCAGCATTTCACATGTTGCACTCTGCATACAAGTTAAATAAGCAGGATGACAGTATGTTGCCTTGATGTACTCCTTTCCCAATTTTGAACCAGTCCATTGTTCCATCAGTTCAGTTCAGTCGCTCAGTCAAGTCCAACTCTTTGCAACCCCATGGACTGCAGCATGCCAGGCTTCCTGTCCTTCACCATCATTCACCATTGTTTCACATCCAGTTTTAACTGTTGCCTCTTGACCTGCATACAGATTTCTCAGGAAGTAGGTAAGGTGGTCTCTTTTTCATCTCTTTAAGAATTTTCCATAGTTTGTTGTGATCCACACAGTCTTTAACACAGTCAATGAAGACAAAGTAGATGTTTTTCGAACTTATACTTCAAAAAAAAAATCAGTGAAGAAATAATAAACGCCATAAATGGTGTCAGTAAAGTTAACGAGTAGGTAGAAAACAAATTGCTAGTGTCAAGCTCAAGGCCAGAGGAAGACTGATAGATTCAGCCAGTAAGGGGTTTTCATTTTGGAAGGAAGTAACCAAGGGTGCCAGCTCACTAGGCCCCTCGTGCAGGGAAACCCTGAGGCAAAAGGGACCAGGTGACAGCAACACTGAAGCAGGATACCCTGGTTCAGAGAAGCCAGTGTCAGGCAGCCACGTATGAGGGCTGTAAGGAAAGAAAACGGAGCAAAGCATTTCAATTCTAAGGGGGAAAAAAAAAAATTCTAAGAGAAGTCTATGTAAAACCATCCTTAGCAATACTATCAATTAAGGGTGTGTGTGTGTGTGTGTGTGTGTATGTGTGTGTGTGATGTGGTGAGGGAGACGGAAAGGGAAAGGTGGGTGTGCTATAAGGGAAGTGAGGCAGAAAGTCTCAAACCTCATCAGAACCTGACCATGGGAAGCACCCTCTTCCCATGGTCAGCAAAGTGCAGTCATAGCTTTTCTTCCAAGGAGCAAGTGTGTTTAGTATCATGGCTGCAGTCACCATCCACAGTGATTTTGGAGTCCAAGAAAATAGTCTGTTATTGTTTCCATTTTTTCTCCATCTATTTGTCATGAAGTAATGGGACTGGATGCCATAATCTTATTTTTTTCAAATGCTGAGTTTAAGCCAGCTTTTTCACTCTTCTCTTTCACCTTCATCAAGAGGCTGTTTAGTTCCCCTTTGCTTTCTGCTGTCAGGGTGGTATCATCTGCATATCTGAGGTTATTGATATTTCTCCCAGCAATCTTGATTCCAGCTTGAGCTTCATCCAGCTCAGCATTTCACATGTTGCACTCTGCATACAAGTTAAATAAGCAGGATGACAGTATGTTGCCTTGATGTACTCCTTTCCCAATTTTGAACCAGTCCATTGTTCCATCAGTTCAGTTCAGTCGCTCAGTCAAGTCCAACTCTTTGCAACCCCATGGACTGCAGCATGCCAGGCTTCCCTGTCCTTCACCATCATTCACCATTGTTTCACATCCAGTTTTAACTGTTGCCTCTTGACCTGCATACAGATTTCTCAGGAAGTAGGTAAGGTGGTCTCTTTTCTCATCTCTTTAAGAATTTTCCATAGTTTGTTGTGATCCACACAGTCTTTAACACAGTCAATGAAGACAAAGTAGATGTTTTTTCTGGAATTCTCTTGCTTTTTCTATGACCCAGAAGATGTTAGGAATTTGATCTCTGATTCCTCTGTCTTTTCTAAATCCAGCTTGTATATCTGGAAGTTCTCATTCATGTTCTGTTGAAACCTAGCTTGAAGGAATTTAAGCATGACCTTGCTAGCATGTGAAATGAGTGCAATTGTGCAGTAGTTCAAACATTTTTTGGCGTTACCCTTCTTTGGGATCAGAATGAAAACTAACCTATTCCAGTCCTGTGGTCAGTGCTGGGTTCTTTTTTATATATCCTAGTTTTGTTTTGAATCTCTGCCATCTCTTGGGATATTCTCTTTTTCTTTGCTGTTCCAAAATTTCCCAGTGATATAGCCAGTTGTGTGACTATTATCATTTATTATGTTTGATTCTCAGTGAGTTCTTTGGTAAATCACAACCTTGAGTTCTATTATAACTTCTCATCCCTCTGAAAATGTCTCTTCAGGTCCTCTGTTCTTCCTGTTCAGAACTCTGACTGCTTGGTAAACTATCATTTCATCTTTCTTTTTTTTCTTATGTTTTGGTCTCTGTCTTTTTGGTTTACTTCCTAGGGCATTTTCTACTATTTCTATTTCAATTATTCTATGGACTATTTTTTTTTTTTGCTTAATTTTGGAAATAATATTCTAAATTTTCAAGATATCTTTTTATTCTCTGAACTTTCCTTCTATGCCCTCATGGCTCTCAACTTTGTCTGCATATTAGAATTACCTGGGGCATTTGAGCAACCCTGATGAGGCCATGCCTCATCCAATTAAGTCAGAATCTTAAGGTATAAGACCCAGGTATCCATATTTTTCAAAGCTGTCCAGTAGACTTTTTGTCCTAGTTTGGGAAACACTGCATTATCTTGTTTCTGTCTTGACCTAAAGTATGTTTTTTTTTTATAAATATCATATTAATATTAAATATTATATAGTTAATTTCCTATCTTATATTATAGTATCTACTTAAATATAGCCCTTCTCCTATAGGTAGCAGGTACATTTCTCAGGCAAAAGTCTCAGGCATGCAAATATATAAACAGCCATAATTCAACTTAATACCTATTTCCAGACTCTGCTGTGCAGGTTGAAGAAACTCAATCTGAGTGGACTAAATTTATTTTAGTTCCAGGTTTAGACATGTAGTATCTGTTGAATCTCCCTTGGGTTTCTTGTAAAGGAAAGGAAAGAAATGTGTTTGACTACTATTTTTAAACCAAGGCACTTCTTGAGTAAATTACTGGATGTCAAAATGAAGTGAGATCACCGACATTTTGTTTTTCCTCTCAGTCTTCTTTTATGCTAAGAAATAGATGTCATTAGTTTGAATATCACACATATATTAACACATACATCCTGTCTTTTTAAAAAGTTCATTTATGCCTTTGTCTTATCCCTTCAGTAGACTGGACTTTTATCTCTAGAAAGGAGGAACTTCATGTTATGCATTTAAAATTCTCAGTACTATATGTTACATGTAACAGTCATTTTTTTCTCCATTAAATGCTCTGTCTTTGTGAGAGAGCCTGGAGCCTGAGACCCTTTGCTGCAGGACTACAGTGCTTTCAACTGGACTGTCTTTGAACAATAAGTTCAGTTCAGTCACTCAGTCATTGCCAACTCTTGGTGAATCCCTGGACTGAAGCACGCCAGGCTTCCCCGTCCTTCACGGAGCTTGTTCAAACTCATGTCCATTGACTCATTGATGCCTTTCAGTCATTTTGTCCTCTTTCATCCCCTTCTCCTTCTACCTTCTATTTTTCCCAGCATCAGGGTCTTTTTCAGTGAGTCGTCTTTTTGAGCAATAGAATAGAAAAAACTCTAAGGGAGAACTTCCTTGGTGGTCCAGTGGTGAAGACTCCGCTCTCCCAATGCAGGGGACCTGGCTTCAATCCCTAGTCAGAAAAATAGATCTCACGTGCTGCAACTAAAGAGAAAATATCTCAGGTGCTGCAGCTAAGACTAGGTCCAGCCAGAAAAATAATTAAAAAAAAAAAAACCTATAAGGGGCTAAAGATAACTGCATGTGTAATTGCTGGGGCAAATTATGGACAATAAGATACAAAAAATACCCCAAATCTCAGCTGTCGCTGCTGAAGAGCCAGGAGAAAAACCTTGAACACACCATCACCCAAAGGGTGGGCAAACCATCTCAGCTGCCCCTCTAGCCTGACCCATGGACACACGTCTCTCCTCACCTAAGGAATCAACTTGCCTCCCTCCTCAGGGAGAGGGCTAACGAGGAAGCCTGTCAGTTGCATTGTTCCACTCTGCTGCATCAGGGGTCCCAGTAAAGCCATGCCTGACTTTATTGTCTGATCTCTGATCAATCTCTATTGATTAAGGAGGCAGAGAACCCTGGGCAGTAGCATCTGGTGTAGGTTTCAGTGTGACTGTTTATAGGTAGCCTGTGTCCAAAGTAGTTATAATAAAATGCTTTTAAAGTCAAGAACACACACACCTTCTCTCATACACACAAACACAATCTTTTTTCCTCAACCTGTTTCAAATTGCCTCAGTGCACGACCCTTCTATGGGTTTCCCAGGTGGCTCAGTGGTAAAAAACAAATCTACCTCTCAATGCAGGGAGTCAGGTTTGATCCCTGAGGTAGGAAGATCCCCTGGAGAAGGAAATGACAACCCACTCCAGTATTCTTGGCTGGGCAATTCCATGGACAGGGAAGCCTAGCATGCTGCAGTCCATGGGGGCAATTAAAGAACAATAACAAGTCACTTTTACCATACCAATTGCTTCTCCGTGGATCATGAGGTGGTATGCTCTCATGGCTGTGTGAATTCCTCCCTAAGAAAGAGCAGTGAGAAAGGACTCCCCAGATCCTTGGGCAGATAATGGGGTCGGCCTTGGTTCAAACTCAGATCTCTGTCATTTTCTCTGTATTTTCAGAAGAGTGAAGATAAGGTTCCCTACTATGTTAGGAAACCATTACTCGAATACACTAGGTTCTGAATGTATTCTTAACCCACACCAAGGCATTCTTCGAGCTGGTTTATGGGTTAAATCACAGTGTAGCTTGATTTGTGCTAGAATTCTAGATTCATAGAGAAGCCCCTAAAGTCCATAGATTAATGTTTCTAACCTTGGAAGACTGTTTTAGTGTCATGGGTGAAATGATATTGCTACTGCATTAACTCATTCACCCACACTTCATTTGTGTATATGGAGAACATTAATTTCGGTGGCATTTAAATGATATGAATATAAAAAGCCTAAATGTTCACCAAATGTTAGTTCCTTCTGCTGACACCATCACCCAAAGGGTGGGCAAACCATCCCCCCAGTAAAGCCCATGCCTGAAGCTAACGAGGAAGCCTGTCAGTTGCATTGTTCCACTCTGCTGCATCAGGGGTCCCAGTAAAGCCATGCCTGACTTTATTGTCTGATCTCTGATCAATCTCTATTGATTAAGGAGGCAGAGAACCCTGGGCAGTAGCATCTGGTGTAGGTTTCAGTGTGACTGTTTATAGGTAGCCTGTGTCCAAAGTAGTTATAATAAAATGCTTTTAAAGTCAAGAACACACACACCTTCTCTCATACACACAAACACAATCTTTTTTCCTCAACCTGTTTCAAATTGCCTCAGTGCACGACCCTTCTATGGGTTTCCCAGGTGGCTCAGTGGTAAAAAACAAATCTACCTCTCAATGCAGGGAGTCAGGTTTGATCCCTGAGGTAGGAAGATCCCCTGGAGAAGGAAATGACAACCCACTCCAGTATTCTTGGCTGGGCAATTCCATGGACAGGGAAGCCTAGCATGCTGCAGTCCATGGGGGCAATTAAAGAACAATAACAAGTCACTTTTACCATACCAATTGCTTCTCCGTGGATCATGAGGTGGTATGCTCTCATGGCTGTGTGAATTCCTCCTAAGAAAGAGCAGTGAGAAAGGACTCCCCAGATCCTTGGGCAGATAATGGGGTCGGCCTTGGTTCAAACTCAGATCTCTGTCATTTTCTCTGTATTTTCAGAAGAGTGAAGATAAGGTTCCCTACTATGTTAGGAAACCATTACTCGAATACACTAGGTTCTGAATGTATTCTTAACCCACACCAAGGCATTCTTCGAGCTGGTTTATGGGTTAAATCACAGTGTAGCTTGATTTGTGCTAGAATTCTAGATTCATAGAGAAGCCCCTAAAGTCCATAGATTAATGTTTCTAACCTTGGAAGACTGTTTTAGTGTCATGGGTGAAATGATATTGCTACTGCATTAACTCATTCACCCACACTTCATTTGTGTATATGGAGAACATTAATTTCGGTGGCATTTAAATGATATGAATATAAAAAGCCTAAATGTTCACCAAATGTTAGTTCCTTCTCCCTTCTTCCTTTCCTTCCTTTCTTCTCTGTTTTCTGGAGGAAGAAAAGTCTTAGGAGGTTAGAAGTTTAGGAGGAATAATTTTCATAAAGTTGCCAAAGACAATGTACTTGCCTTAAGGTAGACAGAGAAGCCAAGCTCGAGAGTCTCAAGAGGAACATGACACTCAGAGTTGATACATTTTCCTCCTCTTTTATTGACCAAGACCCAAGGAAGAGGCCAGATGAGGTGAGTCTGAGGAAGGAGTGAACTGGGTCCTAGGTTTTACCTGACTTTCCTGTCACCAGCTACAAAGGGGCTTGAATCCAGAGTCCATTGGAACTGATTATGCACCTTAGGACACTGACCAGGCTGGGCAAGAGGGAGTTCTTTGAGGTCATCTAAATCAGAGGAGACAAGGAAAGGCTGTTTCTCTTGAGTTTCAGTTTTCTTCCACTAGAAAATGACTGAAGGCTGCAGGCCCATCTGTTAGTTCCTGATGAACCACATTCATCTTCTCATTATCTCCTGAATTGGGTTATTGGGAAAAGCTCATAAAACATGTGAGGACAGAGCATAACTATTTCATAGGCTTTCAGAAGCTCAAGAGCACCAGAGCCCAGCAGCATACCGGGAAAACTGGAAGATCGTTCATGGAGTGGGACTGGATGTTTCTGGTTTTGAAGTGAAAAAGAAAAAGAAAAAAATATGGAGGAAATAGACCTAGAATATCATTTCCTTATAATAGTGAGACAGTGTTTTTAGAGGGTGGGTTTAAAAAGTGTTTAAAACTGAGCATCTACAGTGTGCAAGATGCTGTTCTAAATTTGGAGATTCAAACTCAGATCTCTGTCATTTCTCTGTATTTTCAGAAGAGTGAAGATAAGGTTCCCTACTATGTTAGGAAACCATTACTCGAATACACTAGGTTCTGAATGTATTCTTAACCCACACCAAGGCATTCTTCGAGCTGGTTTATGGGTTAAATCACAGTGTAGCTTGATTTGTGCTAGAATTCTAGATTCATAGAGAAGCCCCTAAAGTCCATAGATTAATGTTTCTAACCTTGGAAGACTGTTTTAGTGTCATGGGTGAAATGATATTGCTACTGCATTAACTCATTCACCCACACTTCATTTGTGTATATGGAGAACATTAATTTCGGTGGCATTTAAATGATATGAATATAAAAAGCCTAAATGTTCACCAAATGTTAGTTCCTTCTCCCTTCTTCCTTTCCTTCCTTTCTTCTCTGTTTTCTGGAGGAAGAAAAGTCTTAGGAGGTTAGAAGTTTAGGAGGAATAATTTTCATAAAGTTGCCAAAGACAATGTACTTGCCTTAAGGTAGACAGAGAAGCCAAGCTCGAGAGTCTCAAGAGGAACATGACACTCAGAGTTGATACATTTTCCTCCTCTTTTATTGACCAAGACCCAAGGAAGAGGCCAGATGAGGTGAGTCTGAGGAAGGAGTGAACTGGGTCCTAGGTTTTACCTGACTTTCCTGTCACCAGCTACAAAGGGGCTTGAATCCAGAGTCCATTGGAACTGATTATGCACCTTAGGACACTGACCAGGCTGGGCAAGAGGGAGTTCTTTGAGGTCATCTAAATCAGAGGAGACAAGGAAAGGCTGTTTCTCTTGAGTTTCAGTTTTCTTCCACTAGAAAATGACTGAAGGCTGCAGGCCCATCTGTTAGTTCCTGATGAACCACATTCATCTTCTCATTATCTCCTGAATTGGGTTATTGGGAAAAGCTCATAAAACATGTGAGGACAGAGCATAACTATTTCATAGGCTTTCAGAAGCTCAAGAGCACCAGAGCCCAGCAGCATACCGGGAAAACTGGAAGATCGTTCATGGAGTGGGACTGGATGTTTCTGGTTTTGAAGTGAAAAAGAAAAAGAAAAAAATATGGAGGAAATAGACCTAGAATATCATTTCCTTATAATAGTGAGACAGTGTTTTTAGAGGGTGTGTTTAAAAAAGTGTTTAAAACTGAGCATCTACAGTGTGCAAGATGCTGTTCTAAATTTGGAGATTCAGAGGTGTTCATGACAAAGTTGTCTGTCTGTCCAGACAGAGGTAGGCTCCAATCAGAGCTCCGTCACTTACTTGACTTTGGTTGAGTTATTTCATTTCCCTGAGCCTCAGTTTGCTGTTCTGTAAAATGGGGTTAATAATTCCATTTTGGAAGAATAAGATATAACATGTGTAAAGCTCTTTGCATCCTGCCCAGGACTTGATAAATGATTAATAGACCTCAGTTCTCTCCTGCTCCAACCTCATCAGCTCCCACCCCTCCCATCAACAAGTTGTCTATTTACTTCACTGCTGTGTTCCCAGTGACCAGAGTAGTACTGGCACTAAGAGAGGGTGGGGATGGCGAGCTGTCAAAGTGCAAATCTGCACTACAACAGTGGTGTCATTCAACAGTAGAAATAAATGAACATGTTCAGAGAAGAACAAGAGAAAATAAGAAGAATGGGGAACAGGAATTGCCAAAAAAATCCCACATTTAGCCCAGAGAAGAGAAGATTTGGGGCTTGGTTAGGAGGGCGGGAAGCCTGTAGTCATTCATGTAGGAGGCTGCTGTGTGGATGGAGAGGAAGCCTCAGTGGATACAGGTCTAGGCACAGATTTCAGCATGGTGACAGAGAAGTCAATGTGCAGCGATGCTCCCTCCAGTGGGGTAAGGGGTGAGCTCGGGGTGGCAGGTAGAGTTATGAGGAGCGGGACTCAGGTGCCACAGGCTGGGAAGGAAGAGAAATGACCTTTCACCTTTACCCTTTTCAACACTGAAGACTCTGATTCTGAGAATTCTAATCTATTAAAAACAGTTATTCAGTATCTTATAATAATCAAAACTGGAAAAGAATCTACAAAGGAACATATACATATATATATATATATATATATATATATATATATATATATATAGCCACTTCAGTCGTGTCCGACTCTTTGCAACTCTATGGACTGTAGCACCCCGGGCTCCACTGTCCATGGAATTCTCCAGGTGTAGTGTGGGTTGCCATGCCCTCATCCAGGGGAACTTCCCAATCTAGGGATTGAACCTACGTCTCTTATGTCTCCTGCGTTGGTGGGTGGGCTCCTTACCACTAGCACCACCTGGGAAGTCAATATATATATGATGATGCATCTTTAATGCAATCATCATGTGTGTGTGTATATATATATATATGTTATGTATATATATATTACTAACATATATTAGTATATATATTATGATTATGATATGGAACTTTGTCGTTCAAATGTTAGTGCAACTTCCTCATTCAACATAAGAGAGAAAAGGGAACACTCTTGCATTGCTGGTGGAAATGTAAATTGATAACAGCTGCTATGGAAGACAGTATGGAGATTCCTTAAAAAACTAAAAATAGGGCTTCCCTGGTGGTCCAGTGAGTAAGGACACCGCCTTGTAGGGCAAGGGGCGCCGGTTCGAGCCCTGGCCTGGGAAGATCCCACGTGCTGCACGGAGCGGCTGGACTGATGTGTCCAACTACAGAGCCGGAGCTCTAGAGCGCATGCGCCCAGAGCCGCTGCTCTGCGACAACAGAGGCCGCCGCGATGGGAGGCCCACATGGGCCAAAGAACAAAGATGGATGAAAATGGACAAATGAAGGACCAATAGAAGTGGCCCGTCTGCTCCCCTCCCCCCCCCCCCCCCCCCCCCCCAAAAAAAAAAAAAATAAAACTTTAAAAAAAAAAAAAACAACTAAAAATAGAAGTACCATACGACCCAGCAATCCCACTATTAGGCTTATACCCTGATGAAATCAAAATTGAAAGAGACACCTGTACCCCAGTGTTCATCGCAGCACAATAGCTAGAACACGAGCCACAGGCTGGGAAGGAAGAGAAATGACCTTTCACCTTTACCCTTTTCAACACTGAAGACTCTGATTCTGAGAATTCTAATCTATTAAAAACAGTTATTCAGTATCTTATAATAATCAAAACTGGAAAAGAATCTACAAAGGAACATATATATATATATCTATATATATATATATATATATATATATATAGCCACTTCAGTCGTGTCCGACTCTTTGCAACTCTATGGACTGTAGCCCACCGGGCTCCTCTGTCCATGGGATTCTCCAGGTGTAGTGTGGGTTGCCATGCCCTCATCCAGGGGAACTTCCCAATCTAGGGATTGAACCTACGTCTCTTATGTCTCCTGCGTTGGTGGGTGGGCTCCTTACCACTAGCACCACCTGGGAAGTCAATATATATATGATGATGCATCTTTAATGCAATCATCATGTGTGTGTGTATATATATATATATGTTATGTATATATATATTACTAACATATATTAGTATATATATTATGATTATGATATGGAACTTTGTCGTTCAAATGTTAGTGCAACTTCCTCATTCAACATAAGAGAGAAAAGGGAACACTCTTGCATTGCTGGTGGAAATGTAAATTGATAACAGCTGCTATGGAAGACAGTATGGAGATTCCTTAAAAAACTAAAAATAGGGCTTCCCTGGTGGTCCAGTGAGTAAGGACACCGCCTTGTAGGGCAAGGGGCGCCGGTTCGAGCCCTGGCCTGGGAAGATCCCACGTGCTGCACGGAGCGGCTGGACTGATGTGTCCAACTACAGAGCCGGAGCTCTAGAGCGCATGCGCCCAGAGCCGCTGCTCTGCGACAACAGAGGCCGCCGCGATGGGAGGCCCACATGGGCCAAAGAACAAAGATGGATGAAAATGGACAAATGAAGGACCAATAGAAGTGGCTCACCTGCTCCCCTCCCTACCCAGCCCGACCCCCACCAAAATAAATAAATAAATAAATCTTTAAAAAAAAAAAAAACAACTAAAAATAGAAGTACCATACGACCCAGCAATCCCACTATTAGGCTTATACCCTGATGAAATCAAAATTGAAAGAGACACCTGTACCCCAGTGTTCATCGCAGCACAATAGCTAGAACACGGAAGCAACCTAGATGTCCATCAATGAATGAATGGATAAAAAAATCTGGTACATATATACAATGGAGTACTTCTTTGCAGTAAAAAGAAATGCAGAAGAATCAGTCCTAATAAGGTGGATGAATCCAGAACCTATTATAAAAAGTGAAGTAAGTCAAAAAGAGAAAGACAAGTACAATATACTAACACATATACATGAAATCTAGTAAGATGGTAGTGATAACACACGCAGAGAAGCGATGGAAACAGATTTATGGACATTGTGGGGAATGAACAGTGGGTGGGAGGTGTGGGGGAAAAAAAGATAACAATAACCACGATTTAACTCAGCCCCTGTGCTGGTCTGCTTGTAGCTTCTCAAAGATTCTGGCAATCTCCGTGCTTCTAGTCCTCGCGGTGTCCCTCCGCCCTCAAGGGCCACTTCGCTCCTCCCAAACTGTCTCTCCAAGTCATGCCCATCCCACGTGGTCCAGCTTAAATTTATCAGGCAACTTCACAGATCCTCAAAGTGGATATTGGCATGTCGTTTCCCTCTGTCTGCAGCATATTCTTTTGAAGTGTAGCAGAGGTCTCCAGGGATAAGTCCCTCCCACACTAGATTAGGGGCCTCTGGCCTCTCACAGAAGTTTACTGTTATTTATCCTCACTTCCTGCACCCTACCCACCTCCTACCTTCACAAAGTTCACGATGCTCAATTCTTAACTTTTAATTGCCTGATTAGGGCAAGTAACCATACATTATCCTCTTCCTTTTAAAAACAAACCAAAGAAAATGAGAAAGAAGAACCAGAAATCTGACTTGCATACGTTTCTATTTGGCTACCATGGCCTCTTCATTTTCTAGGTTATGAAAACCAGCTACTGTCAACAGAAAAAAAAAAGTAATAAAGATTCAAAAGTTGAAAATTATATTTTATTCAGTGGCCTTACTGGCAACTGTAGCCTGGGATGGCAGCCTCTCAGATCACTCTGAGGGACTGTTCCAAAGAGGTAAGGGAGGAGCCGGAATATAAAGGAATTTTTGCAAAAGTATAAAACAAAAACAAAACCCCCAGGTAGGAAAACAAGAAAAGATTCCTCTGCTAATCACACACACTCGAAAAGATCCACATCTCAAGTTAATGAATCGAGTATATTTCTGTATGTGGGAAGATGAAAGAGTCTGGGCTTTTAAAAAACATTCCTTTGATCTGCATCTTTATCTAGGGCCAGTGTCCTGTTTTTCTCCATCACATAGGGGACACCACGGGGAGGGGGAGGGGAACAGGCAGCACAGCGACTGATGACTTGATGATCAGACAGCCATTATTTACTGAAATGGCAGGTGACGATCTTTGCCCACATTATGAAACCGTTAACTAGTTAGGTTGCCTGTCAGACAATGCTTACTTTTTAGTCTTAGGTTCCCAAATATCACCTTTACTCATTTGTTCACTATAACCCTGACAAATCTCTAGTAGTGAGGAGCCCAGTTTTATGTATTTGGGTTCGAGTTCTGGCCCCAGCACACCCTAACAGGGTGACCTCAGTAAGAGAATAGAGCTAGGGACTGTGCCCAGGGAGCCTCAGCTGCAGGACAGAGGAGAGGACAGCTTGCTCTCAGGGCAACCTGGGAATTTAACACAATACCAAGATTATTAGTGCTTGGAGCTAACCCTTGGTACAATCATCCCTTCCATGTTGATACCAAGCAGAACCCTGTGGGGTTCCTGGGCACAAAAGCTTTTCTGTGTCCCCCAATTCTTTGATTCCAGGCTTCATTCGGCCTCTATGACCTTCCCAGAATTCCAAGTGGCAGATTCAAGCTGTTGTTAACTAGCGCAGGGAGGTGCTGAAAGAACTGGAAGAAACAAAAACTCAAGAGAAACAACGGTGCAGCCTTGGGGTAAAGTCCTGGTTCCTGGTCAAGGGACACACAACAGTATCTTTGAGCTGATTTTCAGTTACTGAAATCCCACCAGGTGGAAGAAGTTAACGGTTGACAAGGGCATGCTGCCCAAAAGCACTGTCAAAAAAAGTATAAACAAAAAAAACGTGGATGGAACGACTGGATCAGCCTCTCAGATCACTCTGAGGGACTGTTCCAAAGAGGTAAGGAGGAGCCGGAATATAAAGGAATTTTTGCAAAAGTATAAAACAAAACAAAACCCCCAGGTAGGAAAACAAGAAAAGATTCCTCTGCTAATCACACACACTCGAAAAGATCCACATCTCAAGTTAATGAATCGAGTATATTTCTGTATGTGGGAAGATGAAAGAGTCTGGGCTTTTAAAAAACATTCCTTTGATCTGCATCTTTATCTAGGGCCAGTGTCCTGTGTTGCTCCATCACATAGGGGACACCACGGGGAGGGGGAGGGGAACAGGCAGCACAGCGACTGATGACTTGATGATCAGACAGCCATTATTTACTGAAATGGCAGGTGACGATCTTTGCCCACATTATGAAACCGTTAACTAGTTAGGTTGCCTGTCAGACAATGCTTACTTTTTAGTCTTAGGTTCCCAAATATCACCTTTACTCATTTGTTCACTATAACCCTGACAAATCTCTAGTAGTGAGGAGCCCAGTTTTATGTATTTGGGTTCGAGTTCTGGCCCCAGCACACCCTAACAGGGTGACCTCAGTAAGAGAATAGAGCTAGGGGACTGTGCCCAGGGAGCCTCAGCTGCAGGACAGAGGAGAGGACAGCTTGCTCTCAGGGCAACCTGGGAATTTAACACAATACCAAGATTATTAGTGCTTGGAGCTAACCCTTGGTACAATCATCCCTTCCATGTTGATACCAAGCAGAACCCTGTGGGGTTCCTGGGCACAAAAGCTTTTCTGTGTCCCCCAATTCTTTGATTCCAGGCTTCATTCGGCCTCTATGACCTTCCCAGAATTCCAAGTGGCAGATTCAAGCTGTTGTTAACTAGCGCAGGGAGGTGCTGAAAGAACTGGAAGAAACAAAAACTCAAGAGAAACAACGGTGCAGCCTTGGGGTAAAGTCCTGGTTCCTGGTCAAGGGACACACAACAGTATCTTTGAGCTGATTTTCAGTTACTGAAATCCCACCAGGTGGAAGAAGTTAACGGTTGACAAGGGCATGCTGCCCACAAACACAAAGACTCCAGAGGGGTTAGAACCAGAAGACGTTGCTGACTCCTACTTACCTCACCACCAACCCATCAGATGAAAGCCCACAAACTGATCATGCCCTCTTTGAACCACTACTATAAAACTTCTCCAAGGGGGACATACCATTTTGAGGGCATTAGCTCTCTGTTGGCCCTCTTTGTATGGCAAAACAGTAAAGCTATTCTTTTCTACTTCATCTCAGAGGTTTAATATGGGTACAGAGGCTGGATTTGCTTCAGTGTGAAACACATCATGCCAAACATGTGCTTGGAAAAGGGTAAAGGGCAGGAGGCTACCCAGCCCATTGCCCTGGACACCTAAACAGGAACTCAAGGAGGCACACTGGGGTTGCCCCCCAACCCTACACCCAGTGCCTGCTGTTTCTATGAAGCTCATATCCTCTCCTGGGATATCTTGTTCTGAAAAAGAGAGCAAAGCATGAGTTCTGCAAAGCCGATGCATCATTTAAACTCCTTCTTTCATCTACTTTAATTCTTATAGAAAAAAAAGGAGCTATCACTTCCCATTGTGAAAGCATGAAGGGAGATTAATAACAATATAGATCATGCGGAGATAATCCTCCATGAAAAACACCCCTCCATTCTAATTCTTTCAGTTCAGAGTGATGGGGCCTGAGGGGCAAAAATGGATATGATTATGAGTCATACACTTGGAGAGACACAGAAATAACTCCATAACCCCAGAATCCCATCACTTTCCTTATTTGAAAAATTTATTGGGAAACCAGCTTCATATCGGCCTCTACTCATTTGTTGATACCAAGCAGAACCCTGTGGGGTTCCTGGGCACAAAAGCTTTCTGTGTCCCCAATTCTTTGATTCCAGGCTTCATTCGGCCTCTATGACCTTCCCAGAATTCCAAGTGGCAGATTCAAGCTGTTGTTAACTAGCGCAGGGAGGTGCTGAAAGAACTGGAAGAAACAAAAACTCAAGAGAAACAACGGTGCAGCCTTGGGGTAAAGTCCTGGTTCCTGGTCAAGGGACACACAACAGTATCTTTGAGCTGATTTTCAGTTACTGAAATCCCACCAGGTGGAAGAAGTTAACGGTTGACAAGGGCATGCTGCCCACAAACACAAAGACTCCAGAGGGGTTAGAACCAGAAGACGTTGCTGACTCCTACTTACCTCACCACCAACCCATCAGATGAAAGCCCACAAACTGATCATGCCCTCTTTGAACCACTACTATAAAACTTCTCCAAGGGGGACATACCATTTTGAGGGCATTAGCTCTCTGTTGGCCCTCTTTGTATGGCAAAACAGTAAAGCTATTCTTTTCTACTTCATCTCAGAGGTTTAATATGGGTACAGAGGCTGGATTTGCTTCAGTGTGAAACACATCATGCCAAACATGTGCTTGGAAAAGGGTAAAGGGCAGGAGGCTACCCAGCCCATTGCCCTGGACACCTAAACAGGAACTCAAGGAGGCACACTGGGGTTGCCCCCCAACCCTACACCCAGTGCCTGCTGTTTCTATGAAGCTCATATCCTCTCCTGGGATATCTTGTTCTGAAAAAGAGAGCAAAGCATGAGTTCTGCAAAGCCGATGCATCATTTAAACTCCTTCTTTCATCTACTTTAATTCTTATAGAAAAAAAAGGAGCTATCACTTCCCATTGTGAAAGCATGAAGGAGATTAATAACAATATAGATCATGCGGAGATAATCCTCCATGAAAAACACCCCTCCATTCTAATTCTTTCAGTTCAGAGTGATGGGGCCTGAGGGGCAAAAATGGATATGATTATGAGTCATACACTTGGAGAGACACAGAAATAACTCCATAACCCCAGAATCCCATCACTTTCCTTATTTGAATTCTCCATTAAACTCAATTTATTGCAAGAAGGGGGACCCCTTCCAGGGTCTGAGTATGGGCTCTTGTCTAATACTTAGAAATGAATGATCCGAGGAGAGACACGTGCTGATAAAACAGGAGTTGTTCTTGGGAAGGGGAGAAGGCGCAGAGAGCAGCAGGCTAAGGGAACCTAGGAGAACTGCTCTGCCACATGGCTTGAAGTCTTGGGTTTTATGGTAATCGTGTTAGTTTCCAGATTGTCTTTGGCCAATCATTCTGACTCAGGTCCTTTCTGGTGCTATGCATCACTTAGTCAAGATGGATTCCAGTGAGGTGAATTCTGGGAGGTTGGTAGGACATGTGGTATCTCCTTCTGACCTTTCTGAATTATTCCAGTTGGTGGTAGCTCATTAGTTCTGCTTTACTTACCAGAAGCTCCTGTTGTAAAATAACTGATGCAAGTGGTTACTATAGTGCTTGGCCAGGGCAGGTGATTTTGGACAGTGATTTCCCAAACAAATTTGGTTTTCTCAAGCCAAATTTTTAGCAATGACTTAAGGTCGTCCTAAAATTTGAGCAGACAATCTCATCTTTCAGTAAAGTGATCAATGCTTGATCTTACTCTTATTCAAATTAATGGTTTATATATTGTCTTCGTTCCTCCCTGGCTGGATAATCAATCCCAGGTGAGGCACTAGGTGATGCTGGGTCATCTTCTAGAACAATGGAGTAATAAAGAGACCTTGGTTGTCTAGTCCCTGCCTGTGGGTGACAGAGGTTGTCCAAGCTTTTCTCTCCTCCCTCAATCTTTCTTTTAACATTCCCTGTAAGTGTACATGTAATACTTGTTTAGAGATTATCTTCACTACCAGGCAATTGTCTCGATTCAGCTCCTTAATTTTCAAAGGAGAAATTTAACCCTGTCCTCTTCCAGGTAGTTTCACCTCAAGTCTTCCTAAAGGCTGCAAGCATAAACTCTTGCATTTCAGACAAGATAAGAACCTGGTTGATGAGAAATCATGTTTATTGAGGGCTGAGGAGCATCTGTTTCCTTCCTTGTCTGCACGCTACGAGTTTTGTCACTGAGTTAGCTATATCATGTACTAGCTATGCTTTCAGGCCAATGAGTTTCTCCCCCACTCCCAACCACTTCCAGGGAACATTTGCTAAAAGAGGGTCACTACTCTCACTGAAGAGCTTCTGGACAGGCTGCCCCAGGCAATATCCAATTGTAGCTTTCATGGGACATTGTTTAGGGCTGCCCCCCACTCCTTATCACAATGGGTCTCTGTGAAGAAGCTTGGAAAATTCCTTCTGGCATAGGTAGATCTTGGCAACTTAGGAGGCAGTGCATCTTCTGGAAGAAATGTGTTCGTTTTACCTGACAGACTTAGTGAGCTCTGTCAAGGTCAAGGGCCCCTCTTTGTTGGGTCACTAGGAAGTTCTGAGGCCAATCTGTGCAGATCCCTCGTACTCCACCAACTTCCACCTTTCCTTTGCCGGTCACTCACCAACCCTGTATTTCCTCTGCCTGGAGTCCCTTTGCCCTTTTCTCCCCACTGTGGTTCATACACATTTTTGTAAGTTCTACTCAGTCTTTCTAGGAAAAGAGGAAATTATAAATACATTTCAGAAACCACAGGATGTCTTGAATTCTTTCCTAATGGTTTCTTGTACATCCACTTAAACTTAAGTAGATTATACTCAAAAATAAGAAAAGGGTGGTAAGAATTGAATATTTGTGGTACTACAATGACCACAGGCTGATTTAATGTCAACATGTCTTAATGCCCAGTGTGGTATATTAGGTGTGGGCTTTAGGAGGTATTTAGGTCATAAGGATGGAGCCTTCATGAATTGGATTAGTGTCCTTATAAGAAGAAGAATGAGAATGGATATAACACAGCCTCTCTCCTGGCTGATAAAGCAGCCATAGCATAACCATAACGTAGCCATAATATAACCATAACACAAGCTCATATAACATAACCATGATGTTTCTCCAGTGTAGCCCCGGTGTGGCAGCAGCAGCTAGGGCTTTCACAGTGAAGCTCATATAGGCATGCCACTCAAAGGAGCCCATGGCCAAGCAAGTACCTCATGAGACGCATGTGCAGTGCTGTATCTGATCTCAGCTATTACCTAATCATCATTTACAAAACATGGGACATGGGCAAGAGGCCATGGGGCAGGAGACCTTGACCATACCATCTTGGCTAATTTGCTCTTTCCCTACACCAGCCAACCACCTCGTCCTCTGTCACCCCCCTTCCCTTCTTGCTCTCAATCTTTCCCAGCAGAAGGGTCTTTTCCAATGAGCTGGCTCTTCGTGTCAGGTGGCCTAAGTATTGGTGCTTCAGCTTCAGCACCAGTCCTTCCAATGAATATTCAGGGTTGATTTCCTTCTGTCATCTGAGGATGCAACGAGAAGTCCAAAACCCCGATGAGGTTCCTCACCCGACCAAGCTGGCACCCTGATCTTGGGCGATTTAACCTCTAGACCTGTGAGAAGTAAATTTCTTTTATGCATAAGCCACCCAGTCTGTGGTATTTTTTATAGCATTCCAAATGGATTAAGACAATACCTTTATTAAAAACTGATAATTTCTCAGTCAAAATGAATATATTAACATTAGCATGGTGTGTCTCTCATTAATGATTTTGCCTTTCAATTTGTCCTACCTGAGAACTTCTGGTAGGAATTTCCAACAGACTGGCAGAAGGCTTTTAAGAGCCCTTCATATCATTCCATGTAGGCTGCTATCTATCTGCCTGGCTTTAGAATCAGACATAAAGTTGTTAACTTTTAAAGCTTAACACATAATAAGCACTGGAAATGGGATCTATTTCTACCATGAGCACTATTAAAGAAAATCTCTGCCTTAAAATTTTCTTTTCATTTCTTTCATTTACCCAGTAATTATTGAGTATCTGTGGGTGTCAGGCATGGTGATAAATGCCAGAGAATCAAAGATTAGCCAGACAGTTCTTGCCCTCCACAGAACCAAACTCTGAGTGGAGAAAAGTTACAGGCACAAAAAGTAACTAGAATAAAGGATAGACAAGCATAGAATTTTAGTAGACAGCTGGGTAAAGAGCAGAGAGAGCCATTGCTTCCAGCTGGGCACCACAGAAAACATTCTGGAAAGTAGATCTTTCACCTGATTTGTAAATGCTGAGGTCTAGACCCACAGGACCTGAGGATCTGCTGAAAAGCAGCCTTTGGACAAGTGGGAAATGATGGGCATCACACTTACCGTCTGCCGTGGCCTGGGGCAGGAGACCTTGACCATACCATCTTGGCTAATTTGCTCTTTCCCTACACCAGCCAACCACCTCGTCCTCTGTCACCCCCCTTCCCTTCTTGCTCTCAATCTTTCCCAGCAGAAGGGTCTTTTCCAATGAGCTGGCTCTTCGTGTCAGGTGGCCTAAGTATTGGTGCTTCAGCTTCAGCACCAGTCCTTCCAATGAATATTCAGGGTTGATTTCCTTCTGTCATCTGAGGATGCAACGAGAAGTCCAAAACCCCGATGAGGTTCCTCACCCGACCAAGCTGGCACCCTGATCTTGGGCGATTTAACCTCTAGACCTGTGAGAAGTAAATTTCTTTTATGCATAAGCCACCCAGTCTGTGGTATTTTTTATAGCATTCCAAATGGATTAAGACAATACCTTTATTAAAAACTGATAATTTCTCAGTCAAAATGAATATATTAACATTAGCATGGTGTGTCTCTCATTAATGATTTTGCCTTTCAATTTGTCCTACCTGAGAACTTCTGGTAGGAATTTCCAACAGACTGGCAGAAGGCTTTTAAGAGCCCTTCATATCATTCCATGTAGGCTGCTATCTATCTGCCTGGCTTTAGAATCAGACATAAAGTTGTTAACTTTTAAAGCTTAACACATAATAAGCACTGGAAATGGGATCTATTTCTACCATGAGCACTATTAAAGAAAATCTCTGCCTTAAAATTTTCTTTTCATTTCTTTCATTTACCCAGTAATTATTGAGTATCTGTGGGTGTCAGGCATGGTGATAAATGCCAGAGAATCAAAGATTAGCCAGACAGTTCTTGCCCTCCACAGAACCAAACTCTGAGTGGAGAAAAGTTACAGGCACAAAAAGTAACTAGAATAAAGGATAGACAAGCATAGAATTTTAGTAGACAGCTGGGTAAAGAGCAGAGAGAGCCATTGCTTCCAGCTGGGCACCACAGAAAACATTCTGGAAAGTAGATCTTTCACCTGATTTGTAAATGCTGAGGTCTAGACCCACAGGACCTGAGGATCTGCTGAAAAGCAGCCTTTGGACAAGTGGGAAATGATGGGCATCACACTTACCGTCTGCCGTGGCCTGGCCTCAAGGAGACCATATGTGTTTTCAGGGAGACAGTGCTTTACAGGGACCAGCTGCCTCTCAAATTGTATTAGAAATACAAATGGCAGAACAACACAGCAAATCGGAAATAATAGCAATGAGAGGTTCAAGCTTGTCATCTGCTTCTTTTAAGCATTTTATAAAGACTGCTCCTCTCTGAATGCTTTTCTGGGATTCTGTGGAGGATGCGTCCCTTTTGCTCTCTTGTTGCAGGTCATTAACAGAATCATTGGTTTAGGTGCTAGCCCCTTGTCGAGGATGGTGACTCCGTCCTGCAGAGGAATTACTGCCTGTTTCCGGTTCAACCTGAATTCAGTGTTACTCTTTGGATGGGTTCACATGCTGCCTTCACAACCTTCACCTCACGTACATTCCTCGCTCTTCTTCTCATAAAATAAATGCAACTCAAGGCCTCACATCTCATCTTTCTGTTCCTCCAGACCTCCTCTGGGAGACCACCATGGTTGAAATTTCCAGTAAGATGAGCTGGCCCTGGGTCATATTTCAACTTATCCCATCTGGGGTTCATTGTGTGGAATGGTGGGAAACTCCAGGTTGTTTTCCCACCCCACCTTTAGTAACCACTGGGGACACAGCACTGACCAAGTGATCTCACCCAGGCCTCTGAAATGATGATGACCTTCCTGGTTCTAAAGTAGGAGATGGAATTCCTTGGCGATTCAGTTGTTAAAATCTCTGCCTTAAAATTTTCTTTTCATTTCTTTCATTTACCCAGTAATTATTGAGTATCTGTGGGTGTCAGGCATGGTGATAAATGCCAGAGAATCAAAGATTAGCCAGACAGTTCTTGCCCTCCACAGAACCAAACTCTGAGTGGAGAAAAGTTACAGGCACAAAAAGTAACTAGAATAAAGGATAGACAAGCATAGAATTTTAGTAGACAGCTGGGTAAAGAGCAGAGAGAGCCATTGCTTCCAGCTGGGCACCACAGAAAACATTCTGGAAAGTAGATCTTTCACCTGATTTGTAAATGCTGAGGTCTAGACCCACAGGACCTGAGGATCTGCTGAAAAGCAGCCTTTGGACAAGTGGGAAATGATGGGCATCACACTTACCGTCTGCCGTGGCCTGGCCTCAAGGAGACCATATGTGTTTTCAGGGAGACAGTGCTTTACAGGGACCAGCTGCCTCTCAAATTGTATTAGAAATACAAATGGCAGAACAACACAGCAAATCGGAAATAATAGCAATGAGAGGTTCAAGCTTGTCATCTGCTTCTTTTAAGCATTTTATAAAGACTGCTCCTCTCTGAATGCTTTTCTGGGATTCTGTGGAGGATGCGTCCCTTTTGCTCTCTTGTTGCAGGTCATTAACAGAATCATTGGTTTAGGTGCTAGCCCCTTGTCGAGGATGGTGACTCCGTCCTGCAGAGGAATTACTGCCTGTTTCCGGTTCAACCTGAATTCAGTGTTACTCTTTGGATGGGTTCACATGCTGCCTTCACAACCTTCACCTCACGTACATTCCTCGCTCTTCTTCTCATAAAATAAATGCAACTCAAGGCCTCACATCTCATCTTTCTGTTCCTCCAGACCTCCTCTGGGAGACCACCATGGTTGAAATTTCCAGTAAGATGAGCTGGCCCTGGGTCATATTTCAACTTATCCCATCTGGGGTTCATTGTGTGGAATGGTGGGAAACTCCAGGTTGTTTTCCCACCCCACCTTTAGTAACCACTGGGGACACAGCACTGACCAAGTGATCTCACCCAGGCCTCTGAAATGATGATGACCTTCCTGGTTCTAAAGTAGGAGATGGAATTCCTTGGCGATTCAGTTGTTAGAACTCTGCTTCCACTCCAGGGGCATGGGTTTGATCCTGGATTGAGGAGCAAAATCCCACATGCTATACAGGAAGGTCAAAACAAAAGACACATAAAAAGCCCCAAACTCCTTACGTCTGTATGTCTATTTTTATTTTGTAAATAAGTTCATTTATGTCATTTTCTTTAGATTCTGCACAAAAGCAATATCATATGACACTTCTCTTTCTTTATCTAACTTACTTCACTCAGTATCACAATATCTAGATCCATCCATGTTGCTGGAAATAGTGTTAGTTTATTCTTTTTAATGGGTGAGTAATATTCCATTGTATATGTGCTGGTTCATTTATTTTCTTTATCCTTTCATCTGTTGATGGACATGTAGGTTGCTTCCATGTTGTGGCTCTTTTATACAATGCTACAATGAGCATTGGGGTGCATGCATCCTTTTGAACCAGGTTTTTCTCCAAGTATGTGTCCAGGTCTTTCCTGGTGGCTGACAGTAAACCATCTGCCTGCAGTATAGGAGACCTAGGTTCAATATCTGAGTTGGGAAGATCCCTTGGAGGAGGAAATGGCAACCCACTCCAGTATCTTGCCTGGAGAATTTCATGGACAGAGATGTCTGGAGGGCTACAGTCCATAGAGTCCCAAAGAGCGGGACATGCCTAAGCGACTAACACTTTCACTTTTCTCATGTCCAAAAAAGAGTCCCAAAGAGCAATGTGGCTAACCTGAATTCAGACTCTACCTGCCTTCACAACCTTCACCTCACGTACATTCCTCGCTCTTCTTCTCATAAAATAAATGCAACTCAAGGCCTCACATCTCATCTTTCTGTTCCTCCAGACCTCCTCTGGGAGACCACCATGGTTGAAATTTCCAGTAAGATGAGCTGGCCCTGGGTCATATTTCAACTTATCCCATCTGGGGTTCATTGTGTGGAATGGTGGGAAACTCCAGGTTGTTTTCCCACCCCACCTTTAGTAACCACTGGGGACACAGCACTGACCAAGTGATCTCACCCAGGCCTCTGAAATGATGATGACCTTCCTGGTTCTAAAGTAGGAGATGGAATTCCTTGGCGATTCAGTTGTTAGAACTCTGCTTCCACTCCAGGGGGCATGGGTTTGATCCTGGATTGAGGAGCAAAAATCCCACATGCTATACAGGAAGGTCAAAACAAAAGACACATAAAAAGCCCCAAACTCCTTACGTCTGTATGTCTATTTTTATTTTGTAAATAAGTTCATTTATGTCATTTTCTTTAGATTCTGCACAAAAGCAATATCATATGACACTTCTCTTTCTTTATCTAACTTACTTCACTCAGTATCACAATATCTAGATCCATCCATGTTGCTGGAAATAGTGTTAGTTTATTCTTTTTAATGGGTGAGTAATATTCCATTGTATATGTGCTGGTTCATTTATTTTCTTTATCCTTTCATCTGTTGATGGACATGTAGGTTGCTTCCATGTTGTGGCTATTGTAAACAATGCTACAATGAGCATTGGGGTGCATGCATCCTTTTGAACCAGGTTTTTCTCCAAGTATGTGTCCAGGTCTTTCCTGGTGGCTGACAGTAAACCATCTGCCTGCAGTATAGGAGACCTAGGTTCAATATCTGAGTTGGGAAGATCCCTTGGAGGAGGAAATGGCAACCCACTCCAGTATCTTGCCTGGAGAATTTCATGGACAGAGATGTCTGGAGGGCTACAGTCCATAGAGTCCCAAAGAGCGGGACATGCCTAAGCGACTAACACTTTCACTTTTTCTCATGTCCAGGAGTGGAATTACAAGGTCATATGGTAACTCTATTTTAGTTTCTTAATGAAACTTTATGCTGTCTCCATAGTGACTGCACCAATTTACATTCCCACCAACAGTGCAGGAAGGTTCCCATCCCCCCAGCGTTTATTGCTTGTGGATATTTTGATGATGGCCATTCTGACTGCTGTGAGCTGATATCTCACTGTTCTTTTCAGCTGCATTTTTCTAATAATGAGAATGTTGAAACATTGAACATCTTTTCATATGCCTCTCTGCCATCTGTAGGTCTTCTGATTTAAAATGGGTAACCAACAAAGGTCTACTGCATAGCAGTAGAGAACTGCTCAATGTTCTGTTAACAGTCTGATTTGGAAAAGAATTTTAGACAGAGTAGATACTTGTGTATGTATAAGTGAATTACTTCGTTGGACACCTGAAACTAACACAACATTGTAAATCAACGTTTGCTGTTGTTCAGTTGCTCAGTCATGTCTGACTCTTTATGACCTCATGGGCTGTAGCACTCCAGGTTTTCTTGTCCTTCACCATCTCCTGGAGCTTGCTCAAACTCATGTCCAATGAGTCGGTGATGCCATCCAACTGTTTCATTCTCTGTAGTCCCCTTCTTCTGCTTTCTATTTTTCCCAGCATCAGGGTCTTTTCCAATGCGCCATCTTTTTGCATAAGGTGGCCAAAGTACTGGAGCTTCAGTTTCAGCATGTCCATCCAATGAATACTCAGGATTGATTTCCTTTAGGATTGACTGGTTTGATCTCCTTACTGTCCAAGGGACTCTCAAGAGTCTTCTCCAACACAGTTCAAAGATATCAGTTCTTCAGTGCTCAGCCTTTTGTTTATTGTCCAGCTCTCACATTCATACAATACTATGAGAAAAACCATAACTTTGACTATACAGACCTTTGTAGGCAGAGTAATGTTTCTGCTTTTTAATACGCTAAGTTTGTCATAGGTTTTTTTTTCTCTCTCTCTCTTTTTTTTATTTTGTTTTAATTTTTTTACTTTGTGTCATAGCTTTATATCCAAGGTGCAAGTATCTTTTTATTTCATGGCTGCAGTCACCATCGATAGTGATTTGGCCCAAGAAAATAGTCTGTCACTGTTTCCATTGTTTGCCCATCTATTTGTCATGAAATGATGGGACCAGGTGCCATGATGTCATTTTTTGAATGCTGAGTTTCAGGCCAGCTTTTTCAATTTCCTCTTTCACCTTCATTAAGAGGTTGTCTAATTCCTCTTTGCTTTCTGGCATAAGTATGGTGTCATCTGCCTATCTGAGGTTATTGATATTTCTTCCCACAGTCTTGATTCTAGCTTGTGCTTCATCCAGCCCAACATCAATATAAAAGAAAAACAAACAAAAAATAAAGTAGGAGAAATGTAGGGAAGCATGTGGTGTCACATGCACCAAGAGAATGTTCTGGATTTCTGGCACTCTTACCCAGAGATCCCTTTCAATGACATGAGGAAGCCAGGGGGAGGAACTGATGGGGAAAGGGAAGATCAGGGGAAACAAAAGTTCAGTTTTGGAAAGTCTGAGATCCCTCTTAAATCATCAAAGTGAAAATGTAGAGTAGTCAGGTACGTATCTGAGTATGGAGTTCTGAAACACTGTTGAGCTTAGAGATTTGATATATAAAAAGAGAGATGTGAGAACTTTTAAGATGTAGGTGTTATTTAAATCCGTGGGACTGAATACTTCCATCAAGAAAGTAAAAGCTTATAGAGACTAGAAGAAGAGCTCTAGAACCTTCCAAAGTTTAGAAATCAAGGAGAAAATGAGAACCCAGCATAGGAGGCTTAAGAGGGAGCAGCCCAATAAGGCAGGAAAAATCTAGGAGAATTTGGAGTCCTGGAAACCACTGAAAGAAGCATTTTGAAGAAAAGGAATCATCAGTCAGGACAGCTGGCTGATAGGTCAAGTTTAGGGGGAACTGAGAACTAGCCTTTGGATCTAGCAACACAAAAGTTATTGGTGACTTTGACAAGAGCAGTTTCAGGCAAGTTGGCTCTGACTTCTGGGCCTGTGTCCCCACTATGCCAGCCCCTAGCCTACTCTGACCCCTGCTTTCTCTTCCTGAGCCTCACTTTCAGCTTCGAGTGTCTATGAAACCCTTGCCCCTGTCCTGATCTTCTGTCTTCAGACATTGCAGTGATTCTTCACCTTTTAGGATCAGGAACTCATTGAAACATCTATATAAATGTGTGCTCTTATTCCACATACACATACAATGACGTATTATAATTTCAGGGGTTCACACACTCCTTAATTCCTGATCCCAGGGTGAGAATGTCATAAGACAGACTCCACTAATGAGTTTCTTTTTGAGCTTCCCTGGTGGCTCAGACAGTAAAGAATCTGCAATGTCGGAGACCCAGGTTCTATCCTTGGGTTAGGAAGATTCCCTGGAGAAGGGAATGTCTTCCTCCTCCAGGTTTCTTGCCTGGAGACTTCCATGGAGCCTAGTGGGCTATAGTCCATGGAGGTCACAAAGAGTCAGACACGACTGAGTGACTTTCACTTTTTTTCAATGAGTTTCCTTTGGCTCTGGCCACACAGAGGTCTTGAAACCCCAGTTTGTCCATCCCAGGCCAAACTCCTCTTTAGATCTTTATTCAAAACAAGAAGAACTAAAAAAAAAAAAAAAAAGAAAAAAAAAAAAAAAACCAAGGAGAGCTAAGAACAGATGTTTTTATTACAAGCTCTCAGGAAGGCAAATTTAGGACGAACACAAGTACACAAGTAACCAATTCAAGTGGGTATTAAATGGAATTATTTCACCTATATTCATACTATCTTAGCTCTGCTTTAAATCTGATCTCTTCTGATAGTTTCCAGAGGTGATTAGGCTAGGGGAAGCCACATTCTCTACATCAAGGATCATATAAACTTAACATCTGTGAGAACGGGAGCACATAATGACATAGGCTGAAATGCATGGGAAGCGCCCAAGTGATAGGGTCTATGGTGAAGAGGGAAAGCAGAGACCACATTCTATGTTCAGAAAGAGCAGCTGAGGGGACTTTGCTTGTTTAGTGGCTAAGACTTCATGTTCCCAATGCAGGGGCCCAAGTTTGATCCCTTGTAAGAGAATGAGATTCCACCTGTCACAACTAAAGATCCCATGTGCCACAATGAAGATATAAGATTCCATATGCTGCAAACTGAGACCCAGCAGAGCCAACAAAATAGATAAAAAGAGCTGATGATACTCTTTTCCTGGCAAATGTTGACATATGAGAATTTCAGCTCATATTGCTGAAATCTTTCAAGACTGAAAATTTTTGATTTCTATAGATAATATGTAGACCTCATTCTTACAGTCTAAATAAACTGGAATATATGGTCTGCAGAATACCCTCAGCTGGGCCATGTCAGAGATAGGATTAAAGTACATTTGCAGATTAATTTTGGTGTAGAATCTACTTTTGTTCACTGTGACAGTGTTTTCCAAAAATTATCAAAGTCATCTTTCAAGTCCCATCTATTTTCCAGAATATTGCCACTTGTATTAAGTGAACTGGGATGGTCCTCATACCTGGCTCCACAGCAGACGTGTTGCTGTATGATTCCACAACCGAATTATAGAAAGCGATATGGTTTCCATGTGATTCTCTTTCTCCCAGATGCTCACCCTGGGGAACCCAGCCCTCAGGCTGTGAGGAAGCCCAAACCAGCCTAGCAGAGGTCTCATGTCCGGAAGTGAACCAGCATCAACCACCCAGCAAGTAGGGGGACAAACCTTTAAATGACATAAGCCCTGAGCCTTGAGTCATCCAACTGAGGCCTTCAGGGAACAACGACCAGCTGTTCCTGTCATGCTGTATTCAAACGCCTGACGCTTAGATTCTGTGAGCATAAAAAACAGTTGTTTTGTGTTACTAAGCTGGACTGATTTTTTTAGGCAGCCACACTGTAAATTTTTCATCTATAAATAAGCAAGTGCTTTAGCAAATCCGTCTAAGGAATGGACCATTTAGAAAATCTGTTCTCTCTGGAGTCTTTTGACTTATACAATATTAAAAAACTGACGGTTGATTTACAACGTTGTATTTATTTCTGTTTTACACTGAAGAGATTCAGTTGTACATATGTATTCTTTTTTGTATTCGTTTTCATTACGGCAGATCACAAGATAGTGAATGCAGTCCCCTGCGCTACACAGTAGGACCTTGTTGTTCCTCCATCCAGTGTCTAATCGGCTGCATGTGCTAATCCCAAGCTCCCACTGCATTTCTCTCTCACCCCATCCCCCATTCTTTGGCAACCATAAGTCTTTTCTCTGTGTCTGTGAGCCTGTTTCATAGGTCTGGTCATTGGTGCCATTTTTTAGATTTTATGTAAACGTGCTATCATACGGTATTTGTCATTCTCATTTACTTCACTTAGATGATAATCTCTAGGCAGACTTTTTCAATTATGATTTCCTTTAGCTGATGCCCCTTGGGACTCGTGCCCTCCTTTGACTCAGACCTAGTGAATCAGAAGCTCTAGGCGTCGGCCCAGCAGTCTGTGTGTGAACAAGACCTCCAGGTGCTTCTGATGCTCATTCAAGTTTGAGAACCACTGACATGGACCACACATATGTAGGTAGTAAAGAGTTACATGGACATGGTGACGTGGAGAATGGAAAGTGAGGCCATGAAGCTATTTGGTGTTCCTAAAATGAAGCGCTGAAGGATCATGAGGAATTGGCAGTGGTTGCAGACCGCAGGGTGGAAAGAAAGAGATGAGGGGCAGGGATGGAGATGCCACTAAAGTTCTCAAGGAACCCTCAGCTTGGGTGTGGCCACTCCTCTGGTTCATGTTAGTGAGACTTCTAAAACCCTGACTCCACAGCAACCATGATTTTCAAATGAAATAGTATGTGGAGTTGTACACAGGAGGGGGAGACTGAGTAGCTCTGGCTGAGAGGTGGGGTGCCCAGGGCCCCTGACTCTGTCTCGTGAGCTACTTGGGGAAAGTACACATTCAGTTGCCTTGTGACTGTGATTCCACAAATCTATGAGCCGAACTGAGCGCTTGGTCATGCCTTAGCCCGCAGCCTGGGAAGCCACTAAAGCTTGTCAGTCACACATGGGCAAGTGCTGACGGGAGCAGACAACCTGTCAGCCTGTCTGGATTCTGGGCCTGCAGGGGGCACCGTCGCACAGGACACAAGAGGTCTGGTCCCTTGCGGAAACCAGGGGAGGGTCGGATTCCAGGCCAACCCCACTGTGAGGCCCAGCCAGCGAGGGGACCAGGAAGACAGAGACTAAGGCTCAGTCTCCCCCAGGAGGCAAGAGCTGACGAAGGTACGAGACCCCAGACCAGAATAACCATGGACAGTGGGTCAGCTCAGACAGTTTCTTCAGACAGGCTTCTCTGGGAGGGCATTTAGGGGAACATCGTATAGCGATATATACACATACATTGTACGTATGTACACACGCACACAGAGTATAGAGAACTAACCATGATTCTTGATCCTCAAAGAGTTCAGTCATTCTCACCAAGGAATTTTGTTGCTTTTAAAATTACCCCATGTTTAAGTGATATTTTCCCTTTTTGGGTGTGTTTTGAACAAGAGCTCTAGGCGTCGGCCCAGCAGTCTGTGTGTGAACAAGACCTCCAGGTGCTTCTGATGCTCATTCAAGTTTGAGAACCACTGACATGGACCACACATATGTAGGTAGTAAAGAGTTACATGGACATGGTGACGTGGAGAATGGAAAGTGAGGCCATGAAGCTATTTGGTGTTCCTAAAATGAAGCGCTGAAGGATCATGAGGAATTGGCAGTGGTTGCAGACCGCAGGGTGGAAAGAAAGAGATGAGGGGCAGGGATGGAGATGCCACTAAAGTTCTCAAGGAACCCTCAGCTTGGGTGTGGCCACTCCTCTGGTTCATGTTAGTGAGACTTCTAAAACCCTGACTCCACAGCAACCATGATTTTCAAATGAAATAGTATGTGGAGTTGTACACAGGAGGGGGAGACTGAGTAGCTCTGGCTGAGAGGTGGGGTGCCCAGGGCCCCTGACTCTGTCTCGTGAGCTACTTGGGGAAAGTACACATTCAGTTGCCTTGTGACTGTGATTCCACAAATCTATGAGCCGAACTGAGCGCTTGGTCATGCCTTAGCCCGCAGCCTGGGAAGCCACTAAAGCTTGTCAGTCACACATGGGCAAGTGCTGACGGGAGCAGACAACCTGTCAGCCTGTCTGGATTCTGGGCCTGCAGGGGGCACCGTCGCACAGGACACAAGAGGTCTGGTCCCTTGCGGAAACCAGGGGAGGGTCGGATTCCAGGCCAACCCCACTGTGAGGCCCAGCCAGCGAGGGGACCAGGAAGACAGAGACTAAGGCTCAGTCTCCCCCAGGAGGCAAGAGCTGACGAAGGTACGAGACCCCAGACCAGAATAACCATGGACAGTGGGTCAGCTCAGACAGTTTCTTCAGACAGGCTTCTCTGGGAGGGCATTTAGGGGAACATCGTATAGCGATATATACACATACATTGTACGTATGTACACACGCACACAGAGTATAGAGAACTAACCATGATTCTTGATCCTCAAAGAGTTCAGTCATTCTCACCAAGGAATTTTGTTGCAGTTATTGGCACATCACAGTTACACACCATGATGTTATTTACCCCTCCACCTTTGCCCTTTCCAGGAAACCTTTCCCTCCCTGAAAATTTCTATTAGGTGTTGCCACCTCCTGAAAGTCCTTCTAATTGCCCCTCCCTGCTCTCCGTTCCTGCTGCGTGTTTTTCTGCTCTGTGTTAAATTGTTTCCGGATTTGTTGCTTTAGACTGAGAATCCTTGAGGGCGGGCTCCATGCATTCAGTGATGGCCAGCCCCACTCTACTGCCTAACAGATGCTCAAGAAATCCCCGTGGAATGACCCACTCCGTCATGGCGGTGGGAGGGGCATCTTACCTGGGCGAGCCCAGCTGACAGCAGAGGTCAGCTCGGTTGCCTGGGCTCAGGTTGACAGGGCAGCTGGATATCACGCTGCTGGGGGTAGAGGGGCAGCCTTGACATCCACAGGGAGCCTCCGGTTTCCCTCCTTCCTGCTCCAAGAGAGCAGCTGGTGAGACAGGGAAGGCACAGGTCCAGAGGCTGGGAAGATGCAGCATCCCGTTGGTGCAAGCCTAACAGCTAACGCAATGGGATGGAAGTCAGTCTCACTGGCCCCCAGACTCAGAATAGCAAATCCCTTTGGCTACAGATTTGCTGCTGACTCTAGAATTTTCTATTCGGTTGCTTTTTCTTGTGGCTAATTAGAAGCTCCTTCT
The DNA here is from genome assembly GCA_022376925.1 of Tragulus kanchil. Classification (NCBI taxonomy): domain Eukaryota; kingdom Metazoa; phylum Chordata; class Mammalia; order Artiodactyla; family Tragulidae; genus Tragulus; species Tragulus kanchil. Next base: position 83,659,011 of record JAIOJX010000006.1, read on the forward strand.
CACTGCCTAGGCTCTTTAGAAGGGAGGTTGGTGAAAATCAGATGCCATCAATGAATCTGACCAGGTGGGCTCTTTGCCTTTTTTCTTTCATATCCTGGGAGAAACAGTTTCCTTCTGTAGCATGGATGCTTGTCTGACCTGAGGTGAAACACTTTCCCTTCTATCCAGATATATATTAAGGGGGCTTTGTTCTGCATTTGAAAATAAATAAATGTCCACAATTGGGTTTTATTTTTAAAGCTGGCATTTTTAAACATTAACTAAAATGTTCTCAGTGAAGTCCAAGTAATTGCAAAGTATGGATGAAAGAAGACAAGACTCCTCACTCAGGAAGGAGCAGGCTAGTTAAGGATTATTATGAACTGACTCTTTGTATCTCCCCAATGTTGAATTGAATTGAATTTCTCTGTCTTCCCTACTGCCTGCACCAAGGAAAGGTCATATGAAGACACAGTGAGGAGCCTTGACAAGCTAGGAGGGAGGTCCTCACCAGGAATTAATCAGCCATCACCTTGATCTTTATTCTCCCAGCTTCCAGAACTTTCAGGAAATATATTTTTGTTTAAGCCACCAAACTACAGTAACTTGTTGAAGCAGCCCCCCCCCCCAAAAGTAGAAGTGTTAGTTGCTCAATCGTGTCCAACTCTTTGGGACCCCATGGACTGTAGTCCACCAGGGCTGTCCATTCTCTGTCCATGGAATTCTCCAGGCAAGAATGCTGTAGTGGGTTGCCATTCCCTTCTCCAAGGGACCTTTCTGATCCAGGGATTAAACTCATGTCTCCCACATCGCAGGCAGAACCCAAGCTGACAGAGGAAAGGACAAAGGTGGGTGAGACACAGAAAGGGCTGGAGCCAGGTCCCAGCTCTGAGGCTGTCTTCCCCTGGGTCTGTGTGGATCCAGGCCCTCTTAGCAGCTGTAAGTGCTAGTCACTATGGCAATGAGCCTGTGACTGGGGTGATGCCTGGGTGCAGACTCCCCTGTCCCTGCCACAGGTTCACCTGCTACCAGGATCGTCATGCACTAGGCAGAGGGCAGCTCTCAGGCATATGTCCAATCTCACAGCCCTGCCCTGGCTCACCCCTCAGTATCCACTTACTACAGACCTTCATGGTAGAACAATCCAGAGCCGGGCTCTCTTAGGGTTCTTCAAGCCAAGGAGCAAAACACTTGTGTGTTTGGGAGAAGTAGGAGGTTGAAGAGATTGCACATAACATTTGCAACCTTCAACTCTTGCTTTTCCGCCCCACAAGGGAGCTGGGGAGCTGGCCAATGGGCTGTAGGGAGACTGATAACCTTGAAGGTGGGTTTGGCATGTTGCTGGTTGCCCACAGCTGTTCAGAGGGAAAGACAAGTGCCCCTCTGTCACCACAAGGCCACGCCCTTCACCTCAAACCTGCCACATGGCCAGATGCCCACATCAAGGCAGAGAGGAGATTGGGCCAGAAAGTTTGTTACCATATTTACTTTAAAGAGAAAAGGTTTATGTAAGCCCAGTTAACCACAAAGGTATGATTTTTCTAGCAGTCACGTACAGATGTGAGAGTTGGACCATTAAGAAGGCCAAGCGCCAAAAATGGAGGCTTTTAAATTGTGGTGCTGGAAAAGACTCATGCGAGTGCCCTAGATAGTAAGGAAATCAAGCCAGTGAATCCTATAGGAAATCAACCCTAAATATTCACTGGAAGGACTGATGCTAAAGCTAAAGCTTCAATATTTTGGCTACCTGATGCTAAGAGATAGCTCAATGGAAAAGACCCTGATGTTGGGAAAGATAGAATGCAGGAGAAGGGAATGACAGAGTCTGAGATGATAGGATGGCATCATTGACTTCATGGACATGAGTCTGAGCAAACTCCAGGAGATAGTGAAAGGCAGAGAAGCCTGGCATGCTGCAGTCCATGGGATTGCAAAGAGTCAGACCCGACTTGGCAAGTGAACAACAGGCCCAGTTTAAAAAATTTTTTTCATCTATAGTTGACATTGAGTTCATATAAAAACTGTCAGAGACAGCCCCTTGTGCCAGATGCTCCTTTCAAAACGAGCAGCATATTTCTGCCCCATCTCTGAGAGCTAGCCTGACCCATCCTAAGCTCTCCAGGAGTCAAAGGTCCTGGGGTCAGGGTAGCACATGGTGACCCAGACTGGTGGTGGAAAGAAGGAATTTCTTGTTTTCTTGTCCCAAAGGGTTTTTTCTCTTCCTCACTGAGACCTGGGTCAGAGGAATCTAGGTCAAATAGCAGCAAGAAAGACAACTTTCAGAAGACAAAAGGAAAATTTAGACAAACATGTGCTCTTTCTAGAGCTCAGGTCACCTGGTTTGGAGAAACTTCCATGTCCACTTAAGGAAGCCCTGTGGTCTCTTTGAAGGAGAACTTGACCAGGACTCAGGAGAGCGGGCTGTAGTTTAGGTTTTAGCCCCACCAGTCACGTGACCCTAGATTAGACAACTCACTTCACCCTTCAGGACTCAGCCTCCTCAACTAGGAAATGAAACAACACGGCTGTTCTGCCTGTTTCACATAGCAAGAGAAAACACGTGTGCAGGCATTTTGTGTGGACGAGAGTTACCAACAAAACAGACTTTTAAAGTGCTTTGAATCCTTCAAAGAGAACATGTGAAAAATAGACAGCAGCAAGTCCTTGGAAGGAAGTGAAGACCACTCCCTGGGCAGGCAGTGGTCAGATCACCTGGGGCTCAGACTGGCCTTGCTGTTCTGCTCACAGGTGTGTGCTCAGTCGCTTCAGTCATGCCTGACTCTTTGTGACCCTATGGTCTTTAGCCCACCACATTCCTCTGTCCCTGGGGTTCTCTAGGCAAGGATACTGGAGTGGGTTCCATGCCCTCCTCCAAGGGATCTTCCCAACCCAGGGACTGAACCATTGTCTCCTGCATTGCAGGCAGATTCTTTTCTGCTGAGCCATCAGGAAAGCCCAGTTCTGCTCATGCTGGTGTGCAACTCCATGAGGAATGTGTGTCAGTCTCCTCATGGGAACTAATCTATTGGGCCAGGTCAGGCCTGCAGCTCTTCATTCTATGGACACAATAGGTTGAGCTGGATTTGGGACAGAACTGAACGGACAGATTCAGCGCAAGCCTAGAAGCCGCAACTGATAGACCTGAACTATAGAAAAGCCAGGAATCTGGGAGCTGAAGCCACAGATGTCCTAAAGGTGGTCATCCTAAGTATACAACAAGGAAGAGACCATTGGCCACTACTGGCCAAGAACAATAGCTAATGTTATTTGGGGTATTATCAATACAAAGTTCTTTACAAATATTGCCTTCTTCAGATCTCTGAAACCCTTATAAAGTAGCTATTGCCATTTCACCTATGAGAAAACCAGAGTTCAGAAGAGATAAAGTAACTTGTCCAAAGACACAGGAGAAAGAGCTGGAATTCAAATTAAGACATACCTAAGATACCTAAACTCTTAACTGTGTGTCACTCTGCAGCGGGCTTCAGATTGAGCTGCAAGTCTGACTGGTACAGGGGATTCTGGGTCCCACATCTGAAGTGTCTGACTCAGGAGGTACAGGGAGGGCCTGAGAATATGTAGGTCCCCAAGTGCCACTGCTGTCCCAAGGAGCAGCTGGAAAGAACCATGCGCTTTGCAGGCCAATTCTCCTACAGTTAGGAGACCTGAAGCCTGACCAGGTCTGGCAGCCAAAAGAAACCCACCTGGTGTGTGCACGGGCCGCCGTCAGGCCCCACCCATCCTCAACATCCTTCCCAAAGGTGTTTCCACATCCGGGAGCTTCCCTTAAGCTAGACACTGCAATCACAGGGCCTTTCATCTTTCTAGAAAATTATTTGAGTTCCTTACTCACCTGATTTCATAGTTTGTTCAAAACAGTCATCAACGTTAGCAGCACCAGCAGTTGGAAGGACATCTTACAGAATCTCAGGATTGAAAGGAACCTCAGAGGTCCTCCTGCTACATCCTCACTGGGGTGTCACCAGATCCAGCACAAAGGATGCCAGGGATTCCCACAGCCATGTGTCCAGTTGCAATACAGGATGGTTCTCTGAACCTGGCTGAATCATTTTCTTTAGAGGCTCCTTCCTGTCTTGTAGACTTGCAGACTGCCCTCCAGCGTTCACGTCAAGCTCATCCACCTCCTCTTCCATTTACACACGCTTTGATTTCCTGACTTAGCCTCCTATCACAGGTGAAAGACTGACCCCCTAAAACATACATCTGAGTGCTAGCCCCTCAGCATGAAGGTCATAGATAAGACATACAATCTGAGTGCAAGCCACAGATGTCCTAAAGGTGGTCATCCTAAGCATACAACAAGGAAGAGACCATTGGCCACTACTGGCCAAGAACAATAGCTAATGTTATTTGGGGTATTATCAATACAAAGTTCTTTACAAATATTGCCTTCTTCAGATCTCTGAAACCCTTATAAAGTAGCTATTGCCATTTCACCTATGAGAAAACCAGAGTTCAGAAGAGATAAAGTAACTTGTCCAAAGACACAGGAGAAAGAGCTGGAATTCAAATTAAGACATACCTAAGATACCTAAACTCTTAACTGTGTGTCACTCTGCAGCGGGCTTCAGATTGAGCTGCAAGTCTGACTGGTACAGGGGATTCTGGGTCCCACATCTGAAGTGTCTGACTCAGGAGGTACAGGGAGGGCCTGAGAATATGTAGGTCCCCAAGTGCCACTGCTGTCCCAAGGAGCAGCTGGAAAGAACCATGCGCTTTGCAGGCCAATTCTCCTACAGTTAGGAGACCTGAAGCCTGACCAGGTCTGGCAGCCAAAAGAAACCCACCTGGTGTGTGCACGGGCCGCCGTCAGGCCCCACCCATCCTCAACATCCTTCCCAAAGGTGTTTCCACATCCGGGAGCTTCCCTTAAGCTAGACACTGCAATCACAGGGCCTTTCATCTTTCTAGAAAATTATTTGAGTTCCTTACTCACCTGATTTCATAGTTTGTTCAAAACAGTCATCAACGTTAGCAGCACCAGCAGTTGGAAGGACATCTTACAGAATCTCAGGATTGAAAGGAACCTCAGAGGTCCTCCTGCTACATCCTCACTGGGGTGTCACCAGATCCAGCACAAAGGATGCCAGGGATTCCCACAGCCATGTGTCCAGTTGCAATACAGGATGGTTCTCTGAACCTGGCTGAATCATTTTCTTTAGAGGCTCCTTCCTGTCTTGTAGACTTGCAGACTGCCCTCCAGCGTTCACGTCAAGCTCATCCACCTCCTCTTCCATTTACACACGCTTTGATTTCCTGACTTAGCCTCCTATCACAGGTGAAAGACTGACCCCCTAAAACATACATCTGAGTGCTAGCCCCTCAGCATGAAGGTCATAGATACAGGACTATAGTCAAAACAAAACCTTCATAAAAAATGGCACAGTACTCCAAAGACAAGCTTTTCCTAATTTGCAGTCCTCAGAAATACCAGCTGACATCAAGTAACATAAAATGGTCTTCAGAAACACACGCACACACACACATACCCTACTCATAGAGGACTTCACCACTGATTTGGATTTTCTTCCTCCCTCTCATCTTGCCATCACTAAAGAAGCCCCATGGCACAGTGGGCAAGCCATCCAACCCCCAGCCTACATCTCTGCTTCATCACCATTGATCTGCACCCCGCTTCAGTCCTTTTTTATGGCCACATCTAGACCTGGTCATTACTTGGAAGTCTTCTACAAAAGAAACATATCACTCCTGGCTGTTAAATACCACACAACCTCCATCTTTCCTGAACTTTCCCTTTCTTGTGTGCATCTTACCTGTTCTTGGACCATATCAAACTCTCCCTTTCCTCTCTTTGTTCTCCTCCCTTCTCATCTATCAGATCGTCTTTATATCCTCCTCTCTGCAGTGTTAATCCCTTGGACCATTACTAAATTTTCTGTTACACTTCCAACCCCTTTATCTCACTGACATTATTTGTGCACTCCTCTAGCAAAACTGCAACTCAGATGATTTCAGCCCACCTGGTTTCTCCTGTCTTCTTCTCAAACTTCAAAACGTGGCAAGAAACCATCATACTCATGTGCAGACTGAAGTCCCTGCAGGTGAATCCAAGGTCTCTGAATTCAGTGGCACTAGTAGTAAAGAATCTGCCGTAGGATTGAAAGGAACCTCAGAGGTCCTCCTGCTACATCCTCACTGGGGTGTCACCAGATCCAGCACAAAGGATGCCAGGGATTCCCACAGCCATGTGTCCAGTTGCAATACAGGATGGTTCTCTGAACCTGGCTGAATCATTTTCTTTAGAGGCTCCTTCCTGTCTTGTAGACTTGCAGACTGCCCTCCAGCGTTCACGTCAAGCTCATCCACCTCCTCTTCCATTTACACACGCTTTGATTTCCTGACTTAGCCTCCTATCACAGGTGAAAGACTGACCCCCTAAAACATACATCTGAGTGCTAGCCCCTCAGCATGAAGGTCATAGATACAGGACTATAGTCAAAACAAAACCTTCATAAAAAATGGCACAGTACTCCAAAGACAAGCTTTTCCTAATTTGCAGTCCTCAGAAATACCAGCTGACATCAAGTAACATAAAATGGTCTTCAGAAACACACGCACACACACACATACCCTACTCATAGAGGACTTCACCACTGATTTGGATTTTCTTCCTCCCTCTCATCTTGCCATCACTAAAGAAGCCCCATGGCACAGTGGGCAAGCCATCCAACCCCCAGCCTACATCTCTGCTTCATCACCATTGATCTGCACCCCGCTTCAGTCCTTTTTTATGGCCACATCTAGACCTGGTCATTACTTGGAAGTCTTCTACAAAAGAAACATATCACTCCTGGCTGTTAAATACCACACAACCTCCATCTTTCCTGAACTTTCCCTTTCTTGTGTGCATCTTACCTGTTCTTGGACCATATCAAACTCTCCCTTTCCTCTCTTTGTTCTCCTCCCTTCTCATCTATCAGATCGTCTTTATATCCTCCTCTCTGCAGTGTTAATCCCTTGGACCATTACTAAATTTTCTGTTACACTTCCAACCCCTTTATCTCACTGACATTATTTGTGCACTCCTCTAGCAAAACTGCAACTCAGATGATTTCAGCCCACCTGGTTTCTCCTGTCTTCTTCTCAAACTTCAAAACGTGGCAAGAAACCATCATACTCATGTGCAGACTGAAGTCCCTGCAGGTGAATCCAAGGTCTCTGAATTCAGTGGCACTAGTAGTAAAGAATCTGCCTGCTAGTGCAGGAGATACAAGAGATGCAGGTTTGATCCTAGGTCAGGAAGATCCCTTGGAGTAAGAAATGGCAACCCACTCCAGTATTCTTGCCTGGAGAATTCCACAGACAGAGGGACCTGATGGGCTAGAGTCCATGGGGCTGCAAAGAGTTGGACATGATTGAGCACTCAGCACCCAAGCCTTTTACAGGTCCCTAGTCAGCAGCCCAGTCCCAAGCAATAGCCATCTCACCCAAAATTTTGAGGCAAATGACAAGGTCATCCCTTATTCTGGGCTAGGCTGGACTTAGGGGTGGACACAGGGCTGTGAACACTTTGAGGAAGGTCTTCACAAAATTCAGAGCTACACACCTGCACTTTCTCTGTCTTTCTTATTTCTTCCTATAGCTGCTCTGGAACTTTCTTTTGGCTATGATTTTTACAACAAGAGTTTGTCTTTGCTTGACAAAGACAATCAAAGGGGATTGTCACAATTTTTATGGTCCTCGTCCTTCTCAAAACATGTGCTTCTCCTGCTCATTCAGGCAATTTCTTCCCCTTGTCAACTAAAAAAACTTCACAGCATGAGAGTTGTGAGTTAGGTTTTATTTGTGGCAATAGGAGGCCTGTAACCCAGGAAATAGCATCTCAGATAGCTTTGAGAGTAGCTCTTAGTTCCAAAGAGTAGGGGGGAACAATGAATATATTTGTGATTTGGGTGAAGGGAGAATACATGTAATCAAGCACATATTTTTCCAAAAGATTTCTTCTAGGTTCGTGAAGCTTCTGCTGGTCATGAGAAACAGTTGTCACCAGGAAGGATTTTAGTGCTTTTGTAGATGTGAGGAGATACAGGAATTGGGCTCATAAAATCAGCTCATAAGAATATCTATCTGAAGACCTTGCCCTGCCAGTTTTAATCCTGCTCTGAGACCATTACTAAATTTTCTGTTACACTTCCAACCCCTTTATCTCACTGACATTATTTGTGCACTCCTCTAGCAAAACTGCAACTCAGATGATTTCAGCCCACCTGGTTTCTCCTGTCTTCTTCTCAAACTTCAAAACGTGGCAAGAAACCATCATACTCATGTGCAGACTGAAGTCCCTGCAGGTGAATCCAAGGTCTCTGAATTCAGTGGCACTAGTAGTAAAGAATCTGCCTGCTAGTGCAGGAGATACAAGAGATGCAGGTTTGATCCTAGGTCAGGAAGATCCCTTGGAGTAAGAAATGGCAACCCACTCCAGTATTCTTGCCTGGAGAATTCCACAGACAGAGGGACCTGATGGGCTAGAGTCCATGGGGCTGCAAAGAGTTGGACATGATTGAGCACTCAGCACCCAAGCCTTTTACAGGTCCCTAGTCAGCAGCCCAGTCCCAAGCAATAGCCATCTCACCCAAAATTTTGAGGCAAATGACAAGGTCATCCCTTATTCTGGGCTAGGCTGGACTTAGGGGTGGACACAGGGCTGTGAACACTTTGAGGAAGGTCTTCACAAAATTCAGAGCTACACACCTGCACTTTCTCTGTCTTTCTTATTTCTTCCTATAGCTGCTCTGGAACTTTCTTTTGGCTATGATTTTTACAACAAGAGTTTGTCTTTGCTTGACAAAGACAATCAAAGGGGATTGTCACAATTTTTATGGTCCTCGTCCTTCTCAAAACATGTGCTTCTCCTGCTCATTCAGGCAATTTCTTCCCCTTGTCAACTAAAAAAACTTCACAGCATGAGAGTTGTGAGTTAGGTTTTATTTGTGGCAATAGGAGGCCTGTAACCCAGGAAATAGCATCTCAGATAGCTTTGAGAGTAGCTCTTAGTTCCAAAGAGTAGGGGGGAACAATGAATATATTTGTGATTTGGGTGAAGGGAGAATACATGTAATCAAGCACATATTTTTCCAAAAGATTTCTTCTAGGTTCGTGAAGCTTCTGCTGGTCATGAGAAACAGTTGTCACCAGGAAGGATTTTAGTGCTTTTGTAGATGTGAGGAGATACAGGAATTGGGCTCATAAAATCAGCTCATAAGAATATCTATCTGAAGACCTTGCCCTGCCAGTTTTTCCTGGAGCACAGAGTGGCTCACTTCTGCTCTCTGCACTGAATTCCTTCAGGGGATGTTAAAGGTCAACAGCTGCAGCAGCACCTGATCGGATCTTTGTATAGAGAGATGGTAAACACTCATGACCAGTGCCAATCTGTGACTGACAGACTTGTGTTTAATTCCTCCTGTCTTCTTCCTTAATCATCCTTCTCTCCCTTTCAATTTCCATCCCCATCTTTTCACCAGGATTTAAATACGTTCAACCATCTCTCATCAAAACAAACAAATGCTCTGTCAGTCTAATATTCAGCATAGCCACTACTCTCTTGCTATTTTTCCTTCAGCCAGGACAACACAAGTAGTGGTACAAATCTTTTCCCACAAGAAGAGACTGGTACAGAGTTCACCTGTGTACCCTGTTCACCCAGAGTCAAGATTTTGCTCTTATTTTCAGCCAGGTTTCTTGAAAGAGTGATAAATGTTTACATCCCACTCCACCTGTAACCCCTGAGGTCTGAGCCTCTCCCTCACCACCCAGGGAAATTGCTCTCTCAAGTGTTTCCATTGACCTGATCTAGTCAACACTTTTCAGTTTGTATGTTCCTACTGGTCATGCTGCCCTTTGGTTGTTCTGCTTCTTTGCTTACATGTCCTGTTTTTCTCTGTCCTTTAAATATCCCATTGAATTTTATCTTTTTATGCTATTGGGGTGAGTTGGCTTTTTCCTCGATTTTTTTTTCAATAAAAGTGACCATTTTTGGGTAGTCGATTTTCACTGTTGTGTTAGTTGCAGAGCTCTTAGTTGGGGCAATAGGAGGCCTGTAACCCAGGAAATAGCATCTCAGATAGCTTTGAGAGTAGCTCTTAGTTCCAAAGAGTAGGGGAACAATGAATATATTTGTGATTTGGGTGAAGGGAGAATACATGTAATCAAGCACATATTTTTCCAAAAGATTTCTTCTAGGTTCGTGAAGCTTCTGCTGGTCATGAGAAACAGTTGTCACCAGGAAGGATTTTAGTGCTTTTGTAGATGTGAGGAGATACAGGAATTGGGCTCATAAAATCAGCTCATAAGAATATCTATCTGAAGACCTTGCCCTGCCAGTTTTTCCTGGAGCACAGAGTGGCTCACTTCTGCTCTCTGCACTGAATTCCTTCAGGGGATGTTAAAGGTCAACAGCTGCAGCAGCACCTGATCGGATCTTTGTATAGAGAGATGGTAAACACTCATGACCAGTGCCAATCTGTGACTGACAGACTTGTGTTTAATTCCTCCTGTCTTCTTCCTTAATCATCCTTCTCTCCCTTTCAATTTCCATCCCCATCTTTTCACCAGGATTTAAATACGTTCAACCATCTCTCATCAAAACAAACAAATGCTCTGTCAGTCTAATATTCAGCATAGCCACTACTCTCTTGCTATTTTTCCTTCAGCCAGGACAACACAAGTAGTGGTACAAATCTTTTCCCACAAGAAGAGACTGGTACAGAGTTCACCTGTGTACCCTGTTCACCCAGAGTCAAGATTTTGCTCTTATTTTCAGCCAGGTTTCTTGAAAGAGTGATAAATGTTTACATCCCACTCCACCTGTAACCCCTGAGGTCTGAGCCTCTCCCTCACCACCCAGGGAAATTGCTCTCTCAAGTGTTTCCATTGACCTGATCTAGTCAACACTTTTCAGTTTGTATGTTCCTACTGGTCATGCTGCCCTTTGGTTGTTCTGCTTCTTTGCTTACATGTCCTGTTTTTCTCTGTCCTTTAAATATCCCATTGAATTTTATCTTTTTATGCTATTGGGGTGAGTTGGCTTTTTCCTCGATTTTTTTTTCAATAAAAGTGACCATTTTTTGGTAGTCGATTTTCAATGTTGTGTTAGTTGCAGGTGTACAGCAGAGTGATTCGGTCATATATATACATATATATGTGCATCCGTATGTGTATGTATATATATATGTTCACATATATGTGTATATATGTGTGTGTGTGTGTGTGTGTGTGTTCAGTCGCTCAGTCCTGTCCAAACTCTTTGCAGCCCCATGGACTGTAACCTGCCAGGCTCCCCAGTCCAGGAAATTTTTCAGGCAAGAATATTGCAGTGGTTGCCACTTCCTACTCTAGGGAATCTTCCTGATCCAGGGATCCAACCTGCGTCTCTTGCATCTTGTGCATTGGCAGGAGGATTCTTTACCACTAGTGCTATCTGGGAAGCTATATATATATATACATATATATATATATACATATATGTGTGTGTGTGTGTGTATACATATATATATAAATATTCTTTTTCAAATTCTCTTCTCTTGTAAGTTATTATGAGATATTGAGTATAATCCATGCCATACAGTGGGTCCTTGTTTATTTACATAGTAGTGTGCATATCTTAATCCCAAACTCCCAATTTAACTCCCCCTCGATCTTTTTTGTTTTTGAAAACATATGGAGGAACACTTTTTTTTTCTTTTTTTTTTAAAAAATAAAAAATTAAAAAAAAATTAGCACTAGGCTAAATTGAGGCAAGTTAGTATCAACAACTTTTCCAGAAAAAAAAAAAATTCAATAGCTGTGGCTTTATTTCGGCATGTAACTAGTATTTTGGTAAGTCTAAATTTCATAGAATATTTGTGTTATGTTATTTCAGAGATAGAAAAATGCAACATTCCCTTTTGCTCTTTTGTAAAAAAATTGGAGTTCACAGAGATGAAGAGATCACAGGGTCATACATGTAATAAAGAAGCCATTGAAACCTATCTTTAGGTTCATCTTTCTCTTTCTCACTCTTCACTTGAGCCTTTCCTGACACACACCCTAAAATCATTTAAAACACTTCTTTCTCATGTTTCTAGAGCTGCCCTTTGGTTGTTCTGCTTCTTTGCTTACATGTCCTGTTTTTCTGTCCTTTAGGTAGGGTACCCATTTTAAATAAAAGTGACCATTTTTTGGTAGTCGATTTTCAATGTTGTGTTAGTTGCAGGTGTACAGCAGAGTGATTCGGTCATATATATACATATATATGTGCATCCGTATGTGTATGTATATATATATGTTCACATATATGTGTATATATGTGTGTGTGTGTGTGTGTGTGTGTTCAGTCGCTCAGTCCTGTCCAAACTCTTTGCAGCCCCATGGACTGTAACCTGCCAGGCTCCCCAGTCCAGGAAATTTTTCAGGCAAGAATATTGCAGTGGTTGCCACTTCCTACTCTAGGGAATCTTCCTGATCCAGGGATCCAACCTGCGTCTCTTGCATCTTGTGCATTGGCAGGAGGATTCTTTACCACTAGTGCTATCTGGGAAGCTATATATATATATACATATATATATATATACATATATGTGTGTGTGTGTGTGTATACATATATATATAAATATTCTTTTTCAAATTCTCTTCTCTTGTAAGTTATTATGAGATATTGAGTATAATCCATGCCATACAGTGGGTCCTTGTTTATTTACATAGTAGTGTGCATATCTTAATCCCAAACTCCCAATTTAACTCCCCCTCGATCTTTTTTGTTTTTGAAAACATATGGAGGAACACTTTTTTTTTCTTTTTTTTTTAAAAAATAAAAAATTAAAAAAAAATTAGCACTAGGCTAAATTGAGGCAAGTTAGTATCAACAACTTTTCCAGAAAAAAAAAAAATTCAATAGCTGTGGCTTTATTTCGGCATGTAACTAGTATTTTGGTAAGTCTAAATTTCATAGAATATTTGTGTTATGTTATTTCAGAGATAGAAAAATGCAACATTCCCTTTTGCTCTTTTGTAAAAAAATTGGAGTTCACAGAGATGAAGAGATCACAGGGTCATACATGTAATAAAGAAGCCATTGAAACCTATCTTTAGGTTCATCTTTCTCTTTCTCACTCTTCACTTGAGCCTTTCCTGACACACACCCTAAAATCATTTAAAACACTTCTTTCTCATGTTTCTAGAGCTCCTATCCCATTGAATCGCACATGCTGGGCCAATTATTCGCATTCTCTAATAAATTCTCTATTCCTTAAGGTCAGGGACCCTATTTTTATTGATGTATTACCAGAATTCTGCCAAGATTTGTGTGCTAGGGAGCCACTCTTGCTCTAAGCCCAGGACACAGTCAATGTAACTTACTTTACTTGTGGATCTGATAAGATGAGACCTACCTCTTTCAGGCAATCAATTGACCATAGGTACTAATACAGGTACATAAAAGAAAGGCAAATTACTCAATGTCCCAGAAGGTGACAAAAGCCATACTTTGTGAAAAGTTTATTTACTCCAGTGTGGTAGAAAAGGCACAACTCCAATAAATGTATCATTTAAATTTAAATATCAAAAAGAAAAAGTTCAAAATACGGCCCAATAGATTTCTGTTGAATGAACACCTTGAACACCAAGGCTAAGAACAGGCCAATGACTGCCTCCGAATCACTTCCCTGGTGCTTGTTTATGGAGGCCCCCAGCTTGGCTGTGAGTAGGAGCAAACAGAAACAACCCTTTATTATCCCTGATAATTGGGGCATGAATAGGGAAAATTCCACAGAGGTCCCAAAGACTCATTTAAGCCCAGAATTGCCAAGCCTCTGGAAATAGTAAAAGTCATTCATGCCAGATGTATGGATCTGTGATCCAGACATTTCTCCTGTCCCTGTTCACCAAGTTACACTAAGACCTGCAGGCAGAGAAGAAGACAAGGCAATGAAAACAGAGATTTTCCACAAACCCCCGGAAGCTGAAGGGCATTGTTGTTTCATGGTAAAATAAAAATTAAAAAAATTAGCACTAGGCTAAATTGAGGCAAGTTAGTATCAACAACTTTTCCAGAAAAAAAAAAAATTCAATAGCTGTGGCTTTATTTCGGCATGTAACTAGTATTTTGGTAAGTCTAAATTTCATAGAATATTTGTGTTATGTTATTTCAGAGATAGAAAAATGCAACATTCCCTTTTGCTCTTTTGTAAAAAAATTGGAGTTCACAGAGATGAAGAGATCACAGGGTCATACATGTAATAAAGAAGCCATTGAAACCTATCTTTAGGTTCATCTTTCTCTTTCTCACTCTTCACTTGAGCCTTTCCTGACACACACCCTAAAATCATTTAAAACACTTCTTTCTCATGTTTCTAGAGCTCCTATCCCATTGAATCGCACATGCTGGGCCAATTATTCGCATTCTCTAATAAATTCTCTATTCCTTAAGGTCAGGGACCCTATTTTTATTGATGTATTACCAGAATTCTGCCAAGATTTGTGTGCTAGGGAGCCACTCTTGCTCTAAGCCCAGGACACAGTCAATGTAACTTACTTTACTTGTGGATCTGATAAGATGAGACCTACCTCTTTCAGGCAATCAATTGACCATAGGTACTAATACAGGTACATAAAAGAAAGGCAAATTACTCAATGTCCCAGAAGGTGACAAAAGCCATACTTTGTGAAAAGTTTATTTACTCCAGTGTGGTAGAAAAGGCACAACTCCAATAAATGTATCATTTAAATTTAAATATCAAAAAGAAAAAGTTCAAAATACGGCCCAATAGATTTCTGTTGAATGAACACCTTGAACACCAAGGCTAAGAACAGGCCAATGACTGCCTCCGAATCACTTCCCTGGTGCTTGTTTATGGAGGCCCCCAGCTTGGCTGTGAGTAGGAGCAAACAGAAACAACCCTTTATTATCCCTGATAATTGGGGCATGAATAGGGAAAATTCCACAGAGGTCCCAAAGACTCATTTAAGCCCAGAATTGCCAAGCCTCTGGAAATAGTAAAAGTCATTCATGCCAGATGTATGGATCTGTGATCCAGACATTTCTCCTGTCCCTGTTCACCAAGTTACACTAAGACCTGCAGGCAGAGAAGAAGACAAGGCAATGAAAACAGAGATTTTCCACAAACCCCCGGAAGCTGAAGGGCATTGTTGTTTCATGGTATGAGTTTTGAGACTGGGAGAACTCCCTTTGAGCCCCATGGACCTGGTCTTGGGTGAGCTGGACTCTGTAGGGTCAGGGGATATGGATCACCAGCCCCATTGGCCTGTTAAATTGCCATTTTTTCCCCTGCAGACCTCTGCTGTCTCCAGCTGATGTTAAGGACCCCCGATCATTCTGCTTCACTTACTGAATACCTACTATGTGCCAGGCCCTGAACCAGGCTCTGTGCATCTATTCAGTCCTCCAACTAGCCAGCAAAGCAACTGTTCCTAATAGTGATGGCATCCTCAACAACCCAAATCATCCTCAGCCCTCGATGCAACTGGTGTACCACTTTTGAAAGCGACTCTCCTTGACATCATCTTGTTTGGCCAAAATGCCATCATCTAGGCGCTGGGCCTTATTCCCTTTAGGTAAAGAGAAAAACCGAGTCCTAGACACTATCTTATCTGAGGTCACACATATGATGGAGTCAGATTTGAACCTCCCTGTGCTGTCTGTCTTCCAAGTTCGGGTTCCCTTTGCAAGGCAGCTGCCCAGAGGGTGTTTGTTTATCCCCCAAAACCACACGGCTGTGCTGACCCAGGTCCTGTCCTGTATGGAGGAAAGAGCCCTAGATAATCTTGTTTCTGCTACTGAGGAGTTCTATAAAGCACAAACTCTCTTCTGCATACTAGGGCTGGCAATACCTGAGGAATCGGGGGCCAAATTTTTTTTGAATGAACACCTTGAACACCAAGGCTAAGACAGGCTGCCTCCGAATCACTTCCCTGGTGCTTGTTTATGGAGGCCCCCAGCTTGGCTGTGAGTAGGAGCAAACAGAAACAACCCTTTATTATCCCTGATAATTGGGGCATGAATAGGGAAAATTCCACAGAGGTCCCAAAGACTCATTTAAGCCCAGAATTGCCAAGCCTCTGGAAATAGTAAAAGTCATTCATGCCAGATGTATGGATCTGTGATCCAGACATTTCTCCTGTCCCTGTTCACCAAGTTACACTAAGACCTGCAGGCAGAGAAGAAGACAAGGCAATGAAAACAGAGATTTTCCACAAACCCCCGGAAGCTGAAGGGCATTGTTGTTTCATGGTATGAGTTTTGAGACTGGGAGAACTCCCTTTGAGCCCCATGGACCTGGTCTTGGGTGAGCTGGACTCTGTAGGGTCAGGGGATATGGATCACCAGCCCCATTGGCCTGTTAAATTGCCATTTTTTCCCCTGCAGACCTCTGCTGTCTCCAGCTGATGTTAAGGACCCCCGATCATTCTGCTTCACTTACTGAATACCTACTATGTGCCAGGCCCTGAACCAGGCTCTGTGCATCTATTCAGTCCTCCAACTAGCCAGCAAAGCAACTGTTCCTAATAGTGATGGCATCCTCAACAACCCAAATCATCCTCAGCCCTCGATGCAACTGGTGTACCACTTTTGAAAGCGACTCTCCTTGACATCATCTTGTTTGGCCAAAATGCCATCATCTAGGCGCTGGGCCTTATTCCCTTTAGGTAAAGAGAAAAACCGAGTCCTAGACACTATCTTATCTGAGGTCACACATATGATGGAGTCAGATTTGAACCTCCCTGTGCTGTCTGTCTTCCAAGTTCGGGTTCCCTTTGCAAGGCAGCTGCCCAGAGGGTGTTTGTTTATCCCCCAAAACCACACGGCTGTGCTGACCCAGGTCCTGTCCTGTATGGAGGAAAGAGCCCCTAGATAATCTTGTTTCTGCTACTGAGGAGTTCTATAAAGCACAAACTCTCTTCTGCATACTAGGGCTGGCAATACCTGTCCCACCCTTCTACTTCACAGCGTTTTGAGAGAATCAGATGAGATGAGGTTAGAGAAAGCATTTTGAAAGAGAGACATTGCCCAGGATTGTTACTATTAGGGACACAGTGTTCCGAGGAAAACCATGTTCCTTTGCTTGTAAAGATTTTAAGGTGACCTTTAAAGGAGCCAGCTGGGTTCTTCATTCAAGGTAGTTTAGAACGTTTTAATTCTGAGGTTTTGAAAGTACAGATGAATCCAGAGAAAATATTTGCAGGCACAGCTCCCAGAAACAGAGAGGATAAACCAGAGCTCCCATGGGGTGTGGGGCTGGGGATCAGGAAGCTGGCCGGGATCTCCTTGCCCACCAACTTCCCATTCTCGGATCAGGAGACCCTTGCCACTCCTGGGGCTCTTTCCCACGCTGACTTCCACTTCCTCCTGCAGGGGCTGTGGCTTCCCTCTGGCCCCTTCAGCTTGGACTGGGCCTGGGGAGGAAGCTGGAATCTCCATGTGAGGAGTGCTTGCCTTTGGGGAAGACAGGAGGGGGTGTGGGAGAGGGAGACAAGGGGACTCTCATCGCTGATGATCTTCCACCGTCTCAGGCTGAGTGCTCCCTATATTTCATATCACATGCTATCCACCGGGCCCTATGAGGGAGATATGCTGATTTCCACTTGAGAAATGAGGAGTCTGAGGGCCGGGTGTAATTTGAGAACAATGCCACTGCCCTGAAGTGGAGAAGCTTGATTTAGAACACAACTGAGACCTATTAGAATGGCTTACATCCAAAGCAATGGCAACAGCAGATGCTTGTAAGAATGTGGTGCAACAGAAACTCTCATGCACTGCTGATGGATATGCAAAATGGTACAGTCATTTTGGAAGACCATTTGGCAGTTTCTTACAAAGCTGAACTTAAGCTCACCACAGAAGATCTGCACATGAGTATTTATAGAAGCTTTAAATTTGGAAGCAATTAAGCGGTCCTGCAATAGGTGAATAGGTAAATAAGTGTGGCATGTCCATATAATGGAATATAACACAGTCATAAAAAATGAACTATAAGCTGTGAAAATATGTGGTGGGACCCTGAGTGCTAAGCGACAGAAACCAGTCTGAAAGGCTACATATATTTTTTTTTAAACCTTTATTTTACTTTTAACTTTTACAGAGTTTTGTTGTTCACAGACATGCATGTTCTCAGATTAGTCACATGCACATCCCCCCCTTCCCTCCCCTCCCGACCATCACACAGCACCCCTGAAGGATCCCCTTTTCTCACAGAGCAAAGGCTACATATTGAAGCTTCCAGTATTATGGTATTATCACCACCACCACCACCATCATCATCTGCGCAATCCCACACCAAGTTCAGAAAGCACCTTCATACCAGCGATCTGATCTGACCTTCTCACTCACAAGGATCCCACTGAGCAGACAGGGCAGAGGTCTGGCACAGTTTCCAGATGGGGAAGTTGTGCTTAGCAGATTGCCCTGCCTAAATCACACAGCTAGAAACATATCATGTGTTTTCACCCTAAATTTTACACTTTAGTACCTCTAGAACAGCCTCCTGGGCCTTGATAGGCCTCAGACTCCAGTGGTGGGGGTCACGGGGCATATAATCAAGAGACTTGATGCATCACCATGGAAAGAAGTATGGAAGAGAGGGTTCTAACAAGTGGGTTCAGTGGCTGTTGTTCTCTCTGGGTCCTGGACCAGCTCTCTGCTCCTCCACTGCCTCCACACGCCTCTCCCTGTTGCAGGCATTGACAGTCACTGCAAGCAGAGACTTGGCAGCAGGATGCTTATTATTTATTCATTGGGAGCACATCCGTCATTCCTCCTCCATTTGTCTGGAGGAAGTAGGTCAAGAGGTGCCAATTAATGCCCTATCTATCCCTGGGGCTGGATTCACTGGCCACAGAGCTGCCCACTTGCAGAAAGCAGAAAGAGGATTGTTTTTTAGGTAGGAGAGTGGCCTTGAAATATCTGTAGATGAGTGCAGTGGAGATTTGCTGAGGCAATGTACAGAAGGGTGGGAAAAGGGAAACAGGTGAGAGAATCTCTTTAGCTTCTGGTCACCATGACAACGATGGCATTTTACGAGAAGCATAACTGATGTTTGTAAGCCAGAGGGGGTTTTATTTTGTTTTGTTTTAACCTCTTCCATAATGCTGGAATAAATGAATAGAAAGGTGAGTATGCACCTCATCTAGGCATGGAGTATTGGGGACAAATGTGGACCTGAGCCTGGAAGCCCTTAAGTTAGTCGCCCTGACTCAGAACATCCTTTGAAAACAGTTGAGCATGTTGATGGAAACCAAAAGAACCCACGCAGGGGGTTCCCTGGTGGTTCAGTGGGTAAAGAGTGCCTTGCAGTGCAAGGGGCACCGGTTAGATCCCTGGCCTGAGAGGTTCCCACGTGCCATGGAGTGGCTGGACATGTGTCCAATTGGGAGCCAGCACTCTGGAGTGCATGCACCCAGAGCCGGTGCTCTGCAACAGATAGACCACTGCAGTGGGAGGCCCACATATGCCAAAGAATAAAGATGGATGAAAAATAAAATAAATTTAAAAAATCAATGAACCCATGCAGGGAGTGACTATGGCAAAGGGTAGTCTTTCTAGAAGAACTAGTGGGGATCACTCACCAGCAAGGAGGATGACTGGTCTTCACAGTAATGAACAAGGTTGTAGCAACTCCGAAGGACCTATTGTAGGTTGAATGATGATCCCTTTAGCACATCTACATCCTAGTGTCTGGAGTTTATTAATACATTACCTTAGCAAAAAGCACTATGCAGGTATGAGCGAAGAATCTTAAAATAGGAGAGATTATTGTCATTAGTCCTGGTGTCCAATGTAACCACTGGATTCTTTTAAGAGAAAACAGGAGAATCAGAGTCAGAGAAGATGAATGCAGGTAGACATGGGTTAGATCCCTGGGTTGGGAAGATCCCCTGGGGAAGGGACTGGCAACCCACTCCAGTACTCTTGCCTGGAGAATTCCATGAACAGAGGAACCTGGAGGACTACAGTCCACGGGGATCGCACAGTGTTGGACACGACTGAGCAACTAACACTGTCACCTTCACAGGACCATAAGAGTCGGAGAAGATGAAGTGACAATGGAAGTGGAAGGACATACAGAGATATGACAACAGGAGCAGGGACTATGAGCCAATGCAAATAACTTCCAGAAACTGGGAAAGGCAAGAAAACAGATTCCTCCCAAGAGCCACCATGACAACGATATTACGAGAAGCATAACTGATTTTAAATTTAGAACCTCTTCCATAATGCTGGAATAAATGAATAAAAAGGTGAGTATGCACCTCATCTAGGCATGGAGTATTGGGGACAAATGTGGACCTGAGCCTGGAAGCCCTTAAGTTAGTCGCCCTGACTCAGAACATCCTTTGAAAACAGTTGAGCATGTTGATGGAAACCAAAAGAACCCACGCAGGGGGTTCCCTGGTGGTTCAGTGGGTAAAGAGTGCCTTGCAGTGCAAGGGGCACCGGTTAGATCCCTGGCCTGAGAGGTTCCCACGTGCCATGGAGTGGCTGGACATGTGTCCAATTGGGAGCCAGCACTCTGGAGTGCATGCACCCAGAGCCGGTGCTCTGCAACAGATAGACCACTGCAGTGGGAGGCCCACATATGCCAAAGAATAAAGATGGATGAAAAATAAAATAAATTTAAAAAATCAATGAACCCATGCAGGGAGTGACTATGGCAAAGGGTAGTCTTTCTAGAAGAACTAGTGGGGATCACTCACCAGCAAGGAGGATGACTGGTCTTCACAGTAATGAACAAGGTTGTAGCAACTCCGAAGGACCTATTGTAGGTTGAATGATGATCCCTTTAGCACATCTACATCCTAGTGTCTGGAGTTTATTAATACATTACCTTAGCAAAAAGCACTATGCAGGTATGAGCGAAGAATCTTAAAATAGGAGAGATTATTGTCATTAGTCCTGGTGTCCAATGTAACCACTGGATTCTTTTAAGAGAAAACAGGAGAATCAGAGTCAGAGAAGATGAATGCAGGTAGACATGGGTTAGATCCCTGGGTTGGGAAGATCCCCTGGGGAAGGGACTGGCAACCCACTCCAGTACTCTTGCCTGGAGAATTCCATGAACAGAGGAACCTGGAGGACTACAGTCCACGGGGATCGCACAGTGTTGGACACGACTGAGCAACTAACACTGTCACCTTCACAGGACCATAAGAGTCGGAGAAGATGAAGTGACAATGGAAGTGGAAGGACATACAGAGATATGACAACAGGAGCAGGGACTATGAGCCAATGCAAATAACTTCCAGAAACTGGGAAAGGCAAGAAAACAGATTCCTCCCAAGAGCCACGGGTAGGAGGCAGCCCTTTCAACACTTTGATTTTAGACTTCCAGCCTCCAGAACTGTAAGAGGATAAATGTCTGATGACTGAAGCCACTGAACTTGTGGTCATTTCCTACAGCAGCATTAGAAATCTCATGAAGGGCCGATCAATAATGACTGCAAATCATTACCATAAAAGCAAAAAGGCCAGAGAACAAGGGCCCATCAATGAATGAACAGAGTCTTCAAATCTCTGTGCACCTGGCATCTGAAAATAGGACAGCCTACTAGGAATGGATAAAGTGTATTGGATCAGGGAAAGGATGCCCAAGACTACAGAGAGGGGCTGGCCTTCAAGAGAAGCAAACAGTGTTGAGAAGCACCGAGCCTGCTCTTATTTTCCACAGAATGGCAGGGGTTGGGAAGGTGGGTGGGAAAGGTAAACATGAACTGAAGGTTTTTGAGAACATCAGCCATGGTCAGGAGGATCAAGTAGCTTTCCTAGTCACGCAAACCATTGGAGAAAGAAAACAGAGCAAGGCAGTGAGGTAACTGTGGTCAGCACTCATCAACAAATCCAATCAATGATCTGCTTTATAAATTCAGTTATATTTTTGGATTTTAATGTAATCTAAAGCTTTATTATGCACATCCACGTATATGTATCTACCTCATATCTCTGGAATCTCTCTTTCCTCCACATGCACACATCTCTTCTGGTTCAGGCCATCTTCATCTGCTATCTGGATTATGGTAACCACCTCCAACTGGTCCTCTTGTCTCCTCTGTTGGTGTCCTCAGACCTAGTCTCTGCGTGCTTTCCACAGTGCTAATCATCCTCTATTATCTCCTGAATAAAGCCATTATATGGCTTCCCATTGCCCTTAGGATAAAAGCCAAAATCCTTCACTTCTCAAGACTAGAAGTTGCTCAAAGGCAGTGCTACTAGTGGGTTCAGGAGGACTTGCCAGCCTGGGACCAGGGCATGGTAGACACCTTTTAATGGCTCTTACAGGACCATAAGAGTCGGAGAAGATGAAGTGACAATGGAAGTGGAAGGACATACAGAGATATGACAACAGGAGCAGGGACTATGAGCCAATGCAAATAACTTCCAGAAACTGGAAAGGAAGAAAACAAAAATTCCCCTCCCCCCAAGAGCCACGGGTAGGAGGCAGCCCTTTCAACACTTTGATTTTAGACTTCCAGCCTCCAGAACTGTAAGAGGATAAATGTCTGATGACTGAAGCCACTGAACTTGTGGTCATTTCCTACAGCAGCATTAGAAATCTCATGAAGGGCCGATCAATAATGACTGCAAATCATTACCATAAAAGCAAAAAGGCCAGAGAACAAGGGCCCATCAATGAATGAACAGAGTCTTCAAATCTCTGTGCACCTGGCATCTGAAAATAGGACAGCCTACTAGGAATGGATAAAGTGTATTGGATCAGGGAAAGGATGCCCAAGACTACAGAGAGGGGCTGGCCTTCAAGAGAAGCAAACAGTGTTGAGAAGCACCGAGCCTGCTCTTATTTTCCACAGAATGGCAGGGGTTGGGAAGGTGGGTGGGAAAGGTAAACATGAACTGAAGGTTTTTGAGAACATCAGCCATGGTCAGGAGGATCAAGTAGCTTTCCTAGTCACGCAAACCATTGGAGAAAGAAAACAGAGCAAGGCAGTGAGGTAACTGTGGTCAGCACTCATCAACAAATCCAATCAATGATCTGCTTTATAAATTCAGTTATATTTTTGGATTTTAATGTAATCTAAAGCTTTATTATGCACATCCACGTATATGTATCTACCTCATATCTCTGGAATCTCTCTTTCCTCCACATGCACACATCTCTTCTGGTTCAGGCCATCTTCATCTGCTATCTGGATTATGGTAACCACCTCCAACTGGTCCTCTTGTCTCCTCTGTTGGTGTCCTCAGACCTAGTCTCTGCGTGCTTTCCACAGTGCTAATCATCCTCTATTATCTCCTGAATAAAGCCATTATATGGCTTCCCATTGCCCTTAGGATAAAAGCCAAAATCCTTCACTTCTCAAGACTAGAAGTTGCTCAAAGGCAGTGCTACTAGTGGGTTCAGGAGGACTTGCCAGCCTGGGACCAGGGCATGGTAGACACCTAATGTGTATCAATGGGCTGTCTTACAAGAACATCTGTGACTCATTTTTTATGACTGCCGCTTTGAAACTGGCCCAACCATACTAAATATCTCAATTTCTCAAGAGAGAGTTTTGTACCCTCGGTCTTTGTACTCCCCTCTTCTCCATTTCCTGAGTCTCCCACCTCTACTCCCTTGCATTGCTAAGTCCTGCTCATCCATGGAGACTGAGTTTAAGCATCCCCTATTCTCTGAGGCCTATTCTGCTCGCTTGGTTAAGTCCCCCTAGTACAGATTCTTGTCGTATCCGGAACTTCCTCTACCATGACACTAATTATGCTTTAACTATTTACTTAATGATCATAGACTTTATGCTTAATGACAGGTCTCCTCAACCTCGCACTGTTGACATTTTTGGCCTGATAATTCTTTGCTGTGGGTGCTCCCTCTGTATTGTAGGAGGCTGGTAGCGACCCTGTCCCACCTAAATTGTGATAATTTAAAATGTCTGCAGACACTGCCAAATATCCCCTGGTGAGGGGAGAGCAAAAGTGCCCCGTGTTGAGAACCTTTGCTCTATGAAAGTCGAGTCTCTGACTTTCTTCGTTCGTTTGGCATTTCTGCTGTTTAGCAAAGTCCCTGGGCCAAAGCAGGCACCAGTAACTACCTTAAGAACAAGACTTCCTATGACTGGTGAGGCAAGTGGTTACGTAGTACATGTCTGGATATGTGCTATCTCCCTCCACTGTCCTGTTTCTGGATCACCCTCATCAGTCAGATTCAACTCAGGCACATGTTAGGACACTGCAGAGGTGACTTCATCAAGTTACAGTGACTCTGTTGCTGGAGACAGCTGTAGGCGGGACCCTCAGAGAGCCACTGTCATTGCTATGCCCGTGGTTCCAGCTGCCCAGGCTTCATCTACTCTGGCTCTTTCCATTCCTCTTTGCAGCTGCATAGAGTCACATTAAAAGGGAACATTGGAGACGGTTTTAATCCATTCCCTTCTCAAGACTAGAAGTTGCTCAAAGGCAGTGCTACTAGTGGGTTCAGGAGGACTTGCCAGCCTGGGACCAGGGCATGGTAGACACCTAATGTGTATCAATGGGCTGTCTTACAAGAACATCTGTGACTCATTTTTTATGACTGCCGCTTTGAAACTGGCCCAACCATACTAAATATCTCAATTTCTCAAGAGAGAGTTTTGTACCCTCGGTCTTTGTACTCCCCTCTTCTCCATTTCCTGAGTCTCCCACCTCTACTCCCTTGCATTGCTAAGTCCTGCTCATCCATGGAGACTGAGTTTAAGCATCCCCTATTCTCTGAGGCCTATTCTGCTCGCTTGGTTAAGTCCCCCTAGTACAGATTCTTGTCGTATCCGGAACTTCCTCTACCATGACACTAATTATGCTTTAACTATTTACTTAATGATCATAGACTTTATGCTTAATGACAGGTCTCCTCAACCTCGCACTGTTGACATTTTTGGCCTGATAATTCTTTGCTGTGGGTGCTCCCTCTGTATTGTAGGAGGCTGGTAGCGACCCTGTCCCACCTAAATTGTGATAATTTAAAATGTCTGCAGACACTGCCAAATATCCCCTGGTGAGGGGAGAGCAAAAGTGCCCCGTGTTGAGAACCTTTGCTCTATGAAAGTCGAGTCTCTGACTTTCTTCGTTCGTTTGGCATTTCTGCTGTTTAGCAAAGTCCCTGGGCCAAAGCAGGCACCAGTAACTACCTTAAGAACAAGACTTCCTATGACTGGTGAGGCAAGTGGTTACGTAGTACATGTCTGGATATGTGCTATCTCCCTCCACTGTCCTGTTTCTGGATCACCCTCATCAGTCAGATTCAACTCAGGCACATGTTAGGACACTGCAGAGGTGACTTCATCAAGTTACAGTGACTCTGTTGCTGGAGACAGCTGTAGGCGCGGGACCCTCAGAGAGCCACTGTCATTGCTATGCCCGTGGTTCCAGCTGCCCAGGCTTCATCTACTCTGGCTCTTTCCATTCCTCTTTGCAGCTGCATAGGAGTCACACATTAAAAGGGAACATTGGAGACGGTTTTAATCATCGTAGTGCCTTGTCCAACGTCTGGATCAAAATAAGTGTTCCATGCCTATTTATGGAATGAATGAATAAATGCTTCTGAAAGCCACCTCTAATAAAATGCCTACAAATATGCTTACCCAAAGTGCCTACTGCAGTCTCAGCAGAAGTTTCCACTGCCCCATTTTCTGGGAGCCTTTTCTTTCCTGGGCATCAAATATTCTTAATGCAATAGCTGGAGCTAAAAAAAAAAAAAAACCCCTGAAAGCATTTGTTTCTTTTGAATAAAATGTAGCTTTGTGCCCACTTTTTGGCTTAACTGTTTTATCTTCCCTGCATGAAGGTTGCAAATGTGGCTTGAAAACTGGGAAGACTTCTAAAAACATAATTGCTACTGCTCCATGTGAAGTAAAAAGTTATTCCAGGTTTAAAGCAAAAAGAGCCTGAGTAACGCTCTAGTCCTAATTTTCCACAGATATAGCTATTTTAAAAATGGGTTCAGTGTAGCAAAATTGCATGTGAAAGAAACAAAGAGAAACATAGCTAAGAGGCTCACTAAAACAGTAGTTTGATTTCTAGAGGCAGATCTTGGTTATTGCTATTCCTTCACTCAGTCCTTTCCGACTTTCTGCAGCCCCTTGGAATGCAGCACACCAAGGAGTGGACTGCATTCCCCATCCTTCATCATCTCCCAGAGCTTGCTCAAACACATGTCCATTGAGTTGGTGATGCCATTGGGTCCTGTAACTGAAACCTCAGTCACATCTTTGAAATAGTGAGGCAGAAACTGCTCACATTTCAGGCTACTTTTCTTTTCTTTTTTTTTTTTTTTTTTTGGCTGTGACTGAAGGTCGTCAGTATTCAGAATAAAAAAAGCACACCTGACCCATCTTCCTGACTCTCTAATCACTCATGGTTCAATGGTCACCGGACTCCCTCTAAAAGAACCTTGGTTCCCAGAACACCACTCTCTTCTGGTTTTCCTTCTACCATTTTGGTTTTTCCTTCTCTGTCTCCACTGAAAGCCGACATTTTTCATTTGATCCTCTCATAGAGCGCCTTAAGGCTTCAACCTAAGTCTTCTCAGTACTTACTCCATAAGATCTTCCCCGTCAATCTCAAACATAATTATAGTTTTAATTCCTACCCACAGACATTTACTTCTCTAATCCAGAAATCTGCTCTGACTTCTAGATACATTCGTTGAATGGTTTTCTTTACTTAAACATTGCAGTGGTATTTCGAACTCAGACAATTCAGAATGAACACATGATCTTTTATTATTTTGCACTGTCACTTGTGTTGGCCAATGGCTCTGCCAGCTCTCCTGCTGCACAAGCCAGATTCAGCTGTCCTCTCCTACGCCTCTCCAACACAGTCCTCCTCCTCCAGCCCCATGGCTGCCGCCAAGGTTTCCTTCCACCTCCGTCACTGCTACTCGGGAACAAGTGAGCACAACACGTCACCTCGATTATTGCAACAGCTTTTCAACAAATTTCCATGGACCTTTTGGTTCTGCCAAGTAATTCTGGTCTCTTGAATTGCAGATCTGATCAGCTCACCACTCCCAATGATTTTAAAAGTTCTACGGCTTTTTCCAGGATCCCCAAACTCTCCTGAAGATAATGATTACCTGGAAAAGCTTTTAAAACAGTTTCCAGGGGCCTGGTACAGATCTATTGAGTTAGAATATCTAGAGGAAATGTTGAGTGATCTGTTTATTAAACAATCATTCCAGTGATTCTTGTTTTGGGGAAAATGTTAAGTCCCTCATGTAATCTGTAAATTGTGTCCCCTTTACAATGCTCTCCCCTGCCCTTCTTTCATGCCATCTTTCACCGCTACTTGCACACCTTCAAGGCTGGACACATTTATTCCTTCTGGGGTTGAGGGTGGGAGGAGGAACAAGGGCCCAGGGTTATAAGTGAACCAGACTTCTCCAGAACTCTCCAGAGAGCCTGTCATCCTGTTCTCACTCTCTTGTAATCAAAAAACAGATGAAATGAAGCAATGGCCTTCCCACCACCTAGATCAGTATCTTTCTTACTGCTCCCCACCTTCTCCACCTCCCACCAGCCTATCACCCTTTCTTATTGTCTCAGAGAGTTCTGTTCAGATGCCTCTCTCCTTGCTTTCCCAGTCAACTGAACCTCACAGGGGTCCAGAGTGACTGTTAAGAGAGTTCTATAGAGGTTTCTTCCCTCTTGGGTACTGGCTGGGTGATGAAATAACTTAAGAGACCACATCTTTGTTGGGATATGAAAATGTTAATCACTAAGCATTGGGGCTAACTCTTTTCAGCCCCATGTTCTATAGCCCTCCAGGCTCCTCTGTCCATGGGATTCTCCAGCCAAGAATACTGGAATGGGTTGCCATTTCCCTTTCCAGGAATCTTCCTTACCCAGGGATCAAACTTGAGTCACCTGCGTTGCAGGCAGATTCTTTACCATCTGAGTTACCAGGCAGGTTTCTGGGATGTGGCCCAAGGAAATGGCCTCCCCCAGGTGAAATGAAGATGACTAGATGAGCTGGTCCTGGGGGCAGAGGGATTTATGGAAGAAGAAGACAACCTATATGGGATATAAGAGTTGGTGAGATTCTGGCATCTTGTACCTTCCCTGTCTTTGCTCCTTCTAATGTCTAACTAGTGTATCCTGTGACATGAAGCCTGGGGCCCAGACCACCTGGTTTGAACCCCAGTTCTGCTGCTTACTAGCAGGGTGATGTTACAAAAGTTACCTCACTCTTTTACACCTCCATTTCCTTATCTGTAAAATGGGATTATTGGTGCATACACCACAGAAAGTTGTGAGGAGTAACTGTGTTGCACTCAGAACACATGAGATAGTGACCAGCCCAGAGGAAAAGCTAAGAGTTCATTACTACTGTTATTACACCCTGTGTCCCCATGATTAGAAATAATGACCAAGGCCATCAACAGAAGAGATGTTGGGCTACACTGAGATTCCACAGTGTCTACCTTGTCTTGGAGCAAAGAGTGTGAAGAGTAGAGCAGGTGGCCAGAGGACTGGAGGAGACAGGTGAGACCCTGGAGCGGCCAGGGGGAAGACCCAGGCTAAGCACAAGTCCTAGAGGTTGATGGAAGTCTAAGAGACAAAGGGGCTCAGAGCATGGCCTTCAGGATAGATCAGACCTGCATTTAAATGCCCTCATGGATATGTGTGGACTGTGCCTCAGTTTTTTGTATATTAAATGAAAACAGCATCAGTATAAATAAATATAATGGAAATAATGGCCCAGATTGGGGCACACAGATGCCATTTATTCAGAGCTTGCTATGATAAGAGTCAGCCACCATCAGTTGGGTTTGGTAAAGAATCAAAGGCAAACAAGGGAGTGAGAAGCTCCATCATGGGTAGAAGAGAAGGCTTTGGGTGTTCCCAACTGGAGGCTGTTGGCATGGGAAAGCTGGAGGCAGACTAACAAAGTAGAGCCTCCAAAGTGATTGGTTGGCAGTGGCTTAGTTGCTAAGTCAAGTTCGATTCTTGAGACCCCATGGATTGTAGTTCGCCAGGCTCCTCTGTCCACGGGATTCACCAGGCAAGGATACTGAAGTGGACTTCCATTTCCTTCTCCAGGGATCTTCCCAACCCAGGGATCGAAGCCAGGTCTCCAGCATTGCAGGCAGAGCTATGAGGGAAAGGGAAGCCTATATGCCTTTCTCTGATTGGATCAGAGCTGAAGGTAGAGGCAAAAATTATGGAAGCTCTCAGTTATTAAGTTGTAACCATTTGGGGCTATTTTGCTACTGGGGTGGTGGTTTGGCCTCTGGGACTGACTGCTGTAGGTCAGAGTTCTATTTCCATATAGGGTTAAGTGATTATCCATTTGTTTATTCAGTCTCTTAATATTAATTTAGAATTTAAGATGCGTTTATAATTATCAATGACAAATTCTACTAATACAACTAAAGTGCTCAGAAGAACGCTTGGCACAATCGTGTTTAATCAATGTTGGGAAAAGAAAAACATGGTGAAACGAGTTCTTGAGAACATACCACTATGAAGCACATAAATCAGACATTATGGAATCAAGCATGCTACGTTTCCTATTGGAGAGTTGGATGGTCTGGACAAAAGGTGTTTCTAGCTCTAAGATATCATAAAAAAGAATGAAATAAGGTCATTTGCAGCAACATGGAAGGACCTGGAGACTGTGTATGTCAGATAGAGAAAGACAAATATCCTATGATATCACTTATATGTGGAATCTAAGAAAATGATATACATGAACTTATTTACAAAACAGAAATAGAGTCACAGATTTAAAAAACACGGTTACCAAAGTGGGAAGGGGGGAACTGGAAGGGATAAATTGGGAGACTGGGATGAATGTAGACATACTCATACGTATAAACTACATCACCAACAAGGACCTGCCTTATAGCACAGGGAGCTGTACTCAGTACTCGGTACATGATGAAGCAGTCTGGGTTTGGTAAAGAATCAAAGGCAAACAAG
Organism: Tragulus kanchil; assembly: GCA_022376925.1. Lineage (NCBI taxonomy): Eukaryota > Metazoa > Chordata > Mammalia > Artiodactyla > Tragulidae > Tragulus > Tragulus kanchil. The sequence continues at coordinate 83,688,927 of JAIOJX010000006.1, forward strand.
GGAGTGAGAAGCTCCATCATGGGTAGAAGAGAAGGCTTTGGGTGTTCCCAACTGGAGGCTGTTGGCATGGGAAAGCTGGAGGCAGACTAACAAAGTAGAGCCTCCAAAGTGATTGGTTGGCAGTGGCTTAGTTGCTAAGTCAAGTTCGATTCTTGAGACCCCATGGATTGTAGTTCGCCAGGCTCCTCTGTCCACGGGATTCACCAGGCAAGGATACTGAAGTGGACTTCCATTTCCTTCTCCAGGGATCTTCCCAACCCAGGGATCGAAGCCAGGTCTCCAGCATTGCAGGCAGAGCTATGAGGGAAAGGGAAGCCTATATGCCTTTCTCTGATTGGATCAGAGCTGAAGGTAGAGGCAAAAATTATGGAAGCTCTCAGTTATTAAGTTGTAACCATTTGGGGCTATTTTGCTACTGGGGTGGTGGTTTGGCCTCTGGGACTGACTGCTGTAGGTCAGAGTTCTATTTCCATATAGGGTTAAGTGATTATCCATTTGTTTATTCAGTCTCTTAATATTAATTTAGAATTTAAGATGCGTTTATAATTATCAATGACAAATTCTACTAATACAACTAAAGTGCTCAGAAGAACGCTTGGCACAATCGTGTTTAATCAATGTTGGGAAAAGAAAAACATGGTGAAACGAGTTCTTGAGAACATACCACTATGAAGCACATAAATCAGACATTATGGAATCAAGCATGCTACGTTTCCTATTGGAGAGTTGGATGGTCTGGACAAAAGGTGTTTCTAGCTCTAAGATATCATAAAAAAGAATGAAATAAGGTCATTTGCAGCAACATGGAAGGACCTGGAGACTGTGTATGTCAGATAGAGAAAGACAAATATCCTATGATATCACTTATATGTGGAATCTAAGAAAATGATATACATGAACTTATTTACAAAACAGAAATAGAGTCACAGATTTAAAAAACACGGTTACCAAAGTGGGAAGGGGGGAACTGGAAGGGATAAATTGGGAGACTGGGATGAATGTAGACATACTCATACGTATAAACTACATCACCAACAAGGACCTGCCTTATAGCACAGGGAGCTGTACTCAGTACTCTCGGATGACCTGTACTGGGAATAAAATTTAATAATAAATGGATAGGGCTTCACTGGTGGTCCAGTGGGTAAAGAGCCCACCTTGCGGTGCAAGGGGCACTGGTTCTATCCCTGGCCTGGGAAGATCCTGCGTGCCCTGGAGCAGCTAGACCTGTGTGTCCAATTTACAAGCCAGGGCTCTGGAGTGTGTGTGCCCAGAGCTGGTGCTCTGCAGTGAGAGAGGGCACTGCAATGGGAGGCCCACACAGGCCAAAGAATAAAAAAGATGGATGAAAATAAATATAAATAAAAAAAGAGGAATGATGGAGAAAAGAAAAAAAAAGTAAATGGATAGATGTGTATGTATATATATATATATATATATATATATATATATATATATATATATATATATATATACCTACTGCATAGCACAAGGAGTTACATTCAATATTTTGCAATAACCTATTACGGAAAATAATTTGAAAAAAATATATATATATAAACCACTTTGCTGTATACCTGAAACATTGTAAATCAGCTATGGTTCAATTAAGAAAAAAAAAGAAGGGCTTCCCTGGTAGTCCAGTGGGTAAGGACACCGCCTTGCTGTGCAAGGGGCACGCTGGTTCATCCCTGGCCTGGGAAGAACCCACGTGCCGCAGAGCGGCTGGACCAATGTGTCCAATTACCGAGCCAGAGCTCTGGAGTGCATGCGCCCAGAGCCAGTGCTCTGGGACGACAGGGGCCACTGCGATGGGAGGCCCACACGGGCCAAAGAACAAAGACGGATGAAAATAAATATAAATAAAAAAAGAGGAATGATGGAGAAAAGAAAAAAAAAGTAAATGGATAGATGTGTATGTATATATATATATATATATATATATATGTATATATATATATATATATATATACCTACTGCATAGCACAAGGAGTTACATTCAATATTTTGCAATAACCTATTACGGAAAATAATTTGAAAAAAATATATATATATAAACCACTTTGCTGTATACCTGAAACATTGTAAATCAGCTATGGTTCAATTAAGAAAAAAAAAGAAGGGCTTCCCTGGTAGTCCAGTGGGTAAGGACACCGCCTTGCTGTGCAAGGGGCACGCTGGTTCATCCCTGGCCTGGGAAGATCCCTCATGCTGCGGAGCAACTGGACCAATGTGTCCAATTACCTAGCAGAAGCTCTGGAGTGCACGCGCCCAGAGCCGGTGCTCTGCGACAACAGGGGCCACTGCGATGGGAGGCCCATACGGGCCAAAGAAGAAAGATGGATGAAAATGGACAAATGAAAGACCAATAGAAGTGGCCCACCCACACCCCTCCCTCGTCAGCCCACTCCCAGCACCCGCCCCCTCAAAAAAAGAATAGGGCAGAACTTTGAGGAAAGAAAGCACTGTAAGACATATCCAAGAAATCAACAAGAACTGAGGTGGAGGTCAGCATCACGGTGTCTGTGGTTTGACAGCTGTTTTGATTCTAGTTTTCTGGGCAGTTTTACAGGACAGAAGCACGTTGCAGCCTTAATTTACCCTAATCTCTGCCTCCACCTGTGCCCTGTGGAATCTCTCTCTCGTCTGTTACCAGCATGCTGGGTAGGTTCCACCCTGTGCCTGTGAATTTGAAGAATCAAAATCCAGTCCAGCCTAGTCCTATTCAAGACTTCATCTTATTAGATTCAGAATTGTCTTCATTCATGATGTAGAGAAAATACATAGGACCATGTTAAATACACTCTTTGGGGATGCAACCAGTAAAAATCCAGACTCTAAAGAGATGAAATCAAACAAATGGCTTGGTTTCTTCAAAGAATAAACTGTAGGAGTGGGCATGGGTTTTGTGGAGGAGAGGAATGATGAGATAGAAATGGGTAGATAAAAAGAGACTTAGGGGCTTCCCCTGGTGGTCCAGTGGGTAAGGACACCGCCTTGCAGTGCAAGGGGCGCCGGTTTGATTCCTGGCCTGGGAAGATCCCACGTGCCACGGAGCGGCTGGACTGATGTGTCCAATTACCAAACTGGAGCTCTGGAGCGCATGTGCCCAGAGCCAGTGCTCTGTGACAACAGAGGCCACCGCGATGAGAGGCCCACAGGAGCCAAAGAACAAAGACAGATGAAAATAGAGAAATGAAAGGCCAATAGAAGTGGCCCGCCCACCCCCTCCCTCCCCACCCCATCCCCCAAAAGATAAATAAATAAAATGTTTAAAAAAAAGAGAGAGACTTAAAAACGTATTATTCCAACACAGCGCGTGGACCTTCCTTGAATCCTAATTCAAACCAACTGTAGAAAATTCACATCCATTACATTCTGAGACAAGTGAAAATTTGATATTCCATTTAATATCAAGAAACCATAAAGTTTCTTCAGGTGATGTTAGTATTATTATTTTATTTTTTTATTCTTTTAAAATTAATTTTATCAAAGTATGGTTCATTTATAATGTCTTATCAATTTCTTATATACAGCAAGAAATACATATATACATCTGTATCAGTCATATCTATATTTCTTTTTCATATTCTCTTCCATTATGATTTTTAACACAGGATATTGAGGATATTGAATATAGTTCCCTGTGTTATACTGAAGGACCTTGTTGCTGTTTATGTATCCTCTATATAACAGTTTGTATCTGCTGATTCAGATTGCCAGTTCTTCCCTTCCCCATCCCCTTTTCCCTTGGCAACCACATGTTCTCTATATCTGTGAGTCTGTTTCTATTTTGTAGATATGTTCACTTAGATTGCATTTTAGATTCTACTTATAAGCAACATCACATGGTATTTGTCTTTCTCTTTCTGACTTATTTTGCTTAGTGTGATAATCTCTAGGCCCATCCATGTCTTGAAAGTGGTAACATTTCATTTTTTATGACTGAGTAATATTTCATTTTATATGTATACCACATCTTCTTAATCCAATCCTCTGTTGATGGCCATTTAGGTTGTCTCCATGTCTTGTAAATAGTGCTGCTATGAACATAGGGGTGCATGTATCTTTCTTTTCCAATTATAGTTTTGCCTGGAAATACGCTCAGGAGTTCTGGATCATATGGCAACTCTATTTTTAATTTCTTGGGAACATTCATACTGTTTCCATATTTTATTTTTTTTAAATGTCCTTATATTTTAGGGGTATATCCTGAAATATTTATGGGTTAAATTACATGTGTCTGGGATTTGCTTCAAAATGATATGAGAATGGGGAAGTTGATAAGGATATAGAGGAGTAAGACAGGCTTTGAGTGGAGAAGTGTGGAGTAGATGGCCATGTCTCAGAAGTTCTATGGTAGAAGCTGCCAGGCCTTCTTCAGGCTCAGGAGGCCCTTGCCTCCTCCTCATGGGGAGCCACGGGCTAGTCCACACTTCCACATGGAGTGAGTCATCCTTCTCAGGAGACACCTTTCTCTGGGGGCATTCCCGGAGACCCACACTCTGCCAACAGGGCCTCTCGCTTCCATCTCTCCCCGTCCCAACACAGCGTACCTTCCTTGAATCCTAATTCAAACCAACTGTAGAAAATTCACATCCATTACATTCTGAGACAAGTGAAAATTTGATATTCCATTTAATATCAAGAAACCATAAAGTTTCTTCAGGTGATGTTAGTATTATTATTTTATTTTTTTATTCTTTTAAAATTAATTTTATCAAAGTATGGTTCATTTATAATGTCTTATCAATTTCTTATATACAGCAAGAAATACATATATACATCTGTATCAGTCATATCTATATTTCTTTTTCATATTCTCTTCCATTATGATTTTTAACACAGGATATTGAGGATATTGAATATAGTTCCCTGTGTTATACTGAAGGACCTTGTTGCTGTTTATGTATCCTCTATATAACAGTTTGTATCTGCTGATTCAGATTGCCAGTTCTTCCCTTCCCCATCCCCTTTTCCCTTGGCAACCACATGTTCTCTATATCTGTGAGTCTGTTTCTATTTTGTAGATATGTTCACTTAGATTGCATTTTAGATTCTACTTATAAGCAACATCACATGGTATTTGTCTTTCTCTTTCTGACTTATTTTGCTTAGTGTGATAATCTCTAGGCCCATCCATGTCTTGAAAGTGGTAACATTTCATTTTTTATGACTGAGTAATATTTCATTTTATATGTATACCACATCTTCTTAATCCAATCCTCTGTTGATGGCCATTTAGGTTGTCTCCATGTCTTGTAAATAGTGCTGCTATGAACATAGGGGTGCATGTATCTTTCTTTTCCAATTATAGTTTTGCCTGGAAATACGCTCAGGAGTTCTGGATCATATGGCAACTCTATTTTTAATTTCTTGGGAACATTCATACTGTTTCCATATTTTATTTTTTTTAAATGTCCTTATATTTTAGGGGTATATCCTGAAATATTTATGGGTTAAATTACATGTGTCTGGGATTTGCTTCAAAATGATATGAGAATGGGGAAGTTGATAAGGATATAGAGGAGTAAGACAGGCTTTGAGTGGAGAAGTGTGGAGTAGATGGCCATGTCTCAGAAGTTCTATGGTAGAAGCTGCCAGGCCTTCTTCAGGCTCAGGAGGCCCTTGCCTCCTCCTCATGGGGAGCCACGGGCTAGTCCACACTTCCACATGGAGTGAGTCATCCTTCTCAGGAGACACCTTTCTCTGGGGGCATTCCCGGAGACCCACACTCTGCCAACAGGGCCTCTCGCTTCCATCTCTCTCAGTCCCAGGTCCCCATCTCCCAGCCTACCCTCCAGACTAGTGGCCACAGCAGACACACCTGTAAGTGCATCCTCATGACCATTAGGATGAAGTCCGGACCCCACAGATGTAGCCCACGAGGCCCCTCCCCACTTTTCCAATCTCATGTCTGCCCACGGCCCCTCCATGCCTCACCTGAGCAAGCTCAGCCTGTATCAGTCCTTCTGTACCAGTGTGGTTCCTTCAAACTTCCACACGGGCTATTCCCTCTGCTCGTTCCCACTCCCCACCCTGCCTACCTTTGTACCTGTGTTTGTCTTCCCTTTCTTGGTTTAGATGTAATCTATCCTAGGAAGCTTTCTCCTGAGGCAGCCACGATGCTGGCAGACCTGGACCCCTTTCAGGGAGGCTCCTGCTGTCCTATTGTGAGGAATGCAGATCAGGCAGCACTGGCCAGCCACACAACCTCTACATCCAGCCATTGAGCAAGGACAAGGAGAGGGCAGGCCCAGCAGTGGACCCTGGGACAGGTGACCTGGCTGATCAAGGCTTGTTGAGACTGCATTGCAGTTCAGCTTTTTTCCTTGGCCCCATCCTGCCTCGATCACCTTCCTTTCCCAGGAGTTGACCCCATGGAACATCTCTCACTCCACACTCCATCTGTAAAAGGGAATGTATAATGGTTTACTAATGGTTACTGGTTAGTGACTCATCTGTTAGATTAAATTACTCTCTGCTAGTATTGATTATTTTCTGTTAATCTTTATTGATTGTAACTCACTGAAATTTATGAAGCCCCTAGACTATTATGTTGATTGTAAAAGGGAATATGCAGGTGTGTCCAATTTCAATCAAAGGGGAGGGTCTTGAGCCATTGATTTGACCAGCCTTTAAAAACCGCCCTTTACCTCCAGTCGGGGCCCTTGCAGGACCTTGTTCCTTGTGGGTGGTTGCTGGCGCCAGCCTAATAAACCTCTTTTCCATCTACCACAAGTGGAGTTGGGTTGCTTCACTGAGCGCGCCTCACAACACATCTCAGGATCTCCTTTCCAAGAATTCAAGCCACCATCCTGCCTCTTCCCACACTGATCCTCACCCCCACTCTTCTAGCTCATCAGAACAGCACCCACTCTCACCCATTCTTTCAGGCCACTCCCCTGCATCATAACTCTCTAGGTAAGAGTCTGTAGCCCCCACTGAATTAGAAGCCCCATCTGGCAGGCTCACTGGCTGCACTCCAAACCTAGCACAATTTCAGTACTTAACTGACATTCAGTCAACTAACAGAAATCCCAGAGAGCAGGGAACTGGACATCTGTATGAGGATTCCCCTGTTCATGGTATGCATAAATGAGCGCCCCTTCCCATTTATGAGATTTTACACCGTCGCCTAGGAAGCCATTGATAAATGAACCTTGGTTTCAGATGTGAATCTATCCTAGGAAGCTTTCTCCTGAGGCAGCCACGATGCTGGCAGACCTGGACCCCTTTCAGGGAGGCTCCTGCTGTCCTATTGTGAGGAATGCAGATCAGGCAGCACTGGCCAGCCACACAACCTCTACATCCAGCCATTGAGCAAGGACAAGGAGAGGGCAGGCCCAGCAGTGGACCCTGGGACAGGTGACCTGGCTGATCAAGGCTTGTTGAGACTGCATTGCAGTTCAGCTTTTTTCCTTGGCCCCATCCTGCCTCGATCACCTTCCTTTCCCAGGAGTTGACCCCATGGAACATCTCTCACTCCACACTCCATCTGTAAAAGGGAATGTATAATGGTTTACTAATGGTTACTGGTTAGTGACTCATCTGTTAGATTAAATTACTCTCTGCTAGTATTGATTATTTTCTGTTAATCTTTATTGATTGTAACTCACTGAAATTTATGAAGCCCCTAGACTATTATGTTGATTGTAAAAGGGAATATGCAGGTGTGTCCAATTTCAATCAAAGGGGAGGGTCTTGAGCCATTGATTTGACCAGCCTTTAAAAACCGCCCTTTACCTCCAGTCGGGGCCCTTGCAGGACCTTGTTCCTTGTGGGTGGTTGCTGGCGCCAGCCTAATAAACCTCTTTTCCATCTACCACAAGTGGAGTTGGGTTGCTTCACTGAGCGCGCCTCACAACACATCTCAGGATCTCCTTTCCAAGAATTCAAGCCACCATCCTGCCTCTTCCCACACTGATCCTCACCCCCACTCTTCTAGCTCATCAGAACAGCACCCACTCTCACCCATTCTTTCAGGCCACTCCCCTGCATCATAACTCTCTAGGTAAGAGTCTGTAGCCCCCACTGAATTAGAAGCCCCATCTGGCAGGCTCACTGGCTGCACTCCAAACCTAGCACAATTTCAGTACTTAACTGACATTCAGTCAACTAACAGAAATCCCAGAGAGCAGGGAACTGGACATCTGTATGAGGATTCCCCTGTTCATGGTATGCATAAATGAGCGCCCCCCTCTCCCATTTATGAGATTTTACACCGTTCGGCCTAGGAAGCCATTGTTAATGAAATGAAAGCGTCAATATTTCAGAACCACAGAAAACTTTAGAAAAGAAGCACCATTTTTAAAAACAGGTGGGTCACTAAGATAACCATGAAAGATGAGTTACACAATGGATGGAGCTGTTCTTTGGATCTACTTCATAAAGAATTTTGTCACCTGGGAAAGACATTTGAAAATACCATCCTATAAATAGAAGGATAAAAGCTGAGCTGTGAATAGAGCTGGCGTCCCCTGGGATGTGAAGGGACTGAAGAATAGTGTATATATAGTAAGCCTTCCAGCATGTTCTTCCTCAGCCCTCACAGGCCTCTCTGGGGTCATTTTAGACCACCACCACCCCACTTTTTTTTTCATAAGGAATCTGCAGCTAGAAATAAAGCTGCCTGGATTTTTTTTCCTGAGTAGGTGCAGGGTCATCAGAACACAGAGTAAAAAAACCTCTTCTCTCTTTCCTGTGTCCTACAAGCAGATGCATCAAATCTCCATAGAGCAAAATGAGTAATAAGAATGCCTGGCATGTACTGACTGCTTCCTGTGTGCCACACCTATGGGGCCGACTTGATGTTGGTTGTCTGTCCCCCAGGTTTGCTGCAGGTTACCAGCAGCAAAGCCTGGGAGACCAACGTTATCACCAAACAGATGGAGAAGCTGAAAGTGAGAGATGAAGATGCCCTAAGTTTGCAGGAACATCAAAATCGAGGTTTCAGTGCAAGTCTCTTTGACCCCATAACCCATCACCTGAAGTCGCCAGTGTTATCACCTCACTAAGACAGCGCCTGTCATAGGGACTGACTGTGGCTGCTCTCAGGGCAAGAGGAGGACACTGGGGGTAGCGAGGCAGCCGCTTCACTGGGCTTATGCTCTGCTGTGTCAGCAAAGACCCGGTTTATAAAGGTCCAGAGCCTGCCTTGTACGACTTTTCTGAAATATGCTAAATGTATGAGAAGTTCTGGGACCGATTCCAGCAAGGGGGTGGGGAGTGGAGGAACGGAGGGAGGGCTTTCGTACACCACCAAGCATTTCTCCAAACACCAGCTGGATGTCCTACAATTTAACTCAATTCTGACGCTTTCAGATTTCAGTCTAAAGGCTCCATCCTATGAGAACACCCCTCCCCCCACCTCGGCCCCGCCCGTGCTCCACCTACTGAAGATGCTCCACCTACTGAAGATGCTCCACCTACTGAAGATTGCTTTGGGTTTGCAGCCCAGAGCAATGAGCTACAAACCAAAGGTTCCAAAGACGTGTTTCATCTGCCAGAGTATATTTTAGATGCCAGTCACAAGATTGTTACCTATGCTTCTGATCAATTGGCTCTAAACCAGAAGCTGCCACAGCCCCCCTTTTGAGTTCTATTAATCTGCTAGAGCACTCACGCATACGAGCATGCTAAGTCGCTGCAGTTATGTCCAACTCTTTGCGACCCTGTGGACTATAGCCCATCAGGCTCCTCTGTCCATGAGCACGAATACTGGAGTGGGTTGCCATGCCCTCCTCCAGGGAATCTTCCTGACCCAGGGACCAAACCCGAGTCTCTTCAGTCTCCTGTATTGGCAGGTGGGTGCTTTACCACTGGCGCCACTTGGGAAATCCAGAGCAGCTCATGGAACTCAGGAACCTGTTTACTGACTAGACTACTCGTTTATCTCAAAAGATATCAAAGGATAGGAATCAACAGCCAGATTAAGAGATAGATGGGGTAAGGTTTCTTAACAAAGGAGCTTCTGTCCTCATGGAGTTTGGAGCCTGGCCTGGTGGCACTAGGCAATGTTCTGGTTCCCAAACCTGAAAGCTCTCTGAACCTCCTCCTTTGGGGTTTTGATGGATGCTTGCTTACACAGGCAAGATTGATTAAATATTGACCATTGGTGATCAATATAACCTCTAGTCCTTTTCCTTGGAGTACCAGCAGGTGGGACTGAAAGTTGGAACCTTCTATTCAGGATCAGTTCCCATGGCAACCAGCCTCCATCCTTGCTGCTTTCCCATACTCACCTCATTGACATAAACCACGCTGTGGTAGACAGCAGCTTGTTAGAAATAACCAGTCACCCATTTCACCTTTGTGGCTCAGGTTTTTAGCAACTGAGGAAAGGGGATCATAAATGTAAGGGCCTAGAGTCTCAAACCCATTCCATTGATCCACACATCTAAATTTATGTCATTGTTACTCTGTCTTGATATATACATATAGGTTTGCAGTAAGTTTTGAAGTTGAGAAGTATGAGCCCTCCTGAAAGGGTTTTTACCTCAATTTGAGACAAACCCAGGGTCTAGACCTGATTGAACCCTGCTTAGGACTTGAACCCACGTGGGCGGAGCTTGAATTCCAGCCAAAATCCTGGTTGGGACTTGAACCCATGTGACTGGGGCTTGAACCTAGTCAAAGCCTGGTTTGGGACTCAAACCCACATGGCTAAGGCTTAACCCCAGCCAAAACCCTGCTTTGACTTGAATCCATGTAGTCAGGACTCAATCCCCACCAAAACCCTGTCTGGGACTCCAACCCACGTGGCCGGGACTTAATCCAGCACTCACCCAACATCTGGACCCACTGAGGCTCAGGTTCTTCATGCCTCAATGCAGAATGAATTACCAAAGGGGGGGTTTTTGGCTTTAGCTCTGCTCTGCTCTCCCAATTGAGCGGGCAGCAATATTTATAGAATGGTAGAAGACCCCTCTTCCTGACCCAGGGACCAAACCCGAGTCTCTTCAGTCTCCTGTATTGGCAGGTGGGTGCTTTACCACTGGCGCCACTTGGGAAATCCAGAGCAGCTCATGGAACTCAGGAACCTGTTTACTGACTAGACTACTCGTTTATCTCAAAAGATATCAAAGGATAGGAATCAACAGCCAGATTAAGAGATAGATGGGGTAAGGTTTCTTAACAAAGGAGCTTCTGTCCTCATGGAGTTTGGAGCCTGGCCTGGTGGCACTAGGCAATGTTCTGGTTCCCAAACCTGAAAGCTCTCTGAACCTCCTCCTTTGGGGTTTTGATGGATGCTTGCTTACACAGGCAAGATTGATTAAATATTGACCATTGGTGATCAATATAACCTCTAGTCCTTTTCCTTGGAGTACCAGCAGGTGGGACTGAAAGTTGGAACCTTCTATTCAGGATCAGTTCCCATGGCAACCAGCCTCCATCCTTGCTGCTTTCCCATACTCACCTCATTGACATAAACCACGCTGTGGTAGACAGCAGCTTGTTAGAAATAACCAGTCACCCATTTCACCTTTGTGGCTCAGGTTTTTAGCAACTGAGGAAAGGGGATCATAAATGTAAGGGCCTAGAGTCTCAAACCCATTCCATTGATCCACACATCTAAATTTATGTCATTGTTACTCTGTCTTGATATATACATATAGGTTTGCAGTAAGTTTTGAAGTTGAGAAGTATGAGCCCTCCTGAAAGGGTTTTTACCTCAATTTGAGACAAACCCAGGGTCTAGACCTGATTGAACCCTGCTTAGGACTTGAACCCACGTGGGCGGAGCTTGAATTCCAGCCAAAATCCTGGTTGGGACTTGAACCCATGTGACTGGGGCTTGAACCTAGTCAAAGCCTGGTTTGGGACTCAAACCCACATGGCTAAGGCTTAACCCCAGCCAAAACCCTGCTTTGACTTGAATCCATGTAGTCAGGACTCAATCCCCACCAAAACCCTGTCTGGGACTCCAACCCACGTGGCCGGGACTTAATCCAGCACTCACCCAACATCTGGACCCACTGAGGCTCAGGTTCTTCATGCCTCAATGCAGAATGAATTCAGCAAGAGGCAGAGTGATAGGCAAGAAGAGGATTTATTAGGATAGGGTACTTGTAAGAGGTACAAGCGAACAGGCAGGAAAGCTCTGCTCTGCTCTCCCAATTGAGCGGGCAGCAATATTTATAGAATGGTAGAAGACCGCCCCCCCCCCCTCAAGTAGACACAGATGCAGGACATACATCATTGGTTGGTTCTTCGCTAGCTCCTCCTTCATCAGCTGTTTATACCCAGTCAAGCCTGCTTTACTGAACAAGGAGCAGCTCTCCTGAGTTATCGTCAACTCACTGGCCTCCCAACCTTTCTCAGGTGTCTGCCTTCTACCTACCATCCCCTACTAGGACTCTACAACCACCTACCTATTCTACTCTGTCCCTATCACTCCAGCTTTGTTATTTTCCAAGATTATTTGATATATTCTAGGTCTCTTGCATGTCTATGTGAATTTTATGATTAACCTGTTGATTTATGCAGAAACAGCAGTCGGGATTTTGAAAAGGATTATATTGAGTCTATAATTAATTAGGGGAGCTATTATCATCTTAACAGTAAGTCTTCTGCTCCCTGAACATGTGTGTTTTTCCATAGGTTTGCTTTGATTTCTTTCAGGAGTGTTTTATAGTTTCCAGCGTACAAATCTTATAATAATCTTACATATTTATTCTAAAATATTTCCATCATTTTGGTGCTATTGGATTGCATTGTGAATTGCACTTTCAGCCTATTCATTGCTAGTGTATAGAAATACAACTGAAATTTTGTGTATCCATCTTATATCCTAGATCTTGCTAAACTTTATTAGTTCTATTTTTTCTTGTTCCTGCTCTTGCTGTGAATTTTTCAGGATGCTCAGTATACACAATTATGTTATCTGTGAATAAAAATAGTTTTACTTTTTCCTTTCCAACCTGGATGTCTTTTCTTTCTTTCTCGTCTGATTGCCCTGGCTAGAACTTTCAATACAGTATTGAAAAGAAGTTATGAGATGACAGCAGAACTTTTTACCTTTCCAAACCTGGATGTCTTTTCTTTCTTTTTCGTCTATCCAGCACTCACCCAACATCTGGACCCACTGAGGCTCAGGTTCTTCATGCCTCAATGCAGAATGAATTCAGCAAGAGGCAGAGTGATAGGCAAGAAGAGGATTTATTAGGATAGGGTACTTGTAAGAGGTACAAGCGAACAGGCAGGAAAGCTCTGCTCTGCTCTCCCAATTGAGCGGGCAGCAATATTTATAGAATGGTAGAAGACCGCCCCCCCCCCCTCAAGTAGACACAGATGCAGGACATACATCATTGGTTGGTTCTTCGCTAGCTCCTCCTTCATCAGCTGTTTATACCCAGTCAAGCCTGCTTTACTGAACAAGGAGCAGCTCTCCTGAGTTATCGTCAACTCACTGGCCTCCCAACCTTTCTCAGGTGTCTGCCTTCTACCTACCATCCCCTACTAGGACTCTACAACCACCTACCTATTCTACTCTGTCCCTATCACTCCAGCTTTGTTATTTTCCAAGATTATTTGATATATTCTAGGTCTCTTGCATGTCTATGTGAATTTTATGATTAACCTGTTGATTTATGCAGAAACAGCAGTCGGGATTTTGAAAAGGATTATATTGAGTCTATAATTAATTAGGGGAGCTATTATCATCTTAACAGTAAGTCTTCTGCTCCCTGAACATGTGTGTTTTTCCATAGGTTTGCTTTGATTTCTTTCAGGAGTGTTTTATAGTTTCCAGCGTACAAATCTTATAATAATCTTACATATTTATTCTAAAATATTTCCATCATTTTGGTGCTATTGGATTGCATTGTGAATTGCACTTTCAGCCTATTCATTGCTAGTGTATAGAAATACAACTGAAATTTTGTGTATCCATCTTATATCCTAGATCTTGCTAAACTTTATTAGTTCTATTTTTTTCTTGTTCCTGCTCTTGCTGTGAATTTTTCAGGATGCTCAGTATACACAATTATGTTATCTGTGAATAAAAATAGTTTTACTTTTTCCTTTCCAACCTGGATGTCTTTTCTTTCTTTTTCTCGTCTGATTGCCCTGGCTAGAACTTTCAATACAGTATTGAAAAGAAGTTATGAGATGACAGCAGACATCCTTGTTCCTGAACTTGTGGGAAAAGTATTTAATCTTTCACCAGTAAGTACGATGTCAACTGTGGGTTTTTGGTAATTGCCATTATCAGGTTGAGGAAATTTCCTTTCTACTCCTATTTTATTATGTGTTTTTATCATGAAAGAGTGCTGCATTTTGTCAAATGCATTCTCTCCATCTATTGAGATAGGTGTGTTGTTTTTGTCTTTTAATCTATTAATATGGTTTCTTACATTAATTGATTTTGGAATTTGAACCAATCTTGCATCCTGGAGTAAATTAATTATGGTATATAATCCCTTTTATATGTTGCTGAGTTTAGCTTTTTATTATTTTATTGAGGATTTTGGCTCTATACAACAATTAATATTAGTCTGTATTTTTCTTTTTTGTAATTCTTTGTCTGGTTGTGGTATTGGGGTAATATTGGCTTCATGGAATGAATTGGAAAGTCTTTCCTCTGTTCTTTTTTTTTTTCCTTTTTGTTTTTGGTGGAGGGGGAAACGTTTGTGAAGGATTAGCTTTACTTGCTTTTTGTTTTTTTAAAGATTTATTTATTTATTTATTTATTTAGGACGGGGGTCGGGTTGGGGAGGGAGGGGAGCGGGCGGGCCACTTCTATTGGTCTTTCATTTCTCTATTTTCATCCGTCTTTGTTCTTTGGCTCCTGTGGGCCTCCCATCACGGTGGTGTCTGTCATCGCAGAGCGCCGGCTCTGGGCGCATGCGCTCCAGAGCGCTGGCTCGGTAATTGGACACATCAGTCCAGCCGCTCCGCGGCACGTGGGATCTTCCCAGGCCAGGGATCGAACCGGTGCCCCTTGCACTGCAAGGCGGTGTCCTTACCCACTGGACCACCAGGGGAAGCCCTTTACTTGCTTTTTAAAGCTTTAGATGGAGTTCATCAGAGAAGCCAGATTTTCAGTATATTCATGTTGTGCAGCCATCACAGCAACCTAATTTTAGAGCATTTCTATCACCCCAAAGAGAAACCCTATGCCCATTAGCAGTAACGCTTTCTCCAGCCCTAGGCAACCCTATGTTTTTTTTTGATTGCCCTGGCTAGAACTTTCAATACAGTATTGAAAAGAAGTTATGAGATGACAGCAGACATCCTTGTTCCTGAACTTGTGGGAAAAGTATTTAATCTTTCACCAGTAAGTACGATGTCAACTGTGGGTTTTTGGTAATTGCCATTATCAGGTTGAGGAAATTTCCTTTCTACTCCTATTTTATTATGTGTTTTTATCATGAAAGAGTGCTGCATTTTGTCAAATGCATTCTCTCCATCTATTGAGATAGGTGTGTTGTTTTTGTCTTTTAATCTATTAATATGGTTTCTTACATTAATTGATTTTGGAATTTGAACCAATCTTGCATCCTGGAGTAAATTAATTATGGTATATAATCCCTTTTATATGTTGCTGAGTTTAGCTTTTTATTATTTTATTGAGGATTTTGGCTCTATACAACAATTAATATTAGTCTGTATTTTTCTTTTTTGTAATTCTTTGTCTGGTTGTGGTATTGGGGTAATATTGGCTTCATGGAATGAATTGGAAAGTCTTTCCTCTGTTCTTTTTTTTTTTCCTTTTTGTTTTTGGTGGAGGGGGAAACGTTTGTGAAGGATTAGCTTTACTTGCTTTTTGTTTTTTTAAAGATTTATTTATTTATTTATTTATTTAGGACGGGGGTCGGGTTGGGGAGGGAGGGGAGCGGGCGGGCCACTTCTATTGGTCTTTCATTTCTCTATTTTCATCCGTCTTTGTTCTTTGGCTCCTGTGGGCCTCCCATCACGGTGGTGTCTGTCATCGCAGAGCGCCGGCTCTGGGCGCATGCGCTCCAGAGCGCTGGCTCGGTAATTGGACACATCAGTCCAGCCGCTCCGCGGCACGTGGGATCTTCCCAGGCCAGGGATCGAACCGGTGCCCCTTGCACTGCAAGGCGGTGTCCTTACCCACTGGACCACCAGGGGAAGCCCTTTACTTGCTTTTTAAAGCTTTAGATGGAGTTCATCAGAGAAGCCAGATTTTCAGTATATTCATGTTGTGCAGCCATCACAGCAACCTAATTTTAGAGCATTTCTATCACCCCAAAGAGAAACCCTATGCCCATTAGCAGTAACGCTTTCTTTCTCCCAGCCCTAGGCAACCAGTGCCCTACTTTTTGTGTTTATAGATTTGCCTATTCTGAATATTTTAAACAAATGAAGTCACACAAAAATATGGCATTTATGACCAGTTTCCTTCACTGAGCAAATTGCTTTCAGGGTTCATCACCCTTGTATTAATTCTTCATTCCTGTTAATTGCTGAGTAACATTCTATTGCATACATATACCAAATTATTTTCATCATCAAACACGAGACAGGTGAGTTGTTTCCACTTTGGGCTACTATGAATAATGCAGCTATAAACATTGTGAACAAGTTTTTGTGTGAGTCAGCAATGTTTTTTAAACTATGATTGAAAAATCTTATCCAGCATTTTGGTTGTTTTTGTCAGTTTTTCCAGAAACAGAAATTGAGTTATGGCTTTTCCCACCTAACTTATGCTGCCTTTATAAATAACCCTTGAACCAAAAAGCATTTGGTAGCCCAGCATAAATCCCCAGCAGTTCCATAACTGAAGGCTTTATGCAGGGGAATTCAGGAAATCTGCCCATCTATAAATACCACTCATTAATGAATAGTTTTGAGCATCTACTGTGTATGGTCCAAACCCTGTATGAAGATGCAAGAGATTATGAGACCGATTTGACTCCTACCTCAGAGAGCTTACATTTTAACAGAAAATAAACAAGCAAGCTGCAAATAATTAAGTGCAATGGAAAAAGAAGAATAAGGCAATATGGGAGGGAATTGGAGGACTCAGAACCCAATGTGGGAAGGGCAGGAATGTCTCCCCAGAGGCAACAGGAGCTACTTCAATTGTGTGTTTATGAGGTAGGAGGCAGACTTGAGAATAAAGCATCCTTCCACTGTTCATGGTCTCTTATGCAGAGACCCTGATGGAGAAATACCATTCAACAACCCAGGTCCTCCTCCTGGTAGGACAATGAGTTTAGCACAGTGCGTGGCCAAGACATAGCAGGTTCTCTCTGTGTGTGCACATTTAGGGACACATGCACACACAAAATGAATGAAATATGCTAAACGTAACTGTGACCCCCAAGGCAATTATGATCTAGGCATCTTGCTGGACTTACAGACTTCTGCATGTAAGTTTCTCCTTCAAGGACAGAGCAGAATCAGGGAATGTAAAGTTTGTTCTTCAGTTCTAGGTTGCAGGACTGTCTAAAAGAACTTTCTGTAAAGATAGAAATGTTCTGGCTCTGTGCTCTGTCATATGGTATCCACTAGTCACACACGGCTACTGATCACTTGAAATGTAGCCAGTGTGACTGAATTTTTATTTTCATTTTTATTTAGTTTTAATCAACTTAAATAGTCACACATGGCTAGTGGCTCCTCTGCCAGACAATTACCAGAATTACCATGACATTTATTTATGGGCGCAGTTACCACCTCACTTGTCCTTTACTGTTGATTTTGATCCTCACAACAGTTTCATGAGAGACACCAGGCATAGTTAACCTCATTTTACAAGAAAGCAAACTGAGGCTCAGACTTGCCCCCAGCTAATGACTGAGCTTTGTTTAGAGACCTGGGCTCGTGAACAGTCTGAGAGAGTGAGATTCTCACCCTTTAGACATCAGAAGATGACCAGGAAGCCCAAATAATCTCTCATTGCATTGATAAGACTATTTAAAGAGTTGGGCAGGTGCTGGCAGTCAGCATCCGACTAGCAGAACTATTAAGTCTCCACCCTGGAGGAAGAATGGTGGTCATTTCCGTGGTCAACCACTAGAGGGGACTGCTGTCGGAGCAACAAGTTCTGACATTAGGTCATCTCTTTTATTCTAGACTTTTCACAGGTGAAACAGGTGGTCAACTTCTTGTTGTTATTTCTATGACATGGACAGGAACTGGCTCCCAGATATCTTTTGCTGAGGTTCAATTTTCTGAAAATAGGCTTGAACGGCAGAAAGAAAGGATAGGAATGTAATGAGAAGGGCAGTATTTAGGGAAAGAATACATCACTGAGAATATAGGAGCAGAGGAAACTGAAGACAACCTCAATTACTAGCCCAACCGCTCCCCAACGTTGACAAGAAAACACATCAAGACTTAGAAGGACTCCCATTATCCCCCCTGTGGGAAACTGGGAGGGTTGCACATTCTCCAGAGACAAGGCCCCAGCCTCCAAATTTGAATATTTTCATTTTATCCCAAGAAGTAAAGTTCTCCCCCTGGGTCTTAAGCAACAGCTCTATTCTCTTTCCCCATATAAACCTGTGAACAAGTTAGACAAGGGAGCCACAAGGACCCCATTCTGTCAGAAACTGAGCCCGGTGACCTGCCTCGGAGCACTCAGCTGGCAAATGGCAAAAGCAGTGTAGAATGGGGTCTGAGTGACTTGCCCTGACCTGTAGGGTTGTATGGGTTGGTCACTAGCCAGTTGTAGGAGGTGATATGAACTTAGGCGTCTCCACAGATGTGTATGTTTGCTATCATAGCTTTCCAGCAAATGGTAGTCAAAGGTCTCGAGGAAGAGTGCCTTTCCTAATTTGCAAGAAATGCCATTTGATCTCTCGGCAGTCCTGCTGTGTCTGCAGTTGCTCCTTTGTAAGGAAGTAGAACCATGATGGGAGGTTCCAGAAGCCCAGAAGATCAGCCTTGAGAGCTGCTCCGGCCCAGTTGGCCCTTCATTAGCTCACGGTAATGCTATGAGGGTCCATGAGATCCTGCCGAATCAGAGTCAGACCTTTAGAGGTTGGAGGTCAGTGGAAGACGTCCTTCAGTGAGGAAGAATTTGCTAATATAGTAATTAAAGAGAAGAAAAGAAAGAATGAATGAAAGAATGAAAAAGAAAAAAAACATCTCTTCTTTTTGTAAAGATTTTTTTTTTTTTTTTGATGTGGACTGTTTTTAAAGTCTTTACTGAATTTGTCACAAATCACTTCTGTTTTTGGTTTCTTGGCCACTAGGCATGTGGGATCTTAACCTTCCCAGCTAGAGACTGAACCCCCATCCCCTACATGGGAAGGCAAAATCTTAAGCACTGGACCGCCAGGAAGTCTGTCCCATTGCTTCTTGACCAGGAAAGGATCCAAAGCACCAGCTAATGAGCTTAGACTGTACAGGCAGCCAGACTGTGGCCAAATCTTGCCTCCATCACCTACCTGCTGGCCGACAGAGAGTAGGTTCCTTACCTTCTTTATTTGTCAAAGGTAGGCGGGAAGGGTCACACTTTTTCAAAGATTGTTGTGAGGATTAAATGAAATAATGGACTTTTCAAAGATTGTTGTGAGGATTAAATGAAATAATGGACACAGGGCTCGCCACACTGCCAGGCAGTGGCAAGGCTCCACAGAGTTCAGCCGCCATCATGGCTCTTGGATTTCAAGTCAGCAGTCAAAGCTGTAAACCCGGAGGACTGGACTTGGCATGTGGAATCTATGGACTCAGAGCCAAGGACCCCTCCGCCATCCCAGTTGCAGCTGGAGGAGACTGTGCAGCTGAGGAGGCCCTACCCCCAATTCTTCACAGGAAAGTTGTTGAGAAGGATGACCTCTCCTGGGTGTGCCATGAATGCAAGGCCCTGACTTTTCTTTACCCAGACCGCTTTTCAGAGTGATATTTGCGGCAAGCACCCTTGAGGCGTGGGGTAATGTCCCCCTATGGACAGAGAAGGCTGGTACCACGCTCTGAAAGCATGGCTGCTTCGAGCCCAGGGATCTCCAGCTTGGATGCAAACCCCCTGCATGGAGAGCATCCACCTGGGCCCCTCTGAGTGGCCCTGTGTGATATTGTCCCCAGTGGTGTGGGGATGTGGGAGACGGATGCCAACATGATACTCAGCCTGCTTTCTGTGCCCTGAATAACGAAGTCCCTTGTCTCTGTCTCAGGGGTGTCGTGTCTTCTGCCAGACTCCCTGCAACAGGAACAGCCTAGCTTATTCCTTGGGAAGTGAGGCAAAATCCCAGACCCAGATAGAAGGTTTGGGAGCCTTTCATTTGGAGGCGGGGACAAATTCCTCTCCTCCCAAACAGATTTGTCATTTAGAAATTTTTATTTTTAATGTTCTTATTAATATATATTTGATTTACAACACAGTTTAAGGCATACAATAATTCTCCCTATATACACATATGTACATGTATATACTTTTTCTGAGTTATTCAGATGTTCATCCAAAGCACCAGGCCCTAATGAGCTTAGACTGTACAGGCAGCCAGACTGTGGCCAAATCTTGCCTCCATCACCTACCTGCTGGCCGACAGAGAGTAGGTTCCTTACCTTCTTTATTTGTCAAAGGTAGGCGGGAAGGGTCACACTTTTTCAAAGATTGTTGTGAGGATTAAATGAAATAATGGACTTTTCAAAGATTGTTGTGAGGATTAAATGAAATAATGGACACAGGGCTCGCCACACTGCCAGGCAGTGGCAAGGCTCCACAGAGTTCAGCCGCCATCATGGCTCTTGGATTTCAAGTCAGCAGTCAAAGCTGTAAACCCGGAGGACTGGACTTGGCATGTGGAATCTATGGACTCAGAGCCAAGGACCCCTCCGCCATCCCAGTTGCAGCTGGAGGAGACTGTGCAGCTGAGGAGGCCCTACCCCCAATTCTTCACAGGAAAGTTGTTGAGAAGGATGACCTCTCCTGGGTGTGCCATGAATGCAAGGCCCTGACTTTTCTTTACCCAGACCGCTTTTCAGAGTGATATTTGCGGCAAGCACCCTTGAGGCGTGGGGTAATGTCCCCCTATGGACAGAGAAGGCTGGTACCACGCTCTGAAAGCATGGCTGCTTCGAGCCCAGGGATCTCCAGCTTGGATGCAAACCCCCTGCATGGAGAGCATCCACCTGGGCCCCTCTGAGTGGCCCTGTGTGATATTGTCCCCAGTGGTGTGGGGATGTGGGAGACGGATGCCAACATGATACTCAGCCTGCTTTCTGTGCCCTGAATAACGAAGTCCCTTGTCTCTGTCTCAGGGGTGTCGTGTCTTCTGCCAGACTCCCTGCAACAGGAACAGCCTAGCTTATTCCTTGGGAAGTGAGGCAAAATCCCAGACCCAGATAGAAGGTTTGGGAGCCTTTCATTTGGAGGCGGGGACAAATTCCTCTCCTCCCAAACAGATTTGTCATTTAGAAATTTTTATTTTTAATGTTCTTATTAATATATATTTGATTTACAACACAGTTTAAGGCATACAATAATTCTCCCTATATACACATATGTACATGTATATACTTTTTCAGATGATTTTTCTTTGTAGGTTATTACAAGATGTTGAATATAATTCCCTGTGCTATACAGCACACCCCTGTTGTTTACGTATTTTGTATATAGTGGTGTGTATCCATTAATCCCAAATTTCTCATTTATCTCCCTCCCATCCACTTTCCCCTTTGGCAACCATAAATTTGTTTCTATATTTTGGAGTCTGTGTTTGTTTTGTAAGTAAATTCATTTGTATTTTTTAAGATTCCACATAAAAGTGATATCATGTGATAGTTTATCAGTTCTTCAGTCAGTATGATGATCTCTATGTCTGTCCATGCTGCTACAAATCGTATTATTTCATTCTTTTTCATGGCTGAGTAATATGCCATATTGTGTAGGAGTATGTGTGTGTGTGTGTATACCACATCTTATTGACCCAAACATCTGTCAATACAGCATATAGTAGCTCTTTTTTTTAGTTTTGTG
The DNA here is from genome assembly GCA_022376925.1 of Tragulus kanchil. NCBI lineage: Eukaryota > Metazoa > Chordata > Mammalia > Artiodactyla > Tragulidae > Tragulus > Tragulus kanchil. The sequence goes on from JAIOJX010000006.1 coordinate 83,710,825, forward strand.
TGTGTGTGTGTGTGTGGTTTTATTTATTTATTTTTATTTTTTTTTAAGATTTATTTATTTACTTACTTTGGGGGGAGGTGGGGAGGGAGGGGAGCAGGCGTGCCACTTCTATTGGTCTTTCATTTGTCTATTTTCATTCATCTTTGTTCTTTGGCCCGTGTGGGCCTCCCATCACGGTGGCCTCTGTTGTCGCAGAGCATTGATTCTGGGCGCATATGCTCCAGAGCTCCAGCTCGGTAATTGGGCACATCGGTCCAGCTGCTCCGCGGCACGTGGGATCTTCCCAGACCAGGGATCCAACCGGCACCCCTTGCACTGCAAGGCGGTGTCCTTACCCACTGGACCACCAGGGAAGCCCCGGTTTTATTTTTTTATTGAAGTATAATTGCTTTACAATGTTGTGTTAGTTTCTGCTGTACAAGGAAGTAAATAAGCTGGATACATACATTCTCTCCTCTTGGGTAGACTCTGCAACAGGAACAGCCTAGCTTATTCCTTGGGAAGTGAGGCAAAATCCCAGACCCAGATAGAAGGTTTGGGAGCCTTTCATTTGGAGGCGGGGACAAATTCCTCTCCTCCCAAACAGATTTGTCATTTAGAAATTTTTATTTTTAATGTTCTTATTAATATATATTTGATTTACAACACAGTTTAAGGCATACAATAATTCTCCCTATATACACATATGTACATGTATATACTTTTTCAGATGATTTTTCTTTGTAGGTTATTACAAGATGTTGAATATAATTCCCTGTGCTATACAGCACACCCCTGTTGTTTACGTATTTTGTATATAGTGGTGTGTATCCATTAATCCCAAATTTCTCATTTATCTCCCTCCCATCCACTTTCCCCTTTGGCAACCATAAATTTGTTTCTATATTTTGGAGTCTGTGTTTGTTTTGTAAGTAAATTCATTTGTATTTGTTAAGATTCCACATAAAAGTGATATCATGTGATAGTTTATCAGTTCTTCAGTCAGTATGATGATCTCTATGTCTGTCCATGCTGCTACAAATCGTATTATTTCATTCTTTTTCATGGCTGAGTAATATGCCATATTGTGTAGGAGTATGTGTGTGTGTGTGTATACCACATCTTATTGACCCAAACATCTGTCAATACAGCATATAGTAGCTCTTTTTTTTAGTTTTGTGTGTGTGTGTGTGTGTGGTTTTATTTATTTATTTTTATTTTTTTTTAAGATTTATTTATTTACTTACTTTGGGGGGAGGTGGGGAGGGAGGGGAGCAGGCGTGCCACTTCTATTGGTCTTTCATTTGTCTATTTTCATTCATCTTTGTTCTTTGGCCCGTGTGGGCCTCCCATCACGGTGGCCTCTGTTGTCGCAGAGCATTGATTCTGGGCGCATATGCTCCAGAGCTCCAGCTCGGTAATTGGGCACATCGGTCCAGCTGCTCCGCGGCACGTGGGATCTTCCCAGACCAGGGATCCAACCGGCACCCCTTGCACTGCAAGGCGGTGTCCTTACCCACTGGACCACCAGGGAAGCCCCGGTTTTATTTTTTTATTGAAGTATAATTGCTTTACAATGTTGTGTTAGTTTCTGCTGTACAAGGAAGTAAATAAGCTGTACGGATACATACATTCTCTCCCTCTTGGGTCTATCCCCCCACCGCCATCCATGTAAGTCATCATAGAGCACTGGGCTGACCTCCTATGCTTTATATCAGGTTCTCAATAGCTATCTGTTTCACACATGCTAGTGTATATATGTCAGTCCTCATCTCCCTGTCTGTCCCACCTCCCCTTCTCCCCCTCGGTCCATATCTGTTCTCTACATCTGTGGCTCTATTCCTTTTCTGGAAATGGATTCATCTGTATCGTTTTTCTAGATTTCACATGTATGCATTAATGTATGAATATGATATTTGCTTTCCTCTTTCTGACTTATTTCATTCCATATGACAGACTCTAGATCCATCTACATCTCTACAAATGACCTAATTTTGTTCCTTCTCAAGGCTAAGGAACATATGTTGTCTATCTGTTCCACATCTGCTTTACCCATTCATCTGTTGTTGGGCATTTAGATGGCTTCTGGCTGTTGTAAGTACTGCTGCAGCGAACACTGGGGCACACGTGCCATTCTGAATTATGGCTTTCTCCAAGTATATGCCCAGTAGTGGGATTGCTGGGTCATATGATAGCTCTCTTTTTAATTTTTAAGGAACTTCCATACTTTTCTCTTTAACGGCTATACCTATTTACATTTCTACCAATAGTGGGAATGTCCATATCCTCTCCAGCATTTATAGAAATCCTTGAAGTTGCATTGGACTATCAAACACATTAGGGGCAGGAGAACACGTTGAAATGTATTGACGCACCCACCCTTCCCCACAAACATCCCCTTTGGCATCAGCACAGTCTTGGATGGGGCCCCCTGAGTCAGGCAGGCAGGTGCGTTGCCTTAGCAGGCTGACCACCCTGGCCCATGGCTGACTGTGTCCTAGAGGGTGCTGCTGGTGTTGGGGAGGGAGCTGGGTAAGCCTGTAATGCTTTGTTGATTCTGGAGTGTGCAGACTATCCTGCTTCCTAGGAAAGGTCTGAGGCTGAGTGGGTCAGCTTCCAAGAGATTTCAAAATTCTACGTGACTGATCTTCAGCATTATTACAGAGGAGCTGAAACTGGGAATTTGAAATCGCAAACATCAAAGGTCTCCTCTTTTTGTTTTATTAACCATTCTGAATGTGTACTTTGCTGTTAACTGCCTGGGATCCTTGTGAGAAAGATGAAAGATAAAAACAAGCAAGCAAACAAATGTCAAAAAGGCAGAAAACTCACAATCAAATCTCCTGAGGGAGACCCTGGCCAAGTTCAAAGGAGGTGAGTGAAGGGAAGGATGGAGATTCTGAGAACATGAACATGCTCTTTGAAAGCTATGTGTAAACAGAAGTTCTGTAAAACTCCCACTTGAAACTCAAGGAGGGGTGGAAAGGAGCATTCCTTGTCTCTGGATTCTCATGGGGCCACGACTGCTGTCAAGAAGGTGGAAATTTAAGGCATATCTATAGTCTTTCATGTTGATTCTTGTTTTTTAAAAAGGAAAGGAACAACAGACAGATTCAGCTGATGAGGAAGACTGCAGAGTTGATACTGTAGAAAGACAGGAGGCATTCTCACATTTGAAATTGTCAGGAGTCTGACAACACGGGTGCACAGTAATGACACCCCAAGGTCTGGTTTTGAGGTGTTTGGAAGAATGCAATTCTCTGGATTCTCTAATTGTGGGCGTCAGGCAAGGGCAAGCTGCCTGGGCTGAGCCTGAAGGCCTCCTGTGCTTATCTTACTTGAGACCGTGAGTGATATGTGATTAGAGGGACCTAAGTCACCAGCTGGGGCAAGAGGAGAGACACACCTAAGCAAATCACCAGGACAGGAGGGCATTGGGTATAGGACAGCAGGAACGAAGGACAGGAACCCAGATGGGAGGCTCCCAGTCTCTCCTCTCCGCTATGTCCTCTCAGCATTGCATACAGACTCCTGGGAACTTGTCCACCAGGTTCCAGCTCTACGAGCAGAGGAATGCAGCCTGACTCGAGCTGGAAAGAGCAGCATACAGGCAGATGCAGAGTGCTAAGGAGAACCGTGTGCCCCCTTGTGTACGACCAGACAGCTTTCTTTCTCCTTGAAAGCAAAAGAGGGTTGGGTTAAGAATGGAGGTCACAAGTGGTAAGATGCTGGCGATTACAGGTGGCCATATCCATAGCTCATCTGTAGCTCTTTTGTTAACCCAAAGAGCAGGAGCCTGAATCTAGGGCTCCTGCCTTCAGGCGACACAGCTATGTGGGCCCTGACTTCGTGCATCACTTACACCCTTGTGTTTGGAGCCAGCTCTCTGCGCTTTCCAGCCTCTGTGAAGGTGCACAGTGTCTGCAAACTATCCCCCTCCCCACCATCTCATTGGCTGGCTTCTTCCTTGCATCTGGGTGGACACACTGATTGCACCTCCACCCCCATAAAGCCAGCAAAATAAGTGGCTTCCTGGACTTCTGCAGAAAACAGTGCATGTCCCTGGAGCATGAGAGCTCACCAAGGCATCAATCCCAAGGAGCCCTGGGCACCAGCCTCCACACTCAGAACAGTAGCTGGCATCCCTCACGTGCTTTCTCCTGGCTAAGGTCTGCCCTGGCCACTACTCAGGTGTGTCTTATATGCTTGGTGGGAACCTCAATGGGAAATAGACTGTATTTTCATGTTGTAGGTGAGGTTGCTGGGGCACTGAGTGGTTGAGTGCTAGGCTCACTCAACATAGTAAATAGTGGAACTGTCTTCCACTCAACGAGTCTGACTCCAGAGAGGGGCCTTCCTGACCCCTCCATGGCCAAAGGTGCCACTGAGGAGAGAGGCTGTCAGTTCATCTGTTCATGTCATCATATTGCTGAATGAGGAAGGGATTCATAGCAGGGAGGTGGGAAGTCCCTTCGGGGTGATGTCCTCTCTGTACAGCATCAATTAATACATTTAAGTGAAATAACAGCAACAATAATAATACCGGTGACTATTTAATTAGTTACTGCACTGAGAGTACTTAGCACAGAGCTCAGCCCTTGATAAGTGGCAACAGTCAGCTCTGCCTCCTTGGTAGCTGCACGGATGGCACAGGAAATGCCCAGCATCTGACATCTATGAGGCAGACACAATGCGAATTCAACTGGTCCTCAGGTCTGTTCATTCAGCTGCCTATTCAGCTCTGGAGTCACATGCCCTTCTCACTGGTGACAGCACTCCAGAGCAGAACAATGACTTTGAATGTCTGTGTTCGTGTTTTCCTCCCCATGGCTGAAGTTACAGCAGAGAGAGGACATGGGGCCTTGGGGCGGTTAGACTTGAACACAGAATCCAGCCATGTCACTTCTCGGTGTGCGATATCAGGCAGACCTCGTGACATTTCCAAGCCTCAGTTTCCTGATATATAAAATGGGCAAGATAAGGGCTTCCCTGGTGGTCCAGTGGGTGGAGAGTCTGCCTTGCAGTGCAAAGGGTACTGGTTTGATCCCTGGCCCGGGAAGATCCCACATGCCACACAATGACTTGACTGGTGTGTCCATTTATGAGCCAGAGCTTTGGAGGGCATGTGCCCAGAGCCAGTGCTCTGCAACGAGAGAGGCCACTGCAACGGGAGGCCCACACAGGCCAAAGAATAAAGATGGATGAAAATGAATGAATATATAAATAAAATAATAAAAGAGGCCGATATTTTTTTTTTTTAAATGGGCAAGATAACACCTACTTCCTAGGCAGGGGGAGAGGAAGACGAGAAGATGTATGTAAAATTTTACAATATTGGGTCTGGCATGTACCTACTGTGACAGACTTTGTTTTCCAAAATAGTCATGGTACTAGATATATCTCCAGTCCCTTGTGCTCTTCTAGAGCTTTGCCATTGCCACTTGAAGAGATCAAATCTACCCTGCCCGGCCCCCCACCTGATCTTGAACCTGAAAGTGATGAATAGGCAGACTTGGTAAGGAGGCCAGCGGTTTCCGAGGAGGAGGAGGAACATTTTCTAGCCTAAAATGTTTGCCATGGTAAAGATCTTCTCTGAAACTAACTTTATTGTTTATGGATGCAAACTATTTTACACTGGAATGTCTCATCTAGTCCTGAGGTTCAGAGACCATCCTCTGGCTAATCTTATGTTAATATTGTGGGTGTGGGTCTAGTAAGACCTTTATAGCCTTAAAATATTCTTTTGATCTATTGTTAATAACAAACTGGAAAAGTACTAAATGCCTCACCTAAACTAGCTGCTGAGGTACTCTTCTATTCCCTTTCTAGTTCTTTCAGCTGGACGCTTTCTCTATCCTCCTCCCTTTTTTTTTTTTTTTTTAATAAACCTTTTACTGCCTGCAGCTCTGAGTGACCAAAGCCAAGTCTTTTTGATTTCAGTGTGAAATCTTCTCCTTTGGAGATCAAGAATTCGACATTGTTCACAGTAAGCTATCTACTGCCATCTATCAAACCCTTGGGAGATCCTTATAAATGCCTTGGCAAATAGTTGTGGCAGGGTGATGCTGTGTGACATCTGAGGCCAGGTCATAAAAGGCAGTATGTCTTCTGTCTGGCTCTCACTCTCCCCATGTGCCCTGGACACTCAAAACTACTGTGTAAAAGGTGCACCCTGAGGTCCATCCATCCTTGCCGTGCTTGACAGACCCTTGGAGAGACCACCATGGGAGACGCCCCAGGTCTCCCCACTCTTGTATCCCCCATGCTTTTGAGCCACCCCAACTGAGCCAAGAAGAGCCAAGTAGAACTTATCCTCACCCCACACCAAGGCCTATCTCAGTTACAAAGTTTTGGGCAAAATACACAGTTGTTTTACACCATGAAGGTTAAGAGCAATTGTGACATGGCCATAAGAAACTGAGATACCCAGTGTCCTTACTTCTTCACTGTGTTGACTCAGTGCAGCCCGTGGTTATCTTCCCACAAAAGAGCATCAGTTGGATCACAGTCCTGATTAGATACACCTTTGCCAGCTCTCAGCACCTATGACCACAGGACCAAGGCCAGTGTCTTTGGCACAGCAGACCACATCAGCCTCATCCCCAGTGGCCTTGGTGTCCAGAATGCACATCTCTGTGTGTGCCTCTGTGCCCGCTCTCCCCTCTGCTCTAACCTCTTTCTTTTTTCGCACAACCACGTTCAACTCACACATCACCTGCCTGTCTATTTCTCTGCCTTTTCAGACCAACAGAGCAACCTGTACAACCCATGAGTTTGACATTTACTATGCGTGGCATTGTGGCCCTCTCTGGTGTTTTCACCCAGACTATGAGCTTTGGGACATTCGTTGTGGAGGGCAGGTATAACCTCCAGTTTATTTTTGTATCCTTCTTCTAACACAGTAAGGGTACATTGAGCTAACGTGTGTGCATTTTGTTTAAGCATGTTTTTCAGTATGAATCATGATGGTTTTTTTTTTTAACACTATAAACTAGGTGTTTTTTTCGTTTGTTTTGCCTTTTTTTTTTTTAATTTGTTTATTTGGCTGCATTAAGTCTTAGTGGTGGATGTGAGATCTTTGTTGTGTCATGTGGATCTTTTGTTGCAGCGCACAGACTCTCTCTAGTTGTGGCGCACAGGCTTAGCTGCTGTGGCACATAGGATCTTCGTTCCCTGACCAGGGGTTGAACCTGTGTCCCATACATTGCAAGGTGGATTCTTAACCACCGTAACACAAGGAAAGTCCTGAATCATGAGTTGTTTGTGACACTTTGAGAATCAGTATATGGCCTGTGATCCCCCCAGACTCTGATGGGAGGTGTCCCTCCAACCCTGTTTCTTAAATGTAAAGGGGGCCTGCATCTGCCATCAGTGCTGTTGTCCCCGAGAAGCCCCTGTCTGTTTTCACGGGCCATCTTGCTGCATAGGCATTTTGATCTCAGCCCTGCTGTAAGGTCACAGGCTTTGAGGCTGTCAAAGGAAGAGTCCTGGTGCTCTCTGCTGGGATCCCACGACTCTGGACTCCACCCTCCTGGCTCTGATACTGGGAGGAATTCCAGCTTGCAAGCCTGGAAGGATGCCTCTGTGAATATTTAGACACACGAGTCAGATATGAAGCTCTTCTTGGGTGATGGCCTGATTGATCCACATCATACCCATCACTTCTCTGTTTACTGGTCCCAGGCAGGAAAGGTTACAGGACTCCAAAAAGACCTGGTACCCACACAGCATCAGCCCAGATGGGTCGCTCTGCTCCAAAAGCATGAAAAGGGCTGCAGGAGGGCCCAGCTCTAATTCAACTCAGCCAACACTTCACCATGACCTTACGAAGGTGCCCCAGGTCTCTGTTCTCATTTTCCCAATTGTGTGACAAGGAATCTCATAGCCATCCCTAGGCAGCAATAATAGTATAGAATCAAATAGCACGAGGGTTTCCCTGGCGGCTCAGCTGGTAAAGAACCTGCCTGTCAATGCAGGAGACATGAGAGACATTTGATCCCTGGGTCGGGAAGATCCCCTGGAGAAGGAAGTGGCAACCCATTCTAGTATTCTTGCCTGGAGAATCTCATGGACAGAGGACCCTGGCCAGCTGCAGTCCATGGGGGTCACAGAGTTGGACAAGACGGAGCCTGTACGCACTCCACCCCACTCCACTCCCCAAAGCAACAAAGGACATACTTAGGTTCATTTTGCACAGGGCAGGGATATTACTAAGTAGAGATTTCACGTTTATCAGCCACTCATTGGCTATCTGGTGATACTCTACAGAAAGCGGCTGTGGGTGGTGTCTGTTACCAGAAGCCCTAATGCAAAGGGCCCCCCTTCAGCCACTGTGATGCTCTTGATGGAGGGGGACAGAGAGGATGGAGTGCTGGCTGGCTCTGCCATTTCCGCTGTTGTTACTGATGTGTGACGTCAGTTACACTGCCTGGACTGCTGTGACATGTGCCCTGAGCTCGTGAATCCAATGGGAAACGGGGAGCAGTGATGAGACAGTGGGAAGAAATGGGAAGGAAATGTTTGTATTTTTCAAGATTTAAACTATTGACTTCAAATCTTAAAATGATTATTATTATTTGGCCTTACGGTATGGCCAAAGCTGGGGGTTTAGATTGCTAAACAGGGATCAAACCCAGACCCGTGGCAATGAAAGCACAGAGTTCCAACCACTGGACTTCCGGGGGGATTTCCCCCCAAAGTTTTTAAAAATAAAGATACTGCTGAGGGCTATTGCCTCCAACGACCTCCTTCCAGGTGAAATGAAATTGAGAAAGTAAACAGACCAGGGAGAAGGAGGGCAGAGAGGACCAAGGGCTCCTCCCCTCTCCGTGGCCCTCCTGGAGAGGCTGGGACAGGACGGCTGGTGGGCTCTGCTGTGGTGGAGCCTGCAGAGAAAGCATGAGTAGAGAAAGAAAGAGAATCTGCACAGTGACCACGTGTGTATGAATAACTGGATTAACTAGCTGTCCACCTGAAACTAACCCTGTAAGTCAACTACAGTTCAACATAAAACAAAATAAAAAAATGTATCTTCTCCCCTTCCAACTCCGCAAAAAAAAGATAGAAAAGGAAAAATATTCAGTCTGGGCTCCCTCACTGAGACCTGATTGTAATCTCACCACACACAAGCGTTGGTGGAACCTCTCTTCCTCCCCCACACACTCCCGCCCTGGCTGGAGATGGCAATTGCTGGCTGGGGACCATCAGAAAAATGCTTGCTTCCTAGTTGCCAAGGGTGCTGGGGTCTCAACAGGTTTGTCCAGGAACCTGGTGCACATACCCCAACAAAAATGAGCAGGGAGCAATTTGCTTTCTGGACCCGGGACCTCAATGAGACTCAAATGCAGAGGCTGCATGATATAATGGGAAAATCTTGACTTGTAGGCACCCAAGCCTCGGCTCAAATGCCACCCTGCCACTGCCTGGCAGTATGGACCTTGGTTAATTGCAGAAGCTCCCTGAACCCCCACCCCCATACCTGCTATTCTGAGGAGCCAGTGCAGCGATTGATGTAACATGTTTGACCCAGAGAAGGTAGGCCATTCATCTCCATTTCCCTCTCCACTTCCTTCAGGAAAGGAATCGCTAGAGCAATCTCTCCCTCATGGCTTTCCTGCAGGATCTGAAATGTGCTAGGTGCATAATTAACTTTCAGCAATAACATGATTAAGTGAAGGCTTTCAAGGCGGCGCTCGTGGTAAAGAATCCGCCTGCCAGCGCAGGAGATTCGGGTTCAATCCCTGGGTCGGGAAGATCCCCTGGAGGAGGAAATGACAACCCACTCCAGTATTCTTGCCTCGAAAATCCCATGGACAGAGGAGCTCAGTGAGCTACAGTCTAATGGGGTCACAAAGAGTCAGACACAACTAAGTGACGGAGCACGCACGCACACGCAAGCACGACTTGCTAAGTGAATCATGAACTGGGCTTCTGTTTACAGGCTATCCTTAAAGCTAAATATTTATGAAAATCTAATTGACACTTTACAGAATAAAAGCACCAGGGACGAGACAGGGATCAATGTCATCAGCGTCACTGGACAAAGTCAGACTGGGCTGGTGTTGAGTGCGATTACGCCAGGAAAATGTGTTCTTCTCAGGGCCAAAGGCTAGGCCACTGAATGGAAAATCAGCCTGTCAGAGCTGGCAGGTTTTCTGGGTAGAAAAGGGCAGGCCAGGCCAGGCTGGGCCTGAGCCATCAGCTGGGGCCGTGGCTCTGTCAAGTCCTCAGGATCCCAATGTCATCATGACACGAATCACCAATTGGTGCTTGGACAGGCAAATGGAAACGTTACGAGGCCCTGGAGGAACTCAGGGACAGCGTTTGATCAAGCCTGACACATTCGGCAAGTTTGGGCTTCTTTTTTAGCTCTTACCTCTCCCTCAATGGCTGGAAAAATGCTGTGGGGGGAGCTGGCAGAGGGGCAGAAGGGGGCATTGACCTCAATCATTTCCTCTCTTTTATGCACAGGAACACTACGCAACCAGCAAAGACAAGGCAGATCTATGCGACTGGCAGGGAAATCTGCCTGGGGTCTATTCTTGAATGAAAAAGGCATATTGTTTGAAATAGCATGATTACATTTTTGAAAGTAATATTCCCATGTATCTGTATACCTACCTATTTGGTTGTCCACCACTGTCCACAGCAGTGACTTAGAGGCATTAAATGGAGCTTTGATTTTGTGCACTTCATCATCACGGGATTGTTCTGTAACAAATGTGCATTACTTCCATCATTTTTCACTATGATTTTACTCTAGTTTCCTTTTCTGGTTTTCTTGAAAACAGTCACTGAACATATGCAAGCAGCAGCTTGGGAAAATGTATATTCAGTTCAAATTATAATTAGCATCTACTCTGGACACAGGATGGCTTCCCAGGTGGATCAATGGTAAAGAATTGGCCGATGCAGGCGATGTAGGGGACACAGGAGATGCAGGTCCCACCCCTATGTCCAGAAGATCCCCCAGAGGAGGAATAGCAACCCACCCCAGTGCTCCTGCCTGGAGAATCCCATGGACAGAGGAGCCTTGCGGGCTACGGTCCTTGGGGTCGCAATGAGTCAGATATGGTTTACTGACTCAACAATAACAGCAGCCTGCCATTCACAAACCCTAGAATTTTGGCCAAGAGACTTAGTCCTCTGCCTGTTAGTTGTACCTCCAATAAAATAGGGATCTAATAACAGTGCCTGCCTTAGAATGACTGTAAGAATTCAATGTCCTAAGGTAGGAGTGGTTCACAGGAGAATGAGGTGCAGAAGGACAATAAATAAATGTTGATTATTCCTCGTTTATCTGGTGTCCATGTCAAGGATGGAGGGGACAAGGCGGGAAGCAGGAGGCTCCTGCAGCTATGCAAGTGAGAGATTGAGGTCTTGAGCTAAGGCTGTGAGGATGGAGAGAGGGACCGCAGGGGACCACCTGGGAAGGTCGGGGAGTAGCCAGGAACAGGGGGAGGGAGGAGCCCAGGTGACTTGAGTGCCCAGCAGAGGTGCCAGAGAGGATGTGACAGTCAGCAGAGCAAAAGTGGAAGGGGAGGCCCCAGGTCTGGGCCAGGTCCTGGGAAACCTACACAGAAATGTCTGTCAGCAACAGCCCATGAATTCATTTGGCCAAAAACCAAATGTCCTTCCATTTTATGCTTAGCGTCTCTGGACCATGAGTTCTGGGGGTCCAGGATGTGCCTGAGGAGAAAGAAGCGTAGGACCTAGCCCGAAAGCAGGCCCTGTGACCACGTCTACCGTGTCCCTTCTCCCCTGTGCTACCCCCCAGGTGTACCTGCATCAAAACACAATCAAGCTGCTCTACATTAAGTCTTTATCTTACAAAGAGACCAGAGGCTTGGATTCCATCTGTCTATCCACACAGGTCTTCCCCTGGAAATACATTTCTGCAAAAAAGCCTCGAACATGCAGCGTTGGGAAAATGTATATTCAGTTCAAATTATAATTAGCATCTACTCTGGACACAGGATGGCTTCCCAGGTGGATCAATGGTAAAGAATTGGCCGATGCAGGCGATGTAGGGGACACAGGAGATGCAGGTCCCACCCCTATGTCCAGAAGATCCCCCAGAGGAGGAATAGCAACCCACCCCAGTGCTCCTGCCTGGAGAATCCCATGGACAGAGGAGCCTTGCGGCTACGGTCCTTGGGGTCGCAATGAGTCAGATATGGTTTACTGACTCAACAATAACAGCAGCCTGCCATTCACAAACCCTAGAATTTTGGCCAAGAGACTTAGTCCTCTGCCTGTTAGTTGTACCTCCAATAAAATAGGGATCTAATAACAGTGCCTGCCTTAGAATGACTGTAAGAATTCAATGTCCTAAGGTAGGAGTGGTTCACAGGAGAATGAGGTGCAGAAGGACAATAAATAAATGTTGATTATTCCTCGTTTATCTGGTGTCCATGTCAAGGATGGAGGGGACAAGGCGGGAAGCAGGAGGCTCCTGCAGCTATGCAAGTGAGAGATTGAGGTCTTGAGCTAAGGCTGTGAGGATGGAGAGAGGGACCGCAGGGGACCACCTGGGAAGGTCGGGGAGTAGCCAGGAACAGGGGGAGGGAGGAGCCCAGGTGACTTGAGTGCCCAGCAGAGGTGCCAGAGAGGATGTGACAGTCAGCAGAGCAAAAGTGGAAGGGGAGGCCCCAGGTCTGGGCCAGGTCCTGGGAAACCTACACAGAAATGTCTGTCAGCAACAGCCCATGAATTCATTTGGCCAAAAACCAAATGTCCTTCCATTTTATGCTTAGCGTCTCTGGACCATGAGTTCTGGGGGTCCAGGATGTGCCTGAGGAGAAAGAAGCGTAGGACCTAGCCCGAAAGCAGGCCCTGTGACCACGTCTACCGTGTCCCTTCTCCCCTGTGCTACCCCCCAGGTGTACCTGCATCAAAACACAATCAAGCTGCTCTACATTAAGTCTTTATCTTACAAAGAGACCAGAGGCTTGGATTCCATCTGTCTATCCACACAGGTCTTCCCCTGGAAATACATTTCTGCAAAAAAGCCTCGAAAATGCTTTTGAACCCAATGAGCCATTTGCCCACCAATTCTCTCTAGTGCTATAAAGGACAAAATCCAAAAAGCAAACCATTATAAACAAAACCATTTAAAGTCAAAAGCCATGATGCAGTACAGGAAAGAAGGGCAAGGACTTGGAGGAGCCAGCCTGGGCCGGATGTGCAGCTGGGCACACGTTGCGCTTCTTGTGAGCCTTTTTCCTCATCTGAAACTCGGGGGTGAAGATGCATCTGCCTACCTCGGAGGCCGTCAAGGAGAAGCAGTCTTCTAGAGCGAACTGAATACATGTTAGGTCCTCGCCCGCCTCAAGCAGTCAGAGGGCTGAAACCCATCAGGATGTAAAGCTCTGCAGTGTGTGTCCAACACGAGGACGAAGGTTCACATTGCGTGTGCTCAGCCGTGTCCTACTCTTTGGCGACCCCAGGACTGTTGCCCGTCAGGCTCCTCTATCTATGGGATTCTCCAGAATACTGGAGTGCGTTGCCATTTCCTCCTCTAGGGGACCTTCCCGACCCAGGGATCAAACCCACATTTCCTGCATCTCCTGCACTGCAGGCGGGTTCTTTCCCATTGAGCCACCAGGGAAGCTCCAGGATTTCACACGTTGGTGGTAAACTGGCTACCTCCTGTGGTATGTAGATTCACATTGTTTTACTCCAAATTACCCAGCTCCATAGTCTGGGAGCCCTACATTCTATTTTCACAGGAAGAACTTGGGAAGTCAGTCTTTGATAGAAATCCACACCAGATGAGAAGGGTCTTCTTCTGGGCTCCCTAAGGAGAGTTTGGAGGGAGACAGACTTGCCAAAAGGGGATGCCTGCCTGCCAGGAACGGGGTGTACATCAGAGACAGGGCCATGTCTGATGAAAGGGCCACAGAAACAGGAAAATGGCAACATTCTTGGAAGACAGAAAGCTCCTCTTATTTCCTCATCGCTGAGCTCTGTATATTTTAAGAAAGGAATTTCAGAGCTCCTGATTCATTTCTCATCTGGGACCTGCCTCCTGATGCTGATGAGCCCAGGCAATTGAAAAGGCATTGCTACTATTCCCTGCAGCACAGAGGCCCCAGCCCAGATCCAGGACAGAGGTCAGAGCTCAGGGGCGCCTCCCATGAGCAGGAGGCACAGGGTCAGGGCAGGGAGATGGTGGGGGGTTGGGGGCAGCTCAGGAGGGTCCTCCTCTGAGCCCCAAGGCAGGCGGGTCCTCCAGCTGTCTTCCTGGAGTCAGTTTTCCCGGGAGGTGGAGCTGGAGGCTGCCTAGTTTGCCCTTTACTATTCTCACGTGTCACGTCTGCATGCACGCAGGGGATCTAGGAGTCCCCACAGAGAAGAATTCCTTTGCGTAGAAGGCAGGACAGGTAAGAACCCAAGTTCTCAGCCCCTAGCCACATTTTACTGCAACTGGGATCCTGGTCAGACAGACCTGGGTTCCAATCCTGCCCTCTTTCACCCAAGGGTTTTTTTTTTTTTTTTTTTTTTAATCTTTGGTCTCTTTTATTGGTTTTTTATTTATTTATTTTCAGCCATCTTTATTCTTTGGCCTGTGTGGGCATCCCATTGCAGTGGCCTCTCTTGTTGCTGAGCACTGACTCTGGGCACATGTGTTCCAGAGCGCTGGTAATTGAACACATCGGTCCAGCGGCTCTGCGGCACGTGGGATCTTCCTGGGCCAGGGATGGAACCGGTGCCCCTGGCACTGCAAGGTGAACTCTTTACCCACTGGATCACCAGGGAAGCCCTCACCCAGGGTTTTTGAGCCTTTCTTTCCTTGCCTTTAAAATGGGGCCAACCATGTTGTGAGGACTGAAGCCAGGGATGCGTCACTGGGGACTAGAGGGAGGGCCCGTCTCCCTGTGCTCCCATTTAGGAAGTTCTTCCTGAGCTTGGGCGGGGGAGGTGGGGAGGATGGGCAGGCAAGAGAGGCTTCCACTCACAGAGGCACAACCAGAGAATAAACAGAGGGCACTTCATCTCCCCTGACAAGGTCCCCAGGTCACTGTCCCGTCAGGAGGGCTCTTCACTTGGGGACTCTCATGATATCTATTCTGAGGTCTCTACTTGAATTTTGCCACTTTACCAAGTAACTTCTTTCCACCAAAGCCCACCGTGTTTCCCGTCTGCCCAAGACACTAACGAGGCAGTGACGCCCGCCATGTGCGTCAGAGGGGCTGGGCGGAGACATGTCAGACTCCAGCCCAGGCTCAGTGTCCGGGACACTTGGGCTAATTCCTGAGTGACAGTGGTCACTGGCAGGCCCTGAACCCAGGACTGTCCGAGGAGGACACTGATATGTGATCAAAGTAGCCACAATCTCCTGGCCCCAGATCTCTGTGTTTCCTCTTCCTGTGTTTGTCTGGAGGGGCGGGTGGGGGTGGACGGCAAGTTCCAGGGGCCCGGACTCACGTGTACTCGCATGCACGCAGGGGATCTAGGAGTCCCCACAGAGAAGAATTCCTTTGCGTAGAAGGCAGGACAGGTAAGAACCCAAGTTCTCAGCCCCTAGCCACATTTTACTGCAACTGGGATCCTGGTCAGACAGACCTGGGTTCCAATCCTGCCCTCTTTCACCCAAGGGTTTTTTTTTTTTTTTTTTTTTAATCTTTGGTCTCTTTTATTGGTTTTTTATTTATTTATTTTCAGCCATCTTTATTCTTTGGCCTGTGTGGGCATCCCATTGCAGTGGCCTCTCTTGTTGCTGAGCACTGACTCTGGGCACATGTGTTCCAGAGCGCTGGCTGGTAATTGAACACATCGGTCCAGCGGCTCTGCGGCACGTGGGATCTTCCTGGGCCAGGGATGGAACCGGTGCCCCTGGCACTGCAAGGTGAACTCTTTACCCACTGGATCACCAGGGAAGCCCTCACCCAGGGTTTTTGAGCCTTTCTTTCCTTGCCTTTAAAATGGGGCCAACCATGTTGTGAGGACTGAAGCCAGGGATGCGTCACTGGGGACTAGAGGGAGGGCCCGTCTCCCTGTGCTCCCATTTAGGAAGTTCTTCCTGAGCTTGGGCGGGGGAGGTGGGGAGGATGGGCAGGCAAGAGAGGCTTCCACTCAAAGAGGCACAACCAGAGAATAAACAGAGGGCACTTCATCTCCCCTGACAAGGTCCCCAGGTCACTGTCCCGTCAGGAGGGCTCTTCACTTGGGGACTCTCATGATATCTATTCTGAGGTCTCTACTTGAATTTTGCCACTTTACCAAGTAACTTCTTTCCACCAAAGCCCACCGTGTTTCCCGTCTGCCCAAGACACTAACGAGGCAGTGACGCCCGCCATGTGCGTCAGAGGGGCTGGGCGGAGACATGTCAGACTCCAGCCCAGGCTCAGTGTCCGGGACACTTGGGCTAATTCCTGAGTGACAGTGGTCACTGGCAGGCCCTGAACCCAGGACTGTCCGAGGAGGACACTGATATGTGATCAAAGTAGCCACAATCTCCTGGCCCCAGATCTCTGTGTTTCCTCTTCCTGTGTTTGTCTGGAGGGGCGGGTGGGGGTGGACGGCAAGTTCCAGGGGCCCGGATGATTCATTTCCTCCTGGGGATCAAGAGCGGAGTTCCACAAGGAGGGGGCAGAGTTGGCTGGAAGCACAAGAGTCAGTGAGGCTGCCTCCAGGAGTAAAAGGAAACAAACTTCAGCCCGCACGGATGGAGCGCCGGGTAAGTTCCTTGGGAAAGAAAAGAGCAAAGGTGAGCAGAAGAACTGTTTTATCCATTTATTATATACAATATTAAGGCACAAGTTTAAGCAGCAAAGGACTGGAAAATCTTTGGCTGACCAACAGGATCAATATTTGCTGTGGGGGACACACCGTCTTCCTGATTTCCCCACTCTGTACACAGAACCCAGCGCTGCGCTCCCCGCCCGCCAGTACAGACCGGCCACATGAAGATGCAAGAATGTTACATCAGAGCTCGCTGGAGAGAACACAGGCCTGGCCACCAGGCCTGGTGACAGCACACACACCAGGCGGGAAGCACCGTGGCACCCAGGCACTAGCACTGCGGCCGAGGAGGGTGCCCGACCTGCCCTGCCTCACAGAATGTCCCAGTTTCTGCCCACACCTCACGGACAAAGCGGCTCCCCTCCCACTCCGCAAAAGGGGCGAACACCTTCATTCAAAGAAAAGCACTATGGATCGATTCGCTTACATCCTGGTTGTAATAAATACGTACAGGTGTCTCTATGTGAACAGAATTCTAGGCAAACCACATGGAAACACATCACTGGACACCAGAATGTCAGGAGCTGATAGGAGCAAATGCTGTATGTGCACTCCATTATATTGAAAACAATACTTTAATTCTGTGACGAAGCAAAGGTTCATGACAAACACCTCAGATTTGGCCTAATATGACAATTACATGCACTTAAGTCTAACAGGTTTCACGGAATTCCTGCTGGAGCCTGGTATTCATGAATGTGCGCGTGTGCCCGTGTGTACGCAGAGATGGGAACACATACAAGGCATGGCAAGAGTGCAGGTGTTTTTTTTGTTTTGTTTTGTTTTTAAACCAAATCCACTGGAAGTTACATGTACTAACGATTACTGTCCTCCTCTGAAGCAGTCATTCTGAAAGGAGTCCAAAGACACAGCAGCCCCAGAAACATCTTAGGGGCTGTAAGGATGTGACTTACCTTTGTCACCCATCTTTATTTATCCAAATAAGTCAATGTCTTGGGATTATTTCCAAACTTAAACCCATTCTCAAAGGGTGATGAACTCTCATTGCTAAGGATAACCAGAGGAACGTGCCAGGCCCCCAGATCCATTCTAACAGAGTCATTTACAAAATGGCTCTACTTGGACAGCACTGTGGTAATCGGCAAAGTTCTCAGGTGGGGTGAGATGAAACACTTGGATCTTCTAGATATTAAGAAACAAAACTCAACATACAAGCCTATAGTCACACCTCATATATATGCACTGACATATACACGTCTTTTTTAAAAAAATCCATGTTTTTATATACCATTAAATTACCGAACAAGAAAAGGGATACTACTTAAAAGTGAGAGAAAGAAAATTTCTTATTAGTTCCTGAAGAAATCCATTTACTGAAATGGTGACCTCTCCATGCTCCAGGCTGGCCAGCTTCTAGTAAAGTCTTAATTACTCTGCCCATCACCCATGGTGCCACACATGAAACAATCCTGATGTTAAATGAAGACATTCTAAACACACTAATTAGCGAAAAAGACAAGAAGAAAAAGAGAAAAGCCACATTTATAAAGCATACACCATGGCTGCATCCAGCTTGGGGATGAGAAGCGGGCAGCTGTGGGCAGGATATTTTGTGCTTACGCACACTTGCGGGCTCCCTCGTACCGCGGTCGTGGTCCTCCCTGGCTTAGGAGGAGTGTGAGGTCACTGGGGGCACACAGAAGCAAGCCCACCAGCTCCAGTGCAGAGACACTTGCTGCAGGACTTTGTTCCGGAAAACACACCTCTTTGCTCAGTTCCCAGCAGCCTCAGTGTCAGCTCCCTGCCTCAAAACCGAGTAACCCACTATCTGCTCTCCATGGCCTCCTGGAACCCTGCCTACCCGACGTCTGTTCCCATCAGGCTCTGGCTCTCAGGCAGCTGTAGGGAGAATTTCTAATGCCATTAGTTACAGAGGAGGAATGGAGAAGAGAACAGCCACCCACTCCAGTATTCTTTCCTGGGAAATCCCATGGACAGAGGAGCCTGGCAGGCGACAGTCCATGGAGTTGCAAGAGTCACGACAAAGATTTAGGGACAAAACCACCACCACTGAAGAGGAGGAAGCAGGAGGCACTTAGAATTGCTAACACTCAGCATCACAAGCCCCAACGGGGAGAGAACAAGCAGTGATGGTAGCTTATCGGCAGGGGGCAAAAACAACTCCTATGCACACATAGGTCCCAAAGAGCAGGCTCTGCAAAACCAAAGAGAGGGAGAGGGCCCACACTCTGCCCTCCAACTCTAGCCACAGGAGGGATGCGGCAGCCCTGTCCTGCACACCTGCTCAGCGCAGGCAGAGTGCGACGCTGTGGCTGGCTTCCAACCCGTGGGAAGCAGAAGACAAGCTGAGAAGGAAATGTCGAGGGAAGGTTCTGCACGCGCTCTGAGATGAGTGCCAGAAAGCAGCAACAACTCTTGCTCCACGTGGTGCCCCAGGCGGCATGTACAAACTACCAAAGGACACATTCGGGGGGGAAGCAGGGTGGTTCAGACATATCATCACACAGGCCAAGGCTTGAGCAAGGACCCAGGAATTCATACTCAGACACCACTGGGATGTTCTGGAGAAGGCCTGGCTTCTGGACCACGTGCAAGTAAGTACTCTGAAAACAGACTTTGTGGCCTTGCTTATCGTAACAGAACAGTTCCACCTACGGCTGCATTTATGGGCTTTTCTAAAACAGAGGGAGGAAGCAGTTGTTGTACGTACATGTGTATGCACGCCCATTGTCCCCAAGTCAGAGGCCACCCAGCCTGCGTCGAAGGCACGGCTCCGCTCCCAGCCCATGGCTCAGACTCCTGACTCTCCTGGGGAAGGGACCTGACCTCCCTGAGCCTCAGTGTCCTCTTCCGTGAAATAAGGATAAACTTGCCCCTGTGCTCACGTGGTCTGAGGATTCATGAAAAGATACCCAGTGTTTGCACAGAGTTGAAACTAAAAAAATGGAGCAAGGATTATTCTCCAAAAATCCAATGAGATCACACACCGTCAACCGCCAGAGTGCATGGTGGGGAGTTCAGCATCTGCTTTCTCCTACACGCAAGCAAGGCTTCGAGAAAGCTATAAAGATGAAGCACGTCGGGGCCCCGGCTGGGCCAGAAATCTGCCATGAAAGAAGCTATTTCAAAGCTCTTAAGTCCCTTTTGTTACAGAGGAGTCTTAAGGTCAGAAGTAAAAAAAAAAAGATTGACAGAGATTACAGCCCAACTGAAAACGGGTGACATCTGTGTATTCTGACCATGACCATGCCTGGCAACTCGGGGGACCAAGGAAAGCAAGTGAGCCTCGTGCCTGTGCTGCCAACAAGAGACGCTGGGGCATAAAGGTGATGTTCTCGCTCTCACGTTTGGGCTGGCCTAGACATGGACAGCAGGGACCCTCTATTCCTAGATACTTCCTTTCCATCCCCAGCATTAACCAGGGGTCAAAAGGCCCTTAAGAGAGTTAGCTGCCATCAACTGAGCTGCCGTCACCCCTTGTGAAAAGGGACAGAGAACCGAGAGGGCGCCGGGGATCCCTCTGCCCCATCCCCATCCTCGCATGTCCATATTCACCCTGCCCCACGCGAGCCACGAGGTTTGCTGCTCCCTCCTCACAGGGCTGCTCAGCTCTTCAAAGCCGCTCCAGTTCCCCAGGCTGCAGAATCCTGCTTAAAGCAGGACTGCAGGAGGTAACATGCACCCCACGCAGTGCCCACCCACAGCAGGGCTTGAGGAGCATCTGTTCTGCTTACTCTGACCACCAGGTAGCTCAGAGACACCATGGGCCAAGCCATTGGTTCAAGGTAACCATTGGTTTGAGGTGGAGAAACTACCACCCATCAACCTACCACCTTGATTTGGGGAGGCATCACACAGGTTACAGGGCTTCCCAGATTCTGCTCATGGTAAAGAACCTGCCTGCCAATGCAGGAGATTTAAAATTCATGGGTTCAACCCCTGGGTTGGGAATACCCCCTGGAGTGGGAAATGGCAACCCGCTCCTATATTCTTGCCTGGAGAATGCCAGGGATGGAGGAACCCGGAGGGCTACAGTCCACAGGGACTCAAAGAGTCAGACATGACTGAAGTGACTTGGCAAGCAGGCATCCAGGTTAGATTCCACAGATCAACCCTAAAATGAGCTACCCAACCAAATTTTCCTAAGTGATGCTGTCTTTGGGCTTCATCTGGGTGCGATTTGAGAAAGTCTCAGATCTTGGGCATGAGGAGAGCGACCTGGGCCAACACAGATGCAGCTGCCCTGGAGGGAGAAAGCTTACCAGAAATTTGCAGGAGCATCTGACGGCCTGACTAGCCCCTCTCATCTGACCCAGCACCTTGTAGGTTTGTAAAGAGAGCCAATGTCGGAGGAGTCAGATGGGAAACCACACAGCACAGAGAAAAGAGGCTGCATTCTCACTCACTCCTGGGTCTTTGAACTGGCATTTTGGTCTTACTTTGGACGAGCTGCTTTGAGTCAAAACCTTGAAAAGCCTGACCACATTGTATAAATACTGCCTGTTAGGTGACAAAGCACGTTGCCAGCAGGACAGACCTGCGATGCTGACACACAAACACACCAGTCGTCATGGAGTCTGCGTGCTCAACAACTACATCCAGAGGGACCCGAGACTCAAACACAGAAAGTGGGACAAGGCGCTGGGGGAGAGTCCAGGTGCCACCAAGTCAAGTGACCCTTGTTTCCTGAAGCGCAGTCCTGGACGTCCCATCTCAACAGAGCACTGAGGTGGAGACTCCACACTCCATGCAAGAGTTGACAAGAAAGAAGAGAACCCTGGAGGAGGGTACACAAGCTTAAAGAAGGACGTCACAGTGGTCACGAATCTGGTGTCTCATTGGAGCTTACCTAGTTCATGGTCAGAAAGAGGTCAACTGCTGCAGCCCAACTCCTCCACGGTGCAGGAAGCAGCCAGGAAGCTGCCAAAAGGCTTTGTCACACTGTTCACTATGAATGATGACCACTCCAATACTGCTCTGGCAAACCCCCAGACCGAAGGAATTCTGCCATGGCTTATTGTAAGAGGGAAAAATAAAGGAAAAAAAGAATGAAGCAGAGATGAACATAGAGAAGTGAGGGAGGATGAATGGCAACAGCAGAAAGTTCCCACACGGCTGAGAATATACTGTTCAATCCAGAAAAGCTAAGACACCCCACAACCTCCTAAAAAACTACACCAAGCAGGTACTGAGGTGAAGATGGCCTTTGAAATTCTCCAACACCCTGGACACTTCTCCTCCCTGAAACACCCACACACATTCACTGGACACCCCACTGAGGGCACAGGTGATATGACAGTATGCCAAGAGAGACTACAAGATTTCTAGGAGATTCCTCTCGAACAAAACAAGAGGAAGGAGATTCTTTTCAAATAGAAGCTAAGAGGCGAGGAGAATGCGTGTATTCCAAGGAAGATCCATGCTCAGGTATATCTGTTTATAACCAGAAAACAGGTGTACACAGACCCTTCCCAAGAGATATATGTTTCTGTACAATGAAAAAGTTCCATTTCCTATTTCTTCTTTGTTTCCAAACCTACATGCATCTTCTCGCTTCCACCATAAGCAATCAAAATCCATGGCATCCTCTTGATTTTCAGTCATGTAGGTCTCCTTTTTTTTTTTTTTTAAATTTTAAACATTTATAAAGAGTGTTCTCACTAATCTGAAATCCTTATCTGCTCAAATCTTTCCTGATTTCCTCCATCCACAATCTTCTGGATCTTTCTTCCTCTTTGCCGCATTCCTTGTTCACCAGTGTTCCGTTGTGACATTCAACAGGGAGGCCGGTGTTAGATGAGAACTTCCATCATCTCCCCATCAGGGAACTCAGGCTTGTGGAGCAAGCTGCTGACGCGGCCTTTGTGGTCAGGTGACTTTCCGTGGCCAGGAGAGTTCTCTGCCAAACAGAAGGGACACATCAGTGGCCTGCTCCCCAGGAGGACCACCGGTATTCCTAGTCTTCCCAGCTCTCTCTAAAATGGAACTCCTTCAAGCCTACCCATTACTGGTGCACACAGGGAAGGCCACAGAGCCCAGCTTGGGCAGACCAAAGCTAAAAGTCTGGGCCTGGGATTTGGACACAAAGGACGCAAGCTGGACGTGATGGGGGAGGTCTGAGTGGATGAAGGGGAATTCAGGACTTTGTGCAGGGCCCTTGCCCACCTCCCCCCTCCCCCCCTTCATTATCAAGTGCATGCCACAAGCCAGGTCCTTCTCCTGTTCCCTGCCTTCCTCGCCAAAGGGTGTCCTAGAAATTAAATCTCCAAAATCTGACGACATATGTTTACTTGTCTGTTTTGGAGGATGAACACAGGGAACCCGCTTGGAGGAAACACTTCATTTATGCCCCAGGAGCCCCCGTCTCCTGCAAAGGACTCCTGGGTAGAGGTCTCCTCACCCCATGACTATGAACAGTCTGGAGTCGAGTCTATTCTCTCCACGGACACTCCTGGACTCACTGCAAAATGCCTCCCACGCTGCCTTCTCTTAAATGTTTGAAAGCAATTCCTCAGAAATGGCCTGAGTGCGGGGCCAGCGCTTGTCTCTCAACTCTACTGTCACCTTCCAGCAGGAGGTGCTCTCGACCCTGAATGCTTGGCATGTGAACACCTGGAAGGCTGTGTGTTTGTCACCCGATACTCTCGATGCACTGGGTACCAGCTCCCAAACACACTGGCTGCGGGGGCGACTAATTCCTTAACATCCCTTGGAAGGGCTGTTGCACACCTCCTGGGGAAGGGCTAGCCATAATACATATGCTAAAGGGACAAATGCAAGTCCTGTGCTCCTTTAAATGGTAATACGTTAGGAGTCTCTATACACATTTTTTAGGGTTTCCCAGGTGGTGCTAGTGGTCAGGAACCTGCCGGCCAATGCAGAAGACATAAGGGACGCAAGTTCAATCCTTGAGTTGGGAAGATCCCCTGGAGAAGGAAATGGCAACCCACTCCAGTATTCCTGCCTGGGAAATTCCATGGACAGAAAACCTGGCGGCCTACGGTCCATGGGGTTGTAAAGAGTCGGACACAACTGAAGCGACTCGGCACATATTTCAATTCCAGGACTATAAAGGGCACGCGGAGCCTAGATGCATTCAACATATCATAAGATGACCTATACGAGAGCTGGCTGGTAGCCCAGCTCCCTCCTCAGCTCAACAGAAAGGTCCCCTCCACCTTGGCCATGGTGCTCTAGGGATCCCCAAGCGTGAGAAGAGGTGGGGACCACGTACCCAGTTTCTCCGCTGTCCCCTTGGCCGCTGGGTGCTTCAGCACAGGGCTGTTGGAAGGGGTTCCGCTCAGCCGGCTCTGGCGTGGGCTCGCCAAAGGGTGTCCTAGAAATTAAATCTCCAAAATCTGACGACATATGTTTACTTGTCTGTTTTGGAGGATGAACACAGGGAACCGCTTGGAGGAAACACTTCATTTATGCCCCAGGAGCCCCCGTCTCCTGCAAAGGACTCCTGGGTAGAGGTCTCCTCACCCCATGACTATGAACAGTCTGGAGTCGAGTCTATTCTCTCCACGGACACTCCTGGACTCACTGCAAAATGCCTCCCACGCTGCCTTCTCTTAAATGTTTGAAAGCAATTCCTCAGAAATGGCCTGAGTGCGGGGCCAGCGCTTGTCTCTCAACTCTACCGTCACCTTCCAGCAGGAGGTGCTCTCGACCCTGAATGCTTGGCATGTGAACACCTGGAAGGCTGTGTGTTTGTCACCCGATACTCTCGATGCACTGGGTACCAGCTCCCAAACACACTGGCTGCGGGGGCGACTAATTCCTTAACATCCCTTGGAAGGGCTGTTGCACACCTCCTGGGGAAGGGCTAGCCATAATACATATGCTAAAGGGACAAATGCAAGTCCTGTGCTCCTTTAAATGGTAATACGTTAGGAGTCTCTATACACATTTTTTAGGGTTTCCCAGGTGGTGCTAGTGGTCAGGAACCTGCCGGCCAATGCAGAAGACATAAGGAACGCAAGTTCAATCCTTGAGTTGGGAAGATCCCCTGGAGAAGGAAATGGCAACCCACTCCAGTATTCCTGCCTGGGAAATTCCATAGACAGAAAACCTGGCGGCCTACGGTCCATGGGGTTGTAAAGAGTCGGACACAACTGAAGCAACTCGGCACATATTTCAATTCCAGGACTATAAAGGGCACGCGGAGCCTAGATGCATTCAACATATCATAAGATGACCTATACGAGAGCTGGCTGGTAGCCCAGCTCCCTCCTCAGCTCAACAGAAAGGTCCCCTCCACCTTGGCCATGGTGCTCTAGGGATCCCCGAGCGTGAGAAGAGGTGGGGACCACGTACCCAGTTTCTCCGCTGTCCCCTTGGCCGCTGGGTGCTTCAGCACAGGGCTGTTGGAAGGGGTTCCGCTCAGCCGGCTGCGCGTGGGCAGGGAGGCCATGCTGGGCCAGAAGAGCTCGGCGCTCCTGTCCGTCTGCGTGCTGCTGTCCTTGCTGCCCGTCTTCGCGTGGGCACTGCCGGCCGAGGGGGCGCCGGCCGGGGGGCACAGTGCAGCGGCAGGGGGCATGGGCAGCACGGGAGTGGAAGTGTGCTCGTGGTGCTCCTTGCCCAGCAGCAACCCTGAGGGTGGAAGGACGGCTTCTTCAGTGGCATTTTTCAAGAAACACAACCCCTTTGCTGGGCAGGAATACAGATGCAGACACAGAGAATGGACGTGTGTACGAGGCTTGGGGGTCGATGAATCGGGAGATTAGGACTACACATATACACGACCCAAGTGGCTCTAGTGGTAAAGAATCCGCCTGCCAATGCGGGAGACGTTAAGAGACACGGGGTCCATCCCTGGGTCGGGAAGATTCCCCTGGAGGAGGGCATGGCAACGCACTCCAGTATTCTTGCCTGGAGAATCCCATGGACAGAGGAACCTGGTGGGTCAGTCCATAGGGTCACACAGAGTTGGGTACAGCTGAAGTGACTGAGCATGCATGCACACACCCCAACTAAAAAACAAAACCAAGAATCCTAGTCTGGGCCAGGGGAGTTGTTGTCATGTCAACTGTTCATAATGTAACATGACAAATGGTAGGACACTCTTATTCCCAGGGTGCTATGGAAGAGGGGAGAAGAGGTATGCTATACCTCATAAGAGTGTCGAGGGGTAGCGGCATTCTTGCAAGGCTTTCTAGAGGTGATGCTGGCTTTACCTATATGGCCCAGGAGGGCTAGGCCTGAGCAGCGATGGTGTGCCTACGAACACCTGAAGCTCCTAGATACAGCCCTGTAGGCCTGCTCCTCTGCCTAACAGCCCCCAACTCCACTGCATCCTTGGTAGCGGATGGTCTCCCCAGGCCTTCGGCCAAAACAAACATGCTTTCTGGTCAGGGCAACAGAGCTGTGTACAGTATCCCAGAGATATCCCTGCAATGCAGAGTCATGTCCTCCAAGAGGCAGGAAGCCACCTGGGTTTCAGGGAAGGGACTGCTCAGCCCTTTTCTCCCCACCCACCCCAAGACCAAAAAGGCAGGTAGGAAGATGGCGGTTGGCTGGGGAAAAGGGAGGCATGATGCGCCGTGGGGTCCCTTTTCCTCAATGTCTTCCTGCAAAGCTGCACAGGATAGCAACTGGTGTAAGACTGAAATACAGTTCACGTTCAGAAAAGTGCCAGCAGTCCACAACACCAGCTTGTAGAAAGTGCGGTAAGCACAATCAAGTGTCCGTTCACTTATTTAACGAGCCAGCGAGGTCTCCTTGCCAGGGCTGTTTCAGGGTGCCCATTCATAATGCAACATAACTCAATCCAGCTTGTGTACACCAATGCTTCTCAAAATGCAGTGTGTGTATCAATGACTTGAATATATTGTTAAAATGGAAGATTCAAGTCAGTGCGGGGCCTGAGCTTCTGTTTCTCTAACACACGTCCAGATGACACCAGTGATGCTGGTCCACGGACCACACCTGGAGCAGCCAGGAGCCTTGACTTAAGTGGTTCACAGACATCACCTCACCTCTTCCTAGGAGGTAGGTCCCTTTGTTATTGTTTCATAGAAAAGGAAATGGCTGCTTAGAGAAATTAGCAGCTCACAGCTAAAAAGTAGCAGAAATGGGCTTTGAAGCCAACTGTGCCTGCCTCTAAGTCCAGCCTGTGTTCTTCCCACCTCATCGCCCTGTCCCTGTGCAGAAAGCCATGGTCTGGCAAGGGTGCTCCTGTGGAACTAAGTCACAGACTAGTCATCTCACCTGGGAGTCCCTGAGCCATCAGGGAAGTACATGTCATCACTGCTGCCTCCTTCCAGAGCCCCTCAGGCAAGAGACTGTGGGAACACTGTGGGGTCCATGCAGTGTACCCTTGGGAACTGAACACGCTCCTTGGCCTGGAAGCTGAGAGGGACCCCTCTCTGTTCGGTGACACGTGGACACCAACCTCGATAACGAAGGGACACTAGTGCAGAGACCACAGCACCTCTTCCTGCAGGCGGGTCCTCCACTCCCAGGCCTGGCTGAGACACATCAGATGCTAGGGGCACAGGCATAGCGCCCAGGGAAATGCCTGCCTGGCTGGACATCACAGACGGGCCTCTGCTGGGGAGGTTTCTATGGGAGCTGAGCTCATTCCGAGTCCCCTACGAGGCTCGCCTGAGCACCCCCACCAAGGCTCTACCTGGGGAGGGGAGCTAAGGGCCCTTGGGAGGGTCTTTGAAGATCCCAGCTGCTGTCCTCATGCGGCCTCTTTGAAGTTCATTTCCTTGGAGGGAAGGGGCTGCAGAAGTAGCCCATGAGGGGACTTCAAACGGAGGTCCTGGCTGGGTGCCTTTGATCCCCTCCCCAGTCTGTCAGGTTCCCACTGGAAGCTCTTATCCCTTTTGGCAAGAAACAGCCAGGCTCCTCCACGGTCCTGT
Organism: Tragulus kanchil; assembly: GCA_022376925.1. Classification (NCBI taxonomy): domain Eukaryota; kingdom Metazoa; phylum Chordata; class Mammalia; order Artiodactyla; family Tragulidae; genus Tragulus; species Tragulus kanchil. The sequence continues at coordinate 83,738,403 of JAIOJX010000006.1, forward strand.
GCTGAGGGAAACAGGCTCTCGGCTCCACAGATAAACAAAACACACTCTGACCCGGGGAATGCATCAAAGAAGGGCCAGGACCCCGGGCTGCAGAGCGCCTGGGACACAAGCAGAGGACATGCGCCTGGGAGCTGCCTGGGAGCCAGGCGGCTCTGCCTCTTCCTCTCCGATTCAGCTACGGCGCCCCTCACCCCAGGAAACCCGTTCGTGGCTAACACCATGTTTGCAGAATGCTCTTCCAAAACTCCGCCTGTGCAGCAACAGTCTACAAGCCCACCACCGCCAGCCCTTCATGCAAGAGCACCGCTTCCAAAGCGCTTTTGCTCTGTTATCTCCTTTTGCTCTTGCCGCGACCCATGGGGTACGGAGGGCAGACACCTCCAGACGCCACTCTGCCTTCTCAGACACAGAAGCAGAGGTGGCGCCGTCTTACCACTGCTCTGGGGCAGAGCCAGGTTCCAAGGCCTGAAGTCCCTGGGCTTTTTCCCATTAAAAGTTTTGATATTGTAACTGTCACCTCAACTTTCCAGTGATGATAATAATTATGATGTGAGTGAACTCATGACTCACAGTGACTCCGGTGGGGTGGCCTTTGCTTCTACCATCCAAGCATGACTGACTATCCTTCCCTCTTTTATATGTGAGTGAAACGGAGGTCCCTAATAACTCTCCTCTGGCCAGATGAGGTGCCAGTTTGTACGACTCCGACTCTTTAGAGTCTCCTCTGAGGAGGGGAGGGGCTCACCTAAGAGGGCTCAGGGCTCGCCGTGGGCGGAGCTTGTCTGAGGGGCGGGGCTCACCTAAGAGGGCTCAGGGCTCTCTGGGGGCGGGGCTTGTCTGAGGGGGTGGGGCTCACCTATGCTCCCCTTCCAGGTCTTCTCCTCCTTCCTCTCCTCCGCTAACTGGCTGCTGGTGAGGGAGGTCTGGCGGGAGTGAGTCCCGGTGGCTGCAGCGATGGATGGGACAGAGCGGGCGGGTCTCAGGCTGGAGGAGTCTGTCTTCCCGGCATCTTTACGGCATCGCTGCTGAAGGACCTTAATCATCGCATCCTTCTCTATGATTTTGGCATGGAGATTTTTAATACTGTGTAAGAAAACAAAAGAGTCATGATCAAAAGCGATCTGGCTAGAATTACAGAGGCAGTTCTCTCAGGATTCCCAAGGAGTTTAATTATAATAAAAGGAGAGAGAATTAACTGCCATGTAAGTCTTCAGTTACCATCTCCAAATTGTAGAAGATGAAACTTTTGTGGTGGCTGAAAAGGGGACACCTTCTCTGGCCCCTCGGGAGACTCTGGGACATTCTGGGACCTCGAAAACAGTTTGAGTGACTGTGGCCATCTAGCAGGAGCCTCCTGGACTCAAGGGTGTCTAGGACCCTGGCAGTGGGAGGGGCGTGAGGAGCTATGGGGAAACACACAAGCTCAGGCCTCACAAAGGATAGGCTGCTCATAAGAGTCAATTTCCCTATTTTTGAGGGGGTAAAAAATAGATGGTCAGGTTTTCTGTGAGAAGATATTTTCCTCCCTGAAAGTCAAAGATGAGAATCAGAAGACACATGAGTTGTTTTCACAACCCAGATAGTAACTTGTTGAGCTTACCAATGACTCAGCCACTCAGTCTTACTTTCACATCTGCAAAATGAGAAGCTCAGCTCCCCAGGGCTCAAGGAGGGCTGGGGGTGGGCGGCAGGCTAGCTCTATGATATCATGACGCCTGCTGGACATCTTGTTTACTTCATGAGAAAAACACATTAGCTACATATGTTCTTTATTTACGGTTGTAATATATAAATCTCAGCACAAAAACTCTGAGCCCTGGAATATAGGTTCCCCACCTGCTGAGCTGGGAACATCTAGAAGGTTGTAGAGGCAGACACCCAGAAAACACAAGGGCCTTTAACCTCTTGTTGTGAGCTTCCTTACTACCGACATCTGACATGAAATTAGCCCTCAGCTCCAGATCCCTTGTCAAGAGGACTCTTTCCTTCTCTCTGGGGCAGGGAGAAGGGATGGAGAGCTGGAGAATTCAAGCTCAAAGCCGTCCAGATCAGGAAAGGGGTGGAGGGGAATGCAAACAGGAGGCGGGTGGCTCCACTGGGCTCTAGAGGTGAGGGGGGGGGAGTGGAGCCCAGTGGCTGGACGCGGCTGTCCCTTACGTGTACTCCATGTCCTGACATCTCCTGGTGGCCTGCACCACCTCCTCCTCCTCCTGCCAGATGTGTGCCTCCAGCGAGCTCTCTCCGTAGCTGCCGTTCCTCGAGTGGTTGATGATCGAGGTGTCCCTGGGAAGCACACACAGAGAACGATGTCATCCTCACAGGGAGGTGCCGAGGGGGCCACACAAAACACCTCTCTCCAGGAATTCCTTTACCCTTTCCCACTCCTAAGTCCTGGCCAGTCCTCTCCCTACGTGGATAGAATCAAGCCAGGATCGAAGGAAAACAAAATAAAATCCAAATACATAAGTTATGTGATAGGCTTCGAACAAAGACACTGAACACTTCACTGGTTTAATCATACATGACCCCTATTATCAAGTCGGTTAGTCAATTTCCCTATTTTTGAGGGGGTAAAAAATAGATGGTCAGGTTTTCTGTGAGAAGATATTTTCCTCCCTGAAAGTCAAAGATGAGAATCAGAAGACACATGAGTTGTTTTCACAACCCAGATAGTAACTTGTTGAGCTTACCAATGACTCAGCCACTCAGTCTTACTTTCACATCTGCAAAATGAGAAGCTCAGCTCCCCAGGGCTCAAGGAGGGCTGGGGGTGGGCGGCAGGCTAGCTCTATGATATCATGACGCCTGCTGGACATCTTGTTTACTTCATGAGAAAAACACATTAGCTACATATGTTCTTTATTTACGGTTGTAATATATAAATCTCAGCACAAAAACTCTGAGCCCTGGAATATAGGTTCCCCACCTGCTGAGCTGGGAACATCTAGAAGGTTGTAGAGGCAGACACCCAGAAAACACAAGGGCCTTTAACCTCTTGTTGTGAGCTTCCTTACTACCGACATCTGACATGAAATTAGCCCTCAGCTCCAGATCCCTTGTCAAGAGGACTCTTTCCTTCTCTCTGGGGCAGGGAGAAGGGATGGAGAGCTGGAGAATTCAAGCTCAAAGCCGTCCAGATCAGGAAAGGGGTGGAGGGGAATGCAAACAGGAGGCGGGTGGCTCCACTGGGCTCTAGAGGTGAGGGGGGGGGAGTGGAGCCCAGTGGCTGGACGCGGCTGTCCCTTACGTGTACTCCATGTCCTGACATCTCCTGGTGGCCTGCACCACCTCCTCCTCCTCCTGCCAGATGTGTGCCTCCAGCGAGCTCTCTCCGTAGCTGCCGTTCCTCGAGTGGTTGATGATCGAGGTGTCCCTGGGAAGCACACACAGAGAACGATGTCATCCTCACAGGGAGGTGCCGAGGGGGCCACACAAAACACCTCTCTCCAGGAATTCCTTTACCCCTTTCCCACTCCTAAGTCCTGGCCAGTCCTCTCCCTACGTGGATAGAATCAAGCCAGGATCGAAGGAAAACAAAATAAAATCCAAATACATAAGTTATGTGATAGGCTTCGAACAAAGACACTGAACACTTCACTGGTTTAATCTACTGACATGGATCCTCATATTATCAAGTCGGTTAGTATTTTTCTGTGTGTACTCTTTCATACCTCTCCTTTCTCAATTTCTCAAATCAGAGTTAACGTTTTATTTCTATTTTTCACCAATACAGTAGCTGTTTCAGTATTTTAAAGTAAATGAGGACTCAGTAAATCCTTGAAATGGAGGCTGGCCCTTTTCAAGACTCCGGCTGAAGTCCCCTTTCATGTTTGCATTCAGCTCACTTCTCTCATGAGCCCCTACCTAGGATTCAGGTCCATGCAGTGTGACGACCGTGCTGGGCTTCAGGGACAAAGAGGAAGCGACACCTACTCTGTCCTTGGCAAGTCCAGTCCTGGGGGTGGAGGAGGGGGAGGGACAGACAGGAGGGTCTAGACCTCCAAGCAGGGCAGCCAGGAGCAGATGCCTGAAAACAACTAGTCAAAGGAAACTGTTCCCCCGTCACTGGTTTCATCAATTTAATTATTCCTAATAGGACTTCCCTGGTAGCTCAGACACTAAAGAATGCGTCTGCAATGCAGGAGACCTGGGTTCAATCCCTGGGTCGAGAAGATCTGGAGAAAGAAATGGCAACCCACTCTAGTATTCTTTCCTGGAAAATCCCATGGAGAGAGGAGCCTGGTAAGCTACAGTCCATGGGGTCATAAAGAGTTGGATATGATTAAGCAACTAACTTTCACTTCCATTGATGATAAATAGTAAAAATAAGATAGTTGTGTCATCTAAGTCAGGGGTCCCCAACCTTTTTGGCATGAGGGACGGGTTTCACGAAAGACAATTTTTCCCCAGAAGGGTAGTGGGTGGATGGTTCAGGCGATAATGAGAGCCATGGGAAGTGACACAGACACAGCAGCTTCAGTCACTCCCTGGCCTGTCGCTCACCTCCTGCGGTGCAGCCTGGCTCCTAACTGCCCAGGGTACTGGTTCCTGGCCCAGGGGCTGGGATCCCTGCATTCTAAGAGATCTAAGCATATTTGAGGCGGAAAGGCACAACCAGTGAACCTTAAACTAGTAAGTTATGTGATAGGCTTCGAACAAAGACACTGAACACTTCACTGGTTTAATCTACTGACATGGATCCTCATATTATCAAGTCGGTTAGTATTTTTCTGTGTGTACTCTTTCATACCTCTCCTTTCTCAATTTCTCAAATCAGAGTTAACGTTTTATTTCTATTTTTCACCAATACAGTAGCTGTTTCAGTATTTTAAAGTAAATGAGGACTCAGTAAATCCTTGAAATGGAGGCTGGCCCTTTTCAAGACTCCGGCTGAAGTCCCCTTTCATGTTTGCATTCAGCTCACTTCTCTCATGAGCCCCTACCTAGGATTCAGGTCCATGCAGTGTGACGACCGTGCTGGGCTTCAGGGACAAAGAGGAAGACGACACCTACTCTGTCCTTGGCAAGTCCAGTCCTGGGGGTGGAGGAGGGGGAGGGACAGACAGGAGGGTCTAGACCTCCAAGCAGGGCAGCCAGGAGCAGATGCCTGAAAACAACTAGTCAAAGGAAACTGTTCCCCCGTCACTGGTTTCATCAATTTAATTATTCCTAATAGGACTTCCCTGGTAGCTCAGACACTAAAGAATGCGTCTGCAATGCAGGAGACCTGGGTTCAATCCCTGGGTCGAGAAGATCTGGAGAAAGAAATGGCAACCCACTCTAGTATTCTTTCCTGGAAAATCCCATGGAGAGAGGAGCCTGGTAAGCTACAGTCCATGGGGTCATAAAGAGTTGGATATGATTAAGCAACTAACTTTCACTTCCATTGATGATAAATAGTAAAAATAAGATAGTTGTGTCATCTAAGTCAGGGGTCCCCAACCTTTTTGGCATGAGGGACGGGTTTCACGAAAGACAATTTTTCCCCAGAAGGGTAGTGGGTGGATGGTTCAGGCGATAATGAGAGCCATGGGAAGTGACACAGACACAGCAGCTTCAGTCACTCCCTGGCCTGTCGCTCACCTCCTGCGGTGCAGCCTGGCTCCTAACTGCCCAGGGTACTGGTTCCTGGCCCAGGGGCTGGGATCCCTGCATTCTAAGAGATCTAAGCATATTTGAGGCGGAAAGGCACAACCAGTGAACCTTAAACTAGTAAGAAATGATCCAGATTCATATCCCTTCTTCATATTTCAGTGTTCTAATCATATTTAAAATCTTACAGCACTTTTCTAGACTACCCAAAAGCAGCTAAAAGGGGCTCTTCTTTCAAAGGAGCTCTTCTTTCATCTCTTTTAACGGCAGCTAGCCATAAAAGACCGTTTCTATCTGCCTGGACCTGATGATGCACATTACCCAAGGTATCTCATTTAGTTCTTGGGCCTTGAGTATTATTATCCTCATTTTACACAGGAACGACTGAGTGAGTCTGCAAGAACACACCTTGGAAGGTTTGAAAGGGGTTCAAATTCAGTTATCTCTGACTCTGAAGTCTATGCCCCGAATCATCACTCTACACTCCAGAGTGTCCAAGTCATCATGAAGAAGGCCTCAGCAAAAGTCCATGAATGACCAGATAAACCAACGTGAGAACGTGGCTAAGTACAAACTGACTGAAAACACATCAGAAAGCCTAATAACAGAAAGCCAACAGAGTGCTTTAAACATACTGACACAATTATAAAATCACTCCACGGTGCACAAAAATCAGTAATATGGAAACTGGTGGCCAGAAACATTCTCAAGTGACTTAGAGAATTTACTGGAGATTTGAAAATTCATGTTTCTACTGTCAAGGACAGCAGGTACAATTAGATGAAAACAATGTAGAGGGTAAATATACACAACTCAACAAAATATTACATACTTTGAAATGTTTGAAAAGTTTCCAAAGATTCCCCACCCACACAACACAGCCAAGATCTCAAACTCCTGATCAGTGGTGCCAAAATATACCAAGATGGCAAAAATCTGTTGGTTTACAAATATCCCACTGTCTATAAACATGACGTATGTAGCAGTGGTTGAAAAGTCACAAAATTAATGGCCGGAAATAGTCATTTTTACCAATTCTTATGTAGCCACTTAGCATCTCAGCAATAAGAGCTCAGAGTTTTGACCTTCCTCAAAAATTCTTCATTTTCCTTTTCTCCCTTTTTGTAAAACAGCAAAGCAATGCTAAATTACATTGGTTTTCTTTGAAAAAGAACATTAACATTGGAGCTAAAAATGTGACCTCTGAACTGATTTTTCCCCAGACTATGGGAAGCAGTGATCAATACACAGAAGGGAAGTTTCCCATGGAATTGTCAGTTGCTCAATAATTATATGTGGAAGCAAAGAAGAGGGGAAGGGAGAAATAATGGAGCGGGTCCCCATCTACCTATGACTCAATCCATCCAGGACTTCAAACAGAGCCAAGGAGAGCAACAGGGCTGGGTAACTCCCAGAGGATTAGTCTGAGGGCAAGAGGCATTTCCCCCGCTTGAAGGATGACAGAAGGCCAAGGCTGGGTCTAAGTGGGATGGGTCTGACTGTGTGTGGGCTCTGGATGGTTTGACTCACAACATTCCCCTGCGTCCCATCCAGTGCCCACCCAGGGCTCTTATGCCTCAGACCTCTTCCATCTCCTACTCCTGATTTTACATTCCAATCCCATTTATCCTTGAGATGCACTTGTTGTTAAGTCACTAAGTCCTGTCCGACTCTTTCACAACACTATGGACTGTAGCCGGCCAGGCTCCTCTATTCATGAGATTTTCCAGGCAAGAATATTGGTGTGGGTTGCTATTTGCTTTTCCTGGGCATTTTCCCTACCCTGGGATCAAACCTGAGTCTCCTACATTGGTAGGTAGATCTCTACCACTGAGCTGACAAGGAAGCCCTCCTGAGGACCCCAAGCCTGAATCTAATCTGATAAATCAAGAGTTGAGACAACCGTGACTCCTAACGGGCTTGGGTCATGCTGCCAAGGTAGCACTAGTGGGTCTTAAGTATTCTCAGCCAAGGGAATATGGTCTGCTTACCTGTACATAAACAGTCCAGAATTATAATTCCATTTGAGAAAACAGGTAACTTTTTAATAAAGTAAGAGAATTACAGAAGAGCTAAAGCAGTCACATGCCTACAGTCTCCAACAGCAGGAAGCCCTGAATGTGGATGTCTTGCCTCCCTATGTGGTTTTCCTTTCATCAAACGTCATGAGGAGAGACAATTCCCAGGGCAACCATTGACAGGAAGGCGTTAGACAAAGCTGGCAAACACGGCCACATCCTTCCATGTAACTTTATGATGCTCTGTTCTCTGCCTCAGGATAGAAAGGTGATTAAGTTATCACCTTAGAAAACAAAAAGCTGAAAATAAAAACATTTCAATAATGTAAAAATCAAGAAATGCTTTCAAGGGCTTCACAGGTGTCCCCCCACATTTCACAGGCTGACCGGGAGACTGTAACTCACTGCTGGAGGGGCAACTCACCACGCAATCGATGTATGTACTGAATGCCTATCTCCACTCCCAAAAGGTGCATTCAGAGAGGACACGCTGACATACAGAAACAACACTTGAGCACTAACAAAGGGTCCCCAGATAGTCACCTTCCACTTGGGTCTGCAAGTCTCTCTAGACGCAAGTGTGCTGGGCACCCAGAGGAGGCAGCTGTGCCCATGTCGGGGCCATTGTCTCTCTCTGAGTTCATGGAGGTGACATCTGGGCATTCAGCTAGTAACTCTTGTCTACATGGGAAATGAACATGACAGCCCAAGCACAGCTTATAAAGTATCTCTCCTGCCCCTCAAGAGGCCTTTTCTTCCTCATTAAAAAAGAAATCCCACAACCCAAGGAAGTGACGGCTGACTGAATGACAGGGTTGCGTTCTTGGTGTTCTCTCCTCATGCCCAGTTCACGTCCTACCATCCCAAATGGTACAACAGCAGCCCCATCTTTATGGATGCTCCTTTAATATCTGAGGCTGGCCACCAAACATGCTGACTCAAAAAGTTCTGGTAAATTCCAAACAACTCTGAACTCAATGTCAATATAACCTAGGGGCAAAAAGTAGGGCAATGAGAACTCAGACTAGCTAAACTCACAGCCTTGTAGGTCACTGCAGCAAGCACCTGCACGTGAAGGCCAGCAGTCAAGGGAAATCACCTGCTCATTCAGGCAATGGTAGAGTCTAACAGAATCATTGTGTGAATTATTGAGCATTTCAAAGAAAAAATGTGTGAATAGAATTTTTCAGCAGGAAGCCCTGAATGTGGATGTCTTGCCTCTATGTGGTTTTCCTTTCATCAAACGTCATGAGGAGAGACAATTCCCAGGGCAACCATTGACAGGAAGGCGTTAGACAAAGCTGGCAAACACGGCCACATCCTTCCATGTAACTTTATGATGCTCTGTTCTCTGCCTCAGGATAGAAAGGTGATTAAGTTATCACCTTAGAAAACAAAAAGCTGAAAATAAAAACATTTCAATAATGTAAAAATCAAGAAATGCTTTCAAGGGCTTCACAGGTGTCCCCCCACATTTCACAGGCTGACCGGGAGACTGTAACTCACTGCTGGAGGGGCAACTCACCACGCAATCGATGTATGTACTGAATGCCTATCTCCACTCCCAAAAGGTGCATTCAGAGAGGACACGCTGACATACAGAAACAACACTTGAGCACTAACAAAGGGTCCCCAGATAGTCACCTTCCACTTGGGTCTGCAAGTCTCTCTAGATGCAAGTGTGCTGGGCACCCAGAGGAGGCAGCTGTGCCCATGTCGGGGCCATTGTCTCTCTCTGAGTTCATGGAGGTGACATCTGGGCATTCAGCTAGTAACTCTTGTCTACATGGGAAATGAACATGACAGCCCAAGCACAGCTTATAAAGTATCTCTCCTGCCCCTCAAGAGGCCTTTTCTTCCTCATTAAAAAAGAAATCCCACAACCCAAGGAAGTGACGGCTGACTGAATGACAGGGTTGCGTTCTTGGTGTTCTCTCCTCATGCCCAGTTCACGTCCTACCATCCCAAATGGTACAACAGCAGCCCCATCTTTATGGATGCTCCTTTAATATCTGAGGCTGGCCACCAAACATGCTGACTCAAAAAGTTCTGGTAAATTCCAAACAACTCTGAACTCAATGTCAATATAACCTAGGGGCAAAAAGTAGGGCAATGAGAACTCAGACTAGCTAAACTCACAGCCTTGTAGGTCACTGCAGCAAGCACCTGCACGTGAAGGCCAGCAGTCAAGGGAAATCACCTGCTCATTCAGGCAATGGTAGAGTCTAACAGAATCATTGTGTGAATTATTGAGCATTTCAAAAGAATTTTTTAAGAAAGAATAAGGCTGTGCAATGACAACAAAGGAAATAAAGCAACAGAGGTAGTAACTGATGGCAGAAAACCATTTCAAACGCAGTGAAATCAGGCTTTAAGCCAGACCAATTTCAATCTGATGGATAGTCCTACCACTTACTACCACTGTGATCTGGAATAAACCACTGTCTCTCTCTAAGCCTCAAATCCTCACCAGCAAAGTGAGGATAGTAATAGTTCCCACTCTTAGGGCTGTTATGATTATTGCATATTCTTGTATGGCCCATGAAACATACCCACTGTTAGAAAAGAGTACAAAGTATACTTTCCCAACAACATTCTTAAAGACCACAGAGGAGCCTGCTGCAAGGATGGACTTTAAATTACTGACTTCCTCTCGTTGGGCTCTAAGCTGTTTTATTTTAAAATTTCATTTATTTATTTATTTATTTTGGGGGCTATTCTGGGTTTTCACTACTGCTGCAGGCTCTTCTCTAGTTGCAGGGAGTTGGGGCTACTCTCTAGCAGAGGTAAGCAGGCTTCTTGTTGTGATAACTTCTCTTGCTGTGGAACTTAGGCTCTAGGGCACACAGGTTTCAATAGTTGCAGCACATGGGCTCAGTAGTTGCAGCTCCAAGGCTCTAGGGCACAGGCTCAATAGTTGTGGCTCACGGGCTTAAGTGCTCCACAGCATGTGGGATCTTCCCAAACTAGGGATCAAACCCGTGTCTCCTGCATTGGTAGGCAAACTCTTTACCAACTACCAGGGAAGCCCTAGGCTGTTTTAAATGTATTGAAACCCGTGTACAACAGCAGCCCCATCTTTATGGATGCTCCTTTAATATCTGAGGCTGGCCACCAAACATGCTGACTCAAAAAGTTCTGGTAAATTCCAAACAACTCTGAACTCAATGTCAATATAACCTAGGGGCAAAAAGTAGGGCAATGAGAACTCAGACTAGCTAAACTCACAGCCTTGTAGGTCACTGCAGCAAGCACCTGCACGTGAAGGCCAGCAGTCAAGGGAAATCACCTGCTCATTCAGGCAATGGTAGAGTCTAACAGAATCATTGTGTGAATTATTGAGCATTTCAAAAGAATTTTTTAAGAAAGAATAAGGCTGTGCAATGACAACAAAGGAAATAAAGCAACAGAGGTAGTAACTGATGGCAGAAAACCATTTCAAACGCAGTGAAATCAGGCTTTAAGCCAGACCAATTTCAATCTGATGGATAGTCCTACCACTTACTACCACTGTGATCTGGAATAAACCACTGTCTCTCTCTAAGCCTCAAATCCTCACCAGCAAAGTGAGGATAGTAATAGTTCCCACTCTTAGGGCTGTTATGATTATTGCATATTCTTGTATGGCCCATGAAACATACCCACTGTTAGAAAAGAGTACAAAGTATACTTTCCCAGCAACATTCTTAAAGACCACAGAGGAGCCTGCTGCAAGGATGGACTTTAAATTACTGACTTCCTCTCGTTGGGCTCTAAGCTGTTTTATTTTAAAATTTCATTTATTTATTTATTTATTTTGGGGGCTATTCTGGGTTTTCACTACTGCTGCAGGCTCTTCTCTAGTTGCAGGGAGTTGGGGCTACTCTCTAGCAGAGGTAAGCAGGCTTCTTGTTGTGATAACTTCTCTTGCTGTGGAACTTAGGCTCTAGGGCACACAGGTTTCAATAGTTGCAGCACATGGGCTCAGTAGTTGCAGCTCCAAGGCTCTAGGGCACAGGCTCAATAGTTGTGGCTCACGGGCTTAAGTGCTCCACAGCATGTGGGATCTTCCCAAACTAGGGATCAAACCCGTGTCTCCTGCATTGGTAGGCAAACTCTTTACCACTGAGCTACCAGGGAAGCCCTAGGCTGTTTTAAATGTATTGATGTTTTCAACCACACTGAGATGAACATTCTTGGACAGAAGTCTTCCAGGAACTTATACAATGATTTCCTTAAGATAAATGTTGAGAACCAGAACTGTGGAACCAAAGCAGAGAGGGCGTTAGGGTTGTTCAGCCGCTCAGTCCTATCCAACTCTGTGACCCTACGGACTGCAGCACGCCAGGCTTCCCTGTCCTCCATCATCTCCTGGAGTTTGCTCAAACTCATGTCCTGAGTCGGTGATGCTATCCAACCGTCTCATCCTTGGTTGTTTCCTTCTCCTCCTGTCCTCCATCTTTCCCAGCATCAGGGTCTTTTCCAGTGAGTCCTCCAAAACAGAGGTACATAGTGCCAAAATCATTCTCCAGAAATCTTACACCACCTCATTCTCCACCTGGCACCACAGCCACTTTAAAATTACTTTAACTGCTCTCATTCCCTGGGATGTACCCTTGAACACCTCTGGCCACCCTATGTTTCTTTCCAGCTGTGCTTTTCCCAGCTGCATGGCCTCACCTCTCTGCAGCAGCGGTGGCTGCGGCATTCATTGCGAAGTGCCGGATGGCGCTCTCCTCCACGTACTTCTGCTCCCACTTTGTCATGTCGGCCTCCAGCGCCAGGATCCGCTCCTCCTTCTCCCTCACGAGTTCCATGAGGGCTGGGGCATTGTATTCCGGCAGGCTGGCTGGCTGGGCATTTCCGTGTTTCTGGAGTAGTGTTAGAAATAACATTGTAATGCAAGTCTGAGTTACAAAGTAGACCCTCTGTGGGCAGAGTTACCCCCATGAAATAAGCAGCGGTTCACACGCATCATCACATCCTTGCTTCCGCTGCAGCACAGGTGACCGTACCAGGCTGATCCCCACTCCGCCCAACCTTTTATCTCAGGTTTCAATAGTTGCAGCACATGGGCTCAGTAGTTGCAGCTCCAAGGCTCTAGGGCACAGGCTCAATAGTTGTGGCTCACGGGCTTAAGTGCTCCACAGCATGTGGGATCTTCCCAAACTAGGGATCAAACCCGTGTCTCCTGCATTGGTAGGCAAACTCTTTACCACTGAGCTACCAGGGAAGCCCTAGGCTGTTTTAAATGTATTGATGTTTTCAACCACACTGAGATGAACATTCTTGGACAGAAGTCTTCCAGGAACTTATACAATGATTTCCTTAAGATAAATGTTGAGAACCAGAACTGTGGAACCAAAGCAGAGAGGGCGTTAGGGTTGTTCAGCCGCTCAGTCCTATCCAACTCTGTGACCCTACGGACTGCAGCACGCCAGGCTTCCCTGTCCTCCATCATCTCCTGGAGTTTGCTCAAACTCATGTCCTGAGTCGGTGATGCTATCCAACCGTCTCATCCTTGGTTGTTTCCTTCTCCTCCTGTCCTCCATCTTTCCCAGCATCAGGGTCTTTTCCAGTGAGTCCTCCAAAACAGAGGTACATAGTGCCAAAATCATTCTCCAGAAATCTTACACCACCTCATTCTCCACCTGGCACCACAGCCACTTTAAAATTACTTTAACTGCTCTCATTCCCTGGGATGTACCCTTGAACACCTCTGGCCACCCTATGTTTCTTTCCAGCTGTGCTTTTCCCAGCTGCATGGCCTCACCTCTCTGCAGCAGCGGTGGCTGCGGCATTCATTGCGAAGTGCCGGATGGCGCTCTCCTCCACGTACTTCTGCTCCCACTTTGTCATGTCGGCCTCCAGCGCCAGGATCCGCTCCTCCTTCTCCCTCACGAGTTCCATGAGGGCTGGGGCATTGTATTCCGGCAGGCTGGCTGGCTGGGCATTTCCGTGTTTCTGGAGTAGTGTTAGAAATAACATTGTAATGCAAGTCTGAGTTACAAAGTAGACCCTCTGTGGGCAGAGTTACCCCCATGAAGTGCGCACAGTTCACCCACGTCCAGCAGCGGTTCACACGCATCATCACATCCTTGCTTCCGCTGCAGCACAGGTGACCGTACCAGGCTGATCCCCACTCCGCCAACCTCTATCTCCAGTTCCATCTGGTTCACTTAATTCTCCTGGAACTCTGCAAAATTGGGATAACTGTCTGTTCTGTAAGCTGTTGAGAGCCTGAATGAACTGTTCTATGTCTCTAAGTGGATTCTAAGCAGGTTCTGGATTTAAATCAGCATCTGCCTGGCCATATTCAGTTTTACATGACAGGAAGTGGCCTGTCCAATGTCGTGCAGTTGATTTATACCAAGAGCAAGAACAAGAAAGAAATCTTGGCTTTCTGGTCTAGGGCACTTTCTCCAGATCTCAAGGAAGAGATTTAGCTGTTTGAGTCCCCTGAGGTTGGGAGACAGAAGGGAAGCACACAAAATGGGAGTGAGACGTCCTAAGGCAGTGCTTCTCAACCTTTTTGGCATCAGGGACTGGTTTTATGGAAGGCATCTACCACCTGGGGGCGGTTCGCTGGGAGGATGCTTTCAGGATGAGTGAAGCACATTACATTTATTGTGCACTTTTTTCCTATTATTAGCTGCACTTCAGACCATCAGGCATCAGATCCCAGAGGCTGGCAACACCTGTCTTAAGAGCATGCTTGCCCAGCCTCACCACTGTCATCTGGGAAACAGAAATTAACACACGCCCCATGCGGAAGCCTGGCAAATCAAATAGGACAATAAATATAAAAGCATTTTAAAGGGCTAAACACAGTGCTACCAGAAAATCTCTGCCGCCAGTCAAGCTCATTTCCCAGACCCTTCTCCCATCTAAGTCCATAAGAGCCGCCCTCTATGCCTGTCAGTTTCTGGCCAAATAGCTTGTGTTGCCATATCAGGTTCATGACCTGTTCAGGTTGTTAAGAGCTACTTAAGCAAATGCATGCATTTCAACACTCAAGTGTTCAGAGATACCACAATCTAATGAGTAAGTACATTGGCCGAAAAAAACATATGAAGGGTCAGGCAGAGCAGCTTCTGCTGCCTGTTCAGCTAGTTACCAAATATTTACTAAGCATGCACCCTGTACAGGGGATATCACAGGGAATGATACAGACAAAATCTCTGTCCTCAACATGTTCACCTGGGAGACAAGTCCTATTTAGCTCCATGATCTTGAGCTAGACTCTCAACTGCTCTGGACCTCATTTTGCTCTTCAAGAATATTCCCAGGTGGCATGGTGGAAAGCAATCTGCTTACCAGTGAAGGGGACATGGGTTCAATCCCTTGTCTGAGAAGATACAACAGGCCATGGAGCAACTAAGCCAGTGTGTACAACTACTGAGCCTGAGCTCTACAGCCTGAGAGCCACAACTATTGAGCCTATGTGATGCAAGTACTGAGGCCTGCATGCCTAGAGCCCGCGCTCTGCAGCAAGAGAAGCCACTGCAATGAGAAGTCTGTGCAATTCAACAAAGAGTAGCCCCTGCCTGTCACAACTAGAGAAAGACTGAGCACAGCAACAAAGACCTAGTGTAACCCAAAATAAAAATAAGTAAATCAATTTTTTTAAAAAAAATTTGGCCTCTTTTATTGTTCTTCTTTTTTTAAATTTTTCATCCATCTTTATTCTTTGGCCTGTGTTGGCCTCCCATTGCAGAGGCCTCTTTCGTTGCAGAGCACCAGCTCTGGGTGCAAGCGCCTGGCTCATAATTGGACACACCTGTCCAACCACTCCGTGGCACGTGGGATCTTCCTGGGTGAGGGATTGAACTGGGACCCCTCACACTGCAAGGCGGACTCTTTATCCACTGGACCACCAGGAAAGCTTAGTAAATAAATTTTTAAAGAAAGAATATTTGCCCTTCTGTTTTCAACTTCCCCAGACCACTGTGGAAATAACATGTGAAAATTACTTTGAACTCTATTGAAGAAAGATGATTGTCAGTTCCTGAAAATGTTAATTTCCCTGCCTTTTTTACCGTCACTCTATTTCACTTTCCCCCAACTTCTACTGAGGCTTGAGTACCACACTTTGCCTCCCGAAGTTGAGGGAGATGACTTCTAATAGCACAGCTGCTACTTCTGGCGGGTCCCAGCGTCTTGACCTGTCTTCCTCTCCCCCAGTCTCAGTGCAGCCACGTGTGTCACTTCTTATTTCAGTGGCATCGGAAATGCTGGAGTAACCTGGGCACCAAAGCTGCCCTAAGCCATCCAACGACTCTGACGGTAATGATGAGACCAACAGCAATGACAATTATTCTTCCTCCATCATTTGATAAGTGTCCGCCACTGTGTAAGGACTCTGTGCATATTTGCAGTTACAAGTATATGGCACATATAATTCATGTGCCCGATTTTAGAGACAAGGAGGTGAAGGCTCAGAGAGATTCCTTTTTCAGTAGGAGAAGGCAGGATTCAACACTGGTCAGCCTAACCTGAGAGTCCATGGTCTGAAATGATTCACGATTCCATGCCACTCTACTCACCTCTGGTCTACCCATCCTTCTGGAAGATTCCAGGGCAACTTACAGGACTAATGGAGCTTATCTGGGGCTCAGTGTTGTTAGAGGGGCAGATGGAGAGGCTCATCTATGTCTTGGTGTGAGTCTAAGGGCACTACCTTTCTGTGTGGTGTTGCTTCAAAACTGCTCTGAGCTGTTCTCTCAATGGTCCCTTCAGAATGATTCTCTATGGGGGAGGTAGGCAGTGTGATCTGACTGCTTTGCTGAGGAGGGAGATGACCAGGGGCTTTATTTCTTTTGTGTGACCTCAGTATGTCTTCTGATGGGGTCAGACAAATGCCTCAGTAACAAAAGTAGCGGGTGTGGTATGGGCTGCCCACATCCATGGCAGGCACAGGCATAAGCTCCTCAGAGTGAATGAGGAGGAAGCAGATTAGAGAGTATGAGTTTCTAGGGCGACCCCATACTCTAGATGGATGCTGGTCATCCCTGCTCAGGGCCAGCAGAACAATGATTGCCACACTTGTTCACAGTGGACCAACCTACATAGTATCTGCCACGTGGAACTACTGAAACTCCAAGTGGGTTTGGTAGATCTCTTTGTGACATTTTTGCCTTTTCTGGTTATAGAATAATATATGTGATGTGTTAGGCACTAAATTGTGTCCAACTCTTTACAACCACACAGACTATAGATGGCCACACATTTCTGTCCATGGGATTCTCCAGGCAAGAATACTGGAGTGGGGGCTTCCCTGGTGGTCCAGTGGGTAAGGACACTGCCTTGCAGTGTAAGGGGCGCCGGTTCGATCCCTGGCCTGGGAAGATCCCACGTGCCGTGGAGAGGCTGGACCAATGTGTCCAATTACCAAGCTGGAGCTCTGGAGCGCATGCGCCCAGAGCCAGTGCTCTGCAACAACAGAGGTGCCGCGATGGGGGGCCCACACGGGCCAAAGAACAAAGATGGATGAAAACAGATAAATGAAAGACCAAGAGAAGTGGCCCGCCTGCCCCCCTGCCTCCCCAACCCGACCCCCCCCACCCCAAAAAAACAATACTGGAGTGGGCTCCATTCCCTTCTCCAGGGGATCTTCCTGACCCAAGGATTGAATTTGGATCTCCTGCACTGCAGGCAGATTCTTCACCACCTGAGCCACTAGGGAGTATGCTCACTGGTAAAATGAGACAATGAAGTATTAAAGGAAAAAAGTTAAAAATAATATTCATCTTTTTAATGAGTAGGGAAACCTTCAAGTGCCTTTCATAACAGAGGAGACAGATTAACACTCTCATTCAAAATAAAACCTGTAATATTAATTTAAAGATATGCTGGGAAGTTCTGCTCAACGACTGTCTCCCCAGTAGCATGAAAACCTATACCATCACATGTGAAGAAAATAGCTATTGTCATGAGAACAGAGGATCCTGCAGGGGTGCTGCGTGATGGCCTGGAGGGGTGAGATGGGGGGATATACATATGACTAATCTGAGATGATACATATCTGTAAACAAGAACACTCTGTAAAAGTAAAAAGTAAAATACAAAATTTTAAAAAAGATTGTCTTGCCTTTTTCTGGTCTCACAGAGATCACACACAGTGTGACAGCCACGGACACAGCTGCGGTCTGCTGTTCCCACCCAAAGACAAGCCCAAACTGTAAGCTACATAATTAATCAGAGAGTCCCCATTTTGAAATGTCTGTTCTCCCCAGGTAGCCTAAATCTGACAGCTGGCTTAATGAGCAGCAGGAACATTGTGTTTGCTGGTCTAAGGAAAAATGGGTGTGCGTGTGTGAAGGTCTGAGAGTGCATATGCGAATGGTCCTTTATGGCAATAGAGAAATTGTTCAAATAATGCTAACTTTACATTGCTTCTTGATACATAACAAGTGTAATTTTCAAGCATCATTAGAAGTCGGGGGAAAGTAAAACAGACTAATGCTAAAAAAAGGAAGGGAAATTAACATTTTAAGAACTCACGATCTTCTCTTCCTTTAGTAGAGCTCAAAGTAATTTTCACATCTTATTTTCATAGTAGTCTTAGGAAGGAGAAGACAGATGGGAAAATATTCTTTTTTTAAAAAGTCTGGTTTCTTTCTCCCCTCTGCCTTTTTTTTTTTTTTAAGACATCATGCAAAACTAAATGTTGTTGATAATGTACAGGAAGATATTCTTATACATTTTGGATAAGAAATTGGTACATTTACTTTGTAGAGCAATCTGACAGTATCCAGTGATGTTCGGCATATGCAATTCGTTATCCAGAAATCCCATTTTTAGGTATATCCTCTTGGGAAATTCTCAACATTCTTTAGCAAGGAGACATGTAAAAAGGCAGCTCATTAGAGTACAGTCTATAATAGCAATACCACTAGCGAAAACCCCAAGGGCTATCAGTGGGGGAGAGACAGAGTAGCGGAAATGAATGAAGAGTCTGGTTTCAAAATAGAAGAGCCATGGGTAAGTAATTTAACTGTAGGATATGGGTGGCACATTAACTGGAAAAGAACATTCTTTTTTGCTCTAAGTACTGAGATGTGCCCATTCTGTCAGCCAAAGACTCATAAATACCCACCAGGTACCAGGCCCAGGAGAAGCCTGCCCTGCAGTTGGAAAGCTCAAGATCTCAATAACAGCAACAGAACAGCTGAAGGGTGGCCCTGAAATGCTGGGGAATGTGGCACAGGTTAGAAACATCAGAAGTCCAGACACAGACTGACTTCTTCCAAAGAAACCAAGTTGGTGGGGTCTGGGTGAGGCTCCTTAATTTTCTGGGCAACCTTGCCAACACCTCCATCTCTAGCCAAGTACACACACCCAGAGGGTGCTGTGCCCACTGCCATGAGAAACGGCTGAGCTGGCTTGAATATATGCTTTTAAGTGTTTCAACCATAACCACTGTGCTCTGTGCACTAGATGATTCCATGGAGCCCTGTCTCATGTTTCCCTGGTTCCAAACTTAGAGCACACCTTTGACCAGCTGCAGAGAGGACTCTGCCCATTGTGTTGGTCAATGACATGCCAGGAGCCCTTGACTAGCCTGTAAAAGAATCTGGCTCAGCTGGAGGTCTTCTGCCCTTGTCAAGGTCCACATGGGCCCTGGGCTAGGGTGTTTTAGCTTCTTCATAGCTGAATGACATGAGCAGTTGTTACCAAGAGAAACAGGGACAGGCAGAAGGACGAGGAGCCTATGGCCAATATTAGCTTCTAGGGATAGTGCTGACTTCTTCCTGTCCTTTACTTCTGAAAACTCACTGATGACCGTGTCCTCCTAATCTCAGCTCCTTTCTAGTCACCCCCTGGATCCCCACCATCTCTACATCCTTGATGACACAGCCTTCAGGCTGGCTCCCTGATTTTGAGATCTGTCCCTCCAGCCCCTCCCCTGACACCAGCAGAATGTTCCTCCTTTGATGCCACAGGAAAAAAAAATCCAGTTTCTCAACCTGACCAAATGCCCTCCACATACTGGCAGCTGCCTCCTCACCAGCCCTCTCAGTGGGCATGCTCCCCTGGCTGGCCTGGACTCAACATGTGTCTTACACCTCTCTATGCATTCTCCTCCTCTACCTCTGATGCCCTCCCCAAAACCGCCAACAACCTCATCTTTCCAAGCCCAACTTCATGTTCTCCTCCACGAAGCCGTCTACACCTGCATTCCCCCTTGCCCAGCCCCCAGGGGTTACCACTTCCTTTCTGTAAGGACGTGTGTCCCTCCAAGTAAGTAGACTGCCTGACTCCTCCACTGGCTGGAACCGCTGAGGACAGAAAGTTCTCATCACCGCTGAATTCTCAGGGCAGAGTACAGAGCCTGGCTGGCACATGAATACATGGGCCAGAGTCCACGCCTTGCCCCGTCCCCTCACCTGCTGGGTCCTCAGGGCATCCAGCTCCCTCTCCAGCCAGGTGCGCAGTCTCCGCTCCATCTGCTCCCGCTTCTCACACGCCGACTGCAGCTGGGTCAGGGCCTGCTGCAGCTTCTCGACCTTCTCCACGTAGGCCTGCTTCTCTCGGAGCTGAGCAGAGAAGAGTAAAAAGGAGCACGGACCTTATTTTTTTTTTAAACATTTATTTTATTTATTTATTTTTCGGGGGGTGGGGTGGCGAGGGAGGGGGACGGGCGGGCCACTTCTATTGGTCTTTCATTTATCCATTTTCATCTCTCTTTGCTCTTTGGCCCGTGTGGGCCTCCCATCGCAGTGGCCTCTGTTGTCGCAGAGCACCGGCTCTGGGCGCATGCACTCCAGAGCTCCGGCTCGGTAATTGGACACATCAGTCCAGCCGCTCTGCGGCACGTGGGATCTTCCCAGGCCAGGGATCGAAGTGGTGCCCCTTGCACTGCAAGGTGGTGTCCTTACCCACTGGACCACCAGGGAAGCCCGAACACGTACTTTAAATAGTGATCTTCAAAGCCGGGGTGGAGGTGAGGGCTGGGGAGGAGGGAGGTCAGAGTACCTGGAGATGCTGTTTAAATACAAATGCATGTGCACTCCTCACTCCTATCCCTAGGCCACGCTGCCAACAGCTGGAATGCTTGGAATCGAAGACCCTCAGAGGACACCTGTTTAGGTCATTTATACAGCTCTGAGCTCAATCCTTGGCTACTGCTTAGTAATTGCTTCATAATTATAGCATGTACAGGCATTGGAAATGTGGTTAATAAAGAATTTCTAAGTGTCATTTTTAAGTTTATTCTATAATGTTAACTGAAAAATCCAGAATCAAGGGTTATATGCATTATCACAACTATGTCTTTCTGTCTATCATCAATGTATGAAGAAAGACTGAAAGGAACTGAAAGCATTAACTGTGTTTACCTGTATGGCAGAATAACAATTTCTCATCTTTTTTACTCTTTCTTCAAATTTTCTATAACTATCAATTAGTATTATAACAGAGAAATTGTGTCTGTGTGTAGATGTATATGTACCCATTTGTGTATGAGTGTGTGAGCAAGTATAAAAATTTCTTATTATAGATATTTGTAGAGTAACTTTCTCCTATGAATTTCAAAGCCCTTTATGGATGAGTAGCTGCCAACCCTGGAGAGAAGGAAGAGTCTGATGAACATGCAAAATACATAATAAGTGAGGAGAGGCAGATTAAGATAAAAATAATTTATGTAAATGTCACATTGGGTATGGATTTAGAATCATTAATCAATGGCTTTAGAGTCTTACCCTCAGACTGTTTTCTCCCAACATGCAGAGAGGAGCTTGGTCCTCCAAACTAGGAGTTTGGTTCATGTTGACAAATTCCAGGCACATTTCTAACTTTCTGGGGGACAGGCTGGTGCCCAAAATCACACTGAGGCATTTACCTGATCTGTCCTGGGTGAGAAGATACAAGATGGTATTTCCTGTCACTCTGCACCTGGGTGTACGGGTGCCTGGCAGAGGATTCAGATCCTGAGCTCAGCCCAATTGCACTGGCAAGCTGGAACAGGCTAGTGATTTAAGTATTTACCGCGAAGGGTGGTTTCTGACTTAACAGGTTGCCCTGCCACGAGCAATGCCTGCATCCTAGCCAAAGCTACTGTCATTTTTTAAAAAGAGAGGATTCTGACCTTTTGCAGAGAGTACAGACGGCAACTTATACCTGCTCTTGGGCTTAATTTTCATTTGGTTCTTTCGTTCATCGTGAATTTGGTTGCTTGTCTGTCAAGTCGCTTCAGTTGTGTCCAACTCTTTGAGACCCCATGGACTGTAGCCCACCAGACTCCTCTGTCCGTGGGATTCTCCAGGCGAGGATACTGGAGTGGCTTGCCATGGAGATGGGGCCTTGAGAAAGATCTCAGTTATACCGGCCTCCCTTGCTCAAAGCAGACCTCATGTCCTTCAGGAGTTAAGGTCACTTTCTGTAGCAAATGTTTTCCTATTTAATGAGTTGCTTGGTGGTGACAAGGAAGACTCTGGGGCTGTTGCCTCATGCTGGTATTAAAACTGCATATGGGGACAACCCCTGGTAGTCCCGTGGGTAAGATGCCACATTTTTCACTGCAGGGGGTGTGGATTTGATCCCTGGTTGGGAAAATAAGAGCCCACATGCCACATGGTATGGATATTTGTAGAGTAACTTTCTCCTATGAATTTCAAAGCCCTTTATGGATGAGTAGCTGCCAACCCTGGAGAGAAGGAAGAGTCTGATGAACATGCAAAATACATAATAAGTGAGGAGAGGCAGATTAAGATAAAAATAATTTATGTAAATGTCACATTGGGTATGGATTTAGAATCATTAATCAATGGCTTTAGAGTCTTACCCTCAGACTGTTTTCTCCCAACATGCAGAGAGGAGCTTGGTCCTCCAAACTAGGAGTTTGGTTCATGTTGACAAATTCCAGGCACATTTCTAACTTTCTGGGGGACAGGCTGGTGCCCAAAATCACACTGAGGCATTTACCTGATCTGTCCTGGGTGAGAAGATACAAGATGGTATTTCCTGTCACTCTGCACCTGGGTGTACGGGTGCCTGGCAGAGGATTCAGATCCTGAGCTCAGCCCAATTGCACTGGCAAGCTGGAACAGGCTAGTGATTTAAGTATTTACCGCGAAGGGTGGTTTCTGACTTAACAGGTTGCCCTGCCACGAGCAATGCCTGCATCCTAGCCAAAGCTACTGTCATTTTTTAAAAAGAGAGGATTCTGACCTTTTGCAGAGAGTACAGACGGCAACTTATACCTGCTCTTGGGCTTAATTTTCATTTGGTTCTTTCGTTCATCGTGAATTTGGTTGCTTGTCTGTCAAGTCGCTTCAGTTGTGTCCAACTCTTTGAGACCCCATGGACTGTAGCCCACCAGACTCCTCTGTCCGTGGGATTCTCCAGGCGAGGATACTGGAGTGGCTTGCCATGGAGATGGGGCCTTGAGAAAGATCTCAGTTATACCGGCCTCCCTTGCTCAAAGCAGACCTCATGTCCTTCAGGAGTTAAGGTCACTTTCTGTAGCAAATGTTTTCCTATTTAATGAGTTGCTTGGTGGTGACAAGGAAGACTCTGGGGCTGTTGCCTCATGCTGGTATTAAAACTGCATATGGGGACAACCCCTGGTAGTCCCGTGGGTAAGATGCCACATTTTTCACTGCAGGGGGTGTGGATTTGATCCCTGGTTGGGAAAATAAGAGCCCACATGCCACATGGTATGGCCAAAAAATAGGAGGAAAAAAGAAAAATGTAAATTACTAGAAAAAAACTGTACAGGATACTTGTGGGGTTTAACAGGACGAGTCTAATGGATGAGACCCTATTGAACTTAAAGAGGAGAAAAAGTGGAAGCAGTGACAGATTTTGTTTTCTTGGGCTCCAAAATCACTGCTGACTGAAGCCATGAAATTAAAAGACATTTGCTCCTTGGAAGGAAAACTATGACAAACCTAGACAGTGTATTTAAAAAAAAAAGGCAGAGACATCACTTTGCTGACTAACATCCATACAGTCAAAGCTATGGTTTTTTCCAGTTGTCATGTAAGGATGTGAGTTGGACCATAACGAAGGCCAAATTGTGATTTAAAGAAGATTCTTGAGAGTTCCCTTGGATAGCAAAGAGATCAAACCAGTTCATCCTAAAGGAAATCAACCCTAAATATTCATTGGAAGGACCGTCGCTAAAGCTCCAGTACTTTGGCCACCTGATGTGAAGAGTCGACTCATTGGAAAAGACCCCGATGCTGGGAAAGATTGAGGGCAGGAGGAGAAGGTACTGGTAGAGGATGCCATGGTTAGATAGCAGCGACGACTCAATGGATATGAATTTGGGTAAACTCTGGGAGACGGTGGAGGACAGAGGAGCCTAGTGTGCTGCAGTCCATTAAGTCAAAAAGAGTCAGACACAACTTATTGACTAAGCAATAGCTACTGACTTCACAATCTTCCCCTTCGGCTGCTTAGCCTTAAGTTGGTTGGCTGAGAA
This sequence comes from Tragulus kanchil, assembly GCA_022376925.1. Classification (NCBI taxonomy): domain Eukaryota; kingdom Metazoa; phylum Chordata; class Mammalia; order Artiodactyla; family Tragulidae; genus Tragulus; species Tragulus kanchil. Next base: position 83,762,421 of record JAIOJX010000006.1, read on the forward strand.
CCTCGAGTCACACGGAACTAGGAGATGTTCCCCGAAGGAACAGCCTTTCATTTTCAGCAAGAATAGCAGTACTTAGATGAGGAACAATACTGTGCCCTGTGTGTCAACTCAGAGCATGTCTCAGACATGTAGACCATGTCTCAGTCAGGCCTCTCTCTGACTTCCAGTTTCTCCTCTCCACGGCAGGTCTGTTTGGCTCAGCCCCACCACACACAGGGGTGCAGAGGCTCCTCTGTGCTTCAGTGTCTACAGCCCAGATTTTCTAGCTGGGACCTCAGGAGTGATCATTCCTCTTCCTCTCTGTGGGGAGCCCTTTAATGTATGTTCGTGCTCAGTTGTGTCCGACTCTTTGTGTGAGTCCATGGACTATCGTCTACCAGGTTCCTCTGTTCATGGGATTCTCTAGGCAAGAACACTGGAGTGAGTTGCCATTTCCTTCTCCAGAGAATCTTCTTGATCCAGGGATCGAACCCACGCTCTCGTGTCTCCTGCAATGGCGGGTGGGCTCTTTACCAACTGTGCCACCAGCATCTCCTTCCCCAGTCAGGCTTAAAGGAAAGTGCTTCCCTGGTGGCTCAGGACGGTAAAGACTTTGCCTGTCATGTGGAGACCTGGTTTTAATCCCTGGGTCAGGAAGATCCCCTGGAGAAGGAAATGGCAACTCCCTCCAGTATGCTTGCCTGGAGAATTCCATGGACAGAGGAGCCCGGCAGGTTACAGTTGCAAAGAGTTGGACATGACTGAATGACCAGCACTTACACTTCTCAAAACTTCACCTAAAGCCTTGATTTCATCAAAGAACCGCTAAACCCATAATGCCCGAATGGTATCAATGTTTCCTGGATGAGGGTTGGGGGAGTCATTGCTAGCTGAATCAGCTTCTGAAAATTAGAGACAGGTTTTCTGAACACCACCCCTACCCAACCCAGTCAAAAGACTGGACCTTTTTTACGCACTGGCGAACCAGAACACACAGCACTTTATCTGTTTTCTTAATTGAGTCTCTTTTCTCCACAGGAACCGGTAGCTCCCAGTTCTTCCATTTATTTCTAGCCCTTGGATACCTGCCAGGCAGTGGGCGGCAGCGGGTTTCGCCACCTGTTTTCATAGATCACACGGAACTAGGAGATGTTCCCGAAGGAACAGCCTTTCATTTTCAGCAAGAATAGCAGTACTTAGATGAGGAACAATACTGTGCCCTGTGTGTCAACTCAGAGCATGTCTCAGACATGTAGACCATGTCTCAGTCAGGCCTCTCTCTGACTTCCAGTTTCTCCTCTCCACGGCAGGTCTGTTTGGCTCAGCCCCACCACACACAGGGGTGCAGAGGCTCCTCTGTGCTTCAGTGTCTACAGCCCAGATTTTCTAGCTGGGACCTCAGGAGTGATCATTCCTCTTCCTCTCTGTGGGGAGCCCTTTAATGTATGTTCGTGCTCAGTTGTGTCCGACTCTTTGTGTGAGTCCATGGACTATCGTCTACCAGGTTCCTCTGTTCATGGGATTCTCTAGGCAAGAACACTGGAGTGAGTTGCCATTTCCTTCTCCAGAGAATCTTCTTGATCCAGGGATCGAACCCACGTCTCTCGTGTCTCCTGCAATGGCGGGTGGGCTCTTTACCAACTGTGCCACCAGCATCTCCTTCCCCAGTCAGGCTTAAAGGAAAGTGCTTCCCTGGTGGCTCAGACGGTAAAGACTTTGCCTGTCATGTGGAGACCTGGTTTTAATCCCTGGGTCAGGAAGATCCCCTGGAGAAGGAAATGGCAACTCCCTCCAGTATGCTTGCCTGGAGAATTCCATGGACAGAGGAGCCCGGCAGGTTACAGTTGCAAAGAGTTGGACATGACTGAATGACCAGCACTTACACTTCTCAAAACTTCACCTAAAGCCTTGATTTCATCAAAGAACCGCTAAACCCATAATGCCCGAATGGTATCAATGTTTCCTGGATGAGGGTTGGGGGAGTCATTGCTAGCTGAATCAGCTTCTGAAAATTAGAGACAGGTTTTCTGAACACCACCCCTACCCAACCCAGTCAAAAGACTGGACCTTTTTTACGCACTGGCGAACCAGAACACACAGCACTTTATCTGTTTTCTTAATTGAGTCTCTTTTCTCCACAGGAACCGGTAGCTCCCAGTTCTTCCATTTATTTCTAGCCCTTGGATACCTGCCAGGCAGTGGGCGGCAGCGTGAGTTGATCACTGAGACCGAGCTCTTTGCTGATGGTATTCACCACTGCCTCTCATCCTCTGCCTAACTCCAGGGTGGAGTTATTTGTGAGGTTGCCTACATCGCTCCCCTGGAGTTGGCTCTGGTTAAAGTTTCTGAGTTAGGAAACGGAAATGGAGGCCCTCAAGGCTCTGAGCACCACTCCCCAGTGCCCCCTCCCCCTCCCCCAGCAGCAGGCTCACCTCCTCTTCCAGCTTGATGACCCTGGCCTGGGCGTTGCTCAGAGCCTGGTCCAGGATCTCAATGTGTCTCCGGTGGTCCTCACTCGCAGTCCGCACTGCTGCCAACTCCATTTCTAACTTCTCCTTTTCCTTCAAGAACTCCTTGTCTAGAAGGGAGACAGGAAAAAAACGAGCTCTATCAGAAACCACTCACCCCCGGGCTCACTGCCAGTCTACATCTGGCAAGGATGAAGAGTAGAAAAACATGCAAAGTGGAGGGTGGAACCACTGTTTCTGCTCCTTGTTTACAGGAGTGGTGTGTGAAGGGAGGATTTTCCCAAAAAGCCACTGTTAACTCTAGATATGTTCCAGGTCACTGCTCCAGAGATGAACGGCACACAGAGAACTAGTGACCCCATGTTCTCAGGGGCTCACTTCTGTACAACATTTATTTTAAGGCTTCAAATTAACCTTAGACCTATGATTTCCTTTTCGGCTCACAAGTTCTCCCACTTCTGACTTCCAAACCAGTGATGCAGGCAAAACCAACAATAGTACTAACAAACTCATTTATAGAAGAAGAAACCCCGGTCCAGGAGGTTAGGCTTTCACTGAGGCCAGCAGCAGAGGGGAGCTTCAACCCAGGCCTCTAGTCCCTGGCTGGGTCTTCTTCCACGTGACCTGACCTCACCTGTTCTCTTAGTTCTGTTCCAGAGAGGAAAGGCAAAGTGCTCTGAGTGGACAAACAGCTTTCCCCTCCTCTGGTGACGCCGTAACTGACAGTGATCACCATCTCTCCATGTGTCAAGAGCAAAGGGTGCTTCCCACTTGCTGCTTCCACCTGAGCCTCCTGTCGCCTAGTCCATCACTTTACAAGTAAGTAGGGCCCATGGCGTCACGAGACCAGTATTATTTACTGAAAACATGTCTCCTGTTACAGGTTAAGATATTGCTGATGGTATTCACCACTGGTATCGGGAGTTATTTGTGAGGTTGCCAATGTCCCCTGGAGTTGGCTCTGGTTAAAGTTTCTGAGTTAGGAAACGGAAATGGAGGCCCTCAAGGCTCTGAGCACCACTCCCAGTGCCCCTCCCTCCCCAGCAGCAGGCTCACCTCCTCTTCCAGCTTGATGACCCTGGCCTGGGCGTTGCTCAGAGCCTGGTCCAGGATCTCAATGTGTCTCCGGTGGTCCTCACTCTCAGTCCGCACTGCTGCCAACTCCATTTCTAACTTCTCCTTTTCCTTCAAGAACTCCTTGTCTAAAAGGGGAGACAGGAAAAAAACGAGCTCTATCAGAAACCACGCACCCCCGGGCTCACTGCCAGTCTACATCTGGCAAGGATGAAGAGTAGAAAAACATGCAAAGTGGAGGGTGGAACCACTGTTTCTGCTCCTTGTTTACAGGAGTGGTGTGTGAAGGAGGTTTTTCCCAAAAAGCCACTGTTAACTCTAGATATGTTCCAGGTCACTGCTCCAGAGATGAACGGCACACAGAGAACTAGTGACCCCATGTTCTCAGGGGCTCACTTCTGTACAACATTTATTTTAAGGCTTCAAATTAACCTTAGACCTATGATTTCCTTTTCGGCTCACAAGTTCTCCCACTTCTGACTTCCAAACCAGTGATGCAGGCAAAACCAACAATAGTACTAACAAACTCATTTATAGAAGAAGAAACCCCGGTCCAGGAGGTTAGGCTTTCACTGAGGCCAGCAGCAGAGGGGAGCTTCAACCCAGGCCTCTAGTCCCTGGCTGGGTCTTCTTCCACGTGACCTGACCTCACCTGTTCTCTTAGTTCTGTTCCAGAGAGGAAAGGCAAAGTGCTCTGAGTGGACAAACAGCTTTCCCCTCCTCTGGTGACGCCGTAACTGACAGTGATCACCATCTCTCCATGTGTCAAGAGCAAAGGGTGCTTCCCACTTGCTGCTTCCACCTGAGCCTCCTGTCGCCTAGTCCATCACTTTACAAGTAAGTAGGGCCCATGGCGTCACGAGACCAGTATTATTTACTGAAAACATGTCTCCTGTTACAAAAGCAATACAGGTATACCTCAGAGATACTGTGGGTTCTGTTTCAGACCACCATAATAAAGAGAGTCACATCATTTTTGTTTGTTTCGCAGTGAATAAAAGTTATGTTTACACTATGTTGTAGTCTGTTAGGGGTTTTCCTAATGGCTTAGAGGGTAAAGAATCCATGGGCAATGCAGGAGACACAGGAAATGTGGGTTCGATCCATGGGTCAGGAAGATTCCCTGGAGGGCATGGCAACCCACCCCAGTATTCTTGCCTGGAGAATGCCATGGACAGAGGAACCTAATCCATGGGCTCACAAAAAGTCAGACATGACTGAGCAACTAAACACACACAGTGTAAAGTCTAAGTATGCAATTATAGCATTATGTCTAAAAAACAATGTCCATATCTTAATTTAAAAATATTTTATTGCAGGCTTCCCTGGTGGTCCAGTGGGTGAAGAGTCTGCCTTGCACTGCAAGGTTTGATCCCTGGCCTAAGAGGATCCCACTTGCAATGGAGCAGCTGGACTGGTATGTCCAGCTAGGGGCCAGAGCTCTGGGGTGCATGTGCCCAGACCCAGTGCTCTGCAACAAGAGAGGCCACTGCAATGGGACGCCCACACAGGCTGAAGAATAAACATGGATGAAAATAAAGAAATGAAAAAAATCGATTAAAAAAGGCCAAAAAAAAATTTTTTTTTAAAAAGATTTATTTATTTATTTTGGGCGGGGATCGGGTTGGGGAGGGAGGGGAGCGGGCGGGCCACCTCCACAGGTCTTTCATTTCTCCATTTTCATCCATCTTTGTTCTCTGGCTCCTGTGGGCCTCCCATCGCGGTGGCGTCTGTTGTTGCAGAGCACCAGATCTGGGCGCATGCGCTCCAGAGCTCTGGCTCGGTAATTGGACACATAGGTGCAGCTGCTCCGTGACACGCGGGATCCTCCCAGGCCAGGGATCAAACCGGCGCCCCCTGCGCTGCAAGGTGGTGTCCCTACCCACTGGACCACCAGGGGAAGCCCCCAAAATTTTTTTAAAAAATTAAAAAAAAGAAAATATATTATTGCTAAAAACGCCAAAACAATGAAAACAGTAACATCAAATACCACTGATCTCATGTCACAAGGACAAGTATAATAATAATGAAAAAGTCTGAGATAACGTGAGAATTAACAAAACATAACAGACATGGAGTAGACACTGTCGGAAAAATGGTACCAAGAAAGCTGTTCAACGCAGGATAGCCATAGAGCTTTAATTTGTGACATACGCAGTAAAACAAAGTACAATAAAATAAGATATGCCTGTACATTTTATTTTTAAACAACTTAGAATATTTAGGTATGTTGATTATAATATGGGAAAAGTTGAATAGACTTAATGTATAAGATTAAAGGACTGGTTAAGTAAACCCTATAATAGAATAAGACGCAGCCATTAAAACTAAGTAAGAGAATATTAGTGATAAGGAGAAAAAAGATGAAAAAAAGATGGTTACAAAACCCTGTGCAGGGCTTCCCCTGGTGGTCCAGTGGGTAAGGACACCGCCTTGCAGTGCAAGGGGTGCTGGTTCAATCTCTGGCCTGGGAAGGTCCCACGTGCCGTGGAGCGGCTGGACTGATGTGTCCAATTACCAAGCCGGAGCTCTGGAGTGCATGCGCCCAGAGTCGGCGCTCTGCGACGACAGAGGCTACGACGATGGGAGGCCCATAGGAGCCGAAGAACAAGGACAGATGAAAATAGACAAATGAAAGACCAATAGAAGTGGCCCCCCCCAAAAAGATAAATAAATAAAATAAATGCTTAAAAAAAAACAAAAACCCTGTGCACACTCTTTCATTATTTGTAGAAAACAGGGCTTCCCACCCCTTTGAACCCCAGGTTCGAGCCCTGGGTGGGAAAGATTCCCTGGAGTAGGGCATGGCAAACTATTCCAGTATTCTTGCCTGGAGAATCCCATGGACAGAGGAGCCAGGCGGGCTGCAGTCCAGAGGGACAAAGAGTTGGACATGACTGAACTGACTTAGCATGCACACACAGGCATATAATTACAAAAGCAACAGCAACAGCAAACAGTTAGAAATTGATTTCTCTGTGCCCCACACCACTCAAATACCTCATACTGGCTATCTAGTCCTTTTAGAAAACGGAACTGAAACACCAAGGACCAAAGTTTGGAAGGTATAGAAGCATGTGACAGTGGCTTCATTCATGCATGATTTCCTTGTATGGCCACTCATTCATTTAGCAGGGTTATCGACAATTAAGGACCAGTCTTATGGGCACTGAAGCAGTACAAAGAATGCTGCTTGTAAGGAGCAGGAACACTGTGGTTCTGAATATAGGGGAAAGACATTTTAAGGCTGCTACTACTCAGTAAACAACTCAATATTAAGGCTGGGAGAGATCATAGGAAACATTGCCATCCAGTTCTGCCCCCTTTGTTTTACTCGTGAGGAAAGGAAAGCCTGGGAGCGAAGGCACTCGTCCAGGGTACCCGCCAGCTGGGGCAGAGCCAGGGCCCAGAGGCCCGTCTCCTGATGGCTGCCATGATGTCCTTCCCTTGGCCGCACTGCCCTTGCCCTGTGACTTTATGTCAAGTAAGAGAATATTAGTGATAAGGAGAAAAAAGATGAAAAAAAGATGGTTACAAAACCCTGTGCAGGGCTTCCCCTGGTGGTCCAGTGGGTAAGGACACCGCCTTGCAGTGCAAGGGGTGCTGGTTCAATCTCTGGCCTGGGAAGGTCCCACGTGCCGTGGAGCGGCTGGACTGATGTGTCCAATTACCAAGCCGGAGCTCTGGAGTGCATGCGCCCAGAGTCGGCGCTCTGCGACGACAGAGGCTACGACGATGGGAGGCCCATAGGAGCCGAAGAACAAGGACAGATGAAAATAGACAAATGAAAGACCAATAGAAGTGGCCCCCCGTCCCCCTCCCTCCCCACCCCACCCCCCAAAAAGATAAATAAATAAAATAAATGCTTAAAAAAAAACAAAAACCCTGTGCACACTCTTTCATTATTTGTAGAAAACAGGGCTTCCCACCCCTTTGAACCCCAGGTTCGAGCCCTGGGTGGGAAAGATTCCCTGGAGTAGGGCATGGCAAACTATTCCAGTATTCTTGCCTGGAGAATCCCATGGACAGAGGAGCCAGGCGGGCTGCAGTCCAGAGGGACAAAGAGTTGGACATGACTGAACTGACTTAGCATGCACACACAGGCATATAATTACAAAAGCAACAGCAACAGCAAACAGTTAGAAATTGATTTCTCTGTGCCCCACACCACTCAAATACCTCATACTGGCTATCTAGTCCTTTTAGAAAACGGAACTGAAACACCAAGGACCAAAGTTTGGAAGGTATAGAAGCATGTGACAGTGGCTTCATTCATGCATGATTTCCTTGTATGGCCACTCATTCATTTAGCAGGGTTATCGACAATTAAGGACCAGTCTTATGGGCACTGAAGCAGTACAAAGAATGCTGCTTGTAAGGAGCAGGAACACTGTGGTTCTGAATATAGGGGAAAGACATTTTAAGGCTGCTACTACTCAGTAAACAACTCAATATTAAGGCTGGGAGAGATCATAGGAAACATTGCCATCCAGTTCTGCCCCCTTTGTTTTACTCGTGAGGAAAGGAAAGCCTGGGAGCGAAGGCACTCGTCCAGGGTACCCGCCAGCTGGGGCAGAGCCAGGGCCCAGAGGCCCGTCTCCTGATGGCTGCCATGATGTCCTTCCCTTGGCCGCACTGCCCTTGCCCTGTGACTTTATGTCAGTGGGATCAGCGTGCAATGGAACAGCTACAGAACAGACAGAATGAATGAGCAGACTTGTAAGGAGAGCACGGGATGTGATGGCGAGAAACAATGCTGCCTCTTGGAAACAAAATGAGGTCGCCAAGACCCTAACCTAGAAGACAGCATTACTTCTGGGCTCTTGTATCCCAGGCAAGGATCAACTGCCCTCTCCCCTGGCCCCTTTCAGTGGCATGAAATGCTACTTCTGAAACTCCCTTCTCAGTGCACGCAAGAGGCCTTAACAAATGGGCCAGGAGCAGCCCACCGGCTCTGGGCCCCACCATCCACAGTCCTGGACGGACTAGAGCATTTTACACTTTCTGTGCAAAATTACTGACGCTGTTTGGACAATATTTAAACAAACGTGGTGCCCACTGGACTTGCTCCAGGCTTTGGAGGGCATCCAGGAGTTAGGTACTCAGTGGGCAGGCCTAAGGATGAATCACCAGATTTCAGAGTTTCTACCTGGCTATCAACCTAAGCGTAACAGTTCTTGTCTTTGTTGAGGGCAAAGACACATCAGTTTTGACCAAAGGCAAAGTCTAGAAGCCATAACTTCTTGCAGTTTGCAAGTCGACGAGCACAATTGACTGTGCCAGAATGACAACTACTTGGATTTCTGGATTCATGAATACCCTCTCCCTCCCTCCCTGGCCCCCCTCCCCGAATCCCTGCTTTTGCTCTTCCCCTTAACTGTGGATAGAGAATGGAGTTCAACCTCTGAAAGAACTGGATTCAAATCCCAGGTTCACTACTTTACTTTCCAGCTCTGAGGCCTGGGGTGTGGTATAACCTTTTTGAGTCTCATCTATCAAATAAGAAAGACAGTATCTACCTCACAGTGCTGCGGTGAGGACTCTGTTGACAGAGATGATGCAGATAAAGTCTAAAAAGGCCTGAAACATCTACATTTTTATCTGTTTAGGTCATTATGGACTCCCTGAGCCTAGACCATCACCTGGCTCAGTAAATGTTGTTGAACGAATAAATGAATGAATGAATCTCTCCTGTGTGCCAAGTTCATTGCCAACAGTTCAACAAATGGCAGCTCTTGTTAGCAGTTAGCTCTTGGTCCCCTCAGGATCTCCTGACAGCCCTGCGATGCAGTGGACCACTCCCCCTCTGAAGGCACCACTCATCAGATGGCTGCTAGAGAGCTTGAACATCTCTGGTTTGCTTTGTTGCCCAGGCTCCCCAAACCTCCCAGTGAACACAACAGGACAAAGATGTGGGAAACTCCATTCTCATCCTGAGACTCACAGACTCAGAAAACAAACACATAGACTCCTAAATGGACAGAGATTCCATTAGCTCTGGAATGCATTTCAGTGCTCTGGAATTCATGGGTTCAAATACCTCTGTCCCAAGTTTGGTGATCTTAAACTTCAGGCTGAAGCAGTACTGGTGTCACTCACACTGGCTCAGAACTCCTTGTCCACTGACAGACAGTGCTCTTGCTGAGAACGTTTTAGAAATGATGTTAAAATGTAAAAAACAACCCTGGATGGTATAAACCAAGGCTTTGGAGGGCATCCAGGAGTTAGGTACTCAGTGGGCAGGCCTAAGGATGAATCACCAGATTTCAGAGTTTCTACCTGGCTATCAACCTAAGCGTAACAGTTCTTGTCTTTGTTGAGGGCAAAGACACATCAGTTTTGACCAAAGGCAAAGTCTAGAAGCCATAACTTCTTGCAGTTTGCAAGTCGACGAGCACAATTGACTGTGCCAGAATGACAACTACTTGGATTTCTGGATTCATGAATACCCTCTCCCTCCCTCCCTGGCCCCCCTCCCCGAATCCCTGCTTTTGCTCTTCCCCTTAACTGTGGATAGAGAATGGAGTTCAACCTCTGAAAGAACTGGATTCAAATCCCAGGTTCACTACTTTACTTTCCAGCTCTGAGGCCTGGGGTGTGGTATAACCTTTTTGAGTCTCATCTATCAAATAAGAAAGACAGTATCTACCTCACAGTGCTGCGGTGAGGACTCTGTTGACAGAGATGATGCAGATAAAGTCTAAAAAGGCCTGAAACATCTACATTTTTATCTGTTTAGGTCATTATGGACTCCCTGAGCCTAGACCATCACCTGGCTCAGTAAATGTTGTTGAACGAATAAATGAATGAATGAATCTCTCCTGTGTGCCAAGTTCATTGCCAACAGTTCAACAAATGGCAGCTCTTGTTAGCAGTTAGCTCTTGGTCCCCTCAGGATCTCCTGACAGCCCTGCGATGCAGTGGACCACTCCCCCTCTGAAGGCACCACTCATCAGATGGCTGCTAGAGAGCTTGAACATCTCTGGTTTGCTTTGTTGCCCAGGCTCCCCAAACCTCCCAGTGAACACAACAGGACAAAGATGTGGGAAACTCCATTCTCATCCTGAGACTCACAGACTCAGAAAACAAACACATAGACTCCTAAATGGACAGAGATTCCATTAGCTCTGGAATGCATTTCAGTGCTCTGGAATTCATGGGTTCAAATACCTCTGTCCCAAGTTTGGTGATCTTAAACTTCAGGCTGAAGCAGTACTGGTGTCACTCACACTGGCTCAGAACTCCTTGTCCACTGACAGACAGTGCTCTTGCTGAGAACGTTTTAGAAATGATGTTCATGACAACTGTGATGGTAATAACAAAACCAGCTCATGTTTGTGAATGGCTACTGTGTCCTAGGGATGGTGACTTCTATAATTCTCTTTCACTATTTCATTCATGTGACTTCCTTTCAACCTACTCTATAGGGGAGGCACTATTATTATTTGCATTTTCCAGTGAAGGATAAGTAACATGCCACCAGAAGTCACGATCCTCAGCGGGAGGGCCAGAACCACATCAGTGCCTCTCTGACGCATGTTCACAGGCACGGTGCTATATGTCTCCACTGTACCGCATGCAGGGGCGAAGACCCATGGAATAACAGATCAGGAGGTGTGGGACTGTCCGGACAACAACGGAACGGGAGGTGTGGGAGAGCCCACAGAGTAACAGAACAGGAGGTGTGGGAGAGCGCCACTGCAACACAGCTCATCGTGGCACAGATGTAAGTATCATCTCAAAATCCAGCATGGGTAACTTTTTGCTAATATTAATTAACTCAGCATCTGCTATGTGGAGCCATCAGAATACCGGACAAGAACATGGATCTTTTTTTTAAAATTAATTTTTATTGGAGTATTGTTGCTTTAAAGTGTTTTTTTTTTTTAATGTTAAATTTTTAATTTTGTATTGGGGCATAGCTGATTAACAATGTTGTGGTAATCTCAGGTGAAAAGTGAAGGGACTCAGCCACACATGTACATGTATCCATTCTGTCCCAAATGCCCCTCCCATCCCGGCTGGCAGATAGCATTGAGCAGAGTTCCATGGGCTATACAGTAGGCCTTTGCTAGCTTTTCCATTTTAAACGTAGTGGTGTGTATATGACCTTGCCAAACTCCCTAACTATCCCTGCTCATCCTATCCCCGGCACCCATAAGTTTGTTTTGGAAGTCTGTGAGTCTCTTTCTTTTTTGTAAATAAGTTCATTTGTATCATTTATTGTTAGATTCCACATATTAAGGATGTCACATGATACTTCTCCTTGTCTTCCTGACTTATTTCACTCAGTACAACAATCTCTAGGTCCATCCCTGTTGCGAAAATGGCATTATTTCATTCTTCTTAATGGCTAAGTAAGATTCCATTGTACATATGTGCTGGTGTCACTCACACTGGCTCAGAACTCCTTGTCCACTGACAGACAGTGCTCTTGCTGAGAACGTTTTAGAAATGATGTTCATGACAACTGTGATGGTAATAACAAAACCAGCTCATGTTTGTGAATGGCTACTGTGTCCTAGGGATGGTGACTTCTATAATTCTCTTTCACTATTTCATTCATGTGACTTCCTTTCAACCTACTCTATAGGGAGGCACTATTATTATTTGCATTTTCCAGTGAAGGATAAGTAACATGCCACCAGAAGTCACGATCCTCAGCGGGAGGGCCAGAACCACATCAGTGCCTCTCTGACGCATGTTCACAGGCACGGTGCTATATGTCTCCACTGTACCGCATGCAGGGGCGAAGACCCATGGAATAACAGATCAGGAGGTGTGGGACTGTCCGGACAACAACGGAACGGGAGGTGTGGGAGAGCCCACAGAGTAACAGAACAGGAGGTGTGGGAGAGCGCCACTGCAACACAGCTCATCGTGGCACAGATGTAAGTATCATCTCAAAATCCAGCATGGGTAACTTTTTGCTAATATTAATTAACTCAGCATCTGCTATGTGGAGCCATCAGAATACCGGACAAGAACATGGATCTTTTTTTTAAAATTAATTTTTATTGGAGTATTGTTGCTTTAAAGTGTTTTTTTTTTTTAATGTTAAATTTTTAATTTTGTATTGGGGCATAGCTGATTAACAATGTTGTGGTAATCTCAGGTGAAAAGTGAAGGGACTCAGCCACACATGTACATGTATCCATTCTGTCCCAAATGCCCCTCCCATCCCGGCTGGCAGATAGCATTGAGCAGAGTTCCATGGGCTATACAGTAGGCCTTTGCTAGCTTTTCCATTTTAAACGTAGTGGTGTGTATATGACCTTGCCAAACTCCCTAACTATCCCTGCTCATCCTATCCCCGGCACCCATAAGTTTGTTTTGGAAGTCTGTGAGTCTCTTTCTTTTTTGTAAATAAGTTCATTTGTATCATTTATTGTTAGATTCCACATATTAAGGATGTCACATGATACTTCTCCTTGTCTTCCTGACTTATTTCACTCAGTACAACAATCTCTAGGTCCATCCCTGTTGCGAAAATGGCATTATTTCATTCTTCTTAATGGCTAAGTAAGATTCCATTGTACATATGTGCCACATCTTCTTTATCTATTCTTCCGTCAATGGACATTTTGGTTGCTTCCATGTCTTGGCTATTGCAAACAGTGCTGCAATGAACACTGGCGTGCATGTATCCTTTTGGACCATGTTTTTCTGTGGGTCTAAAAGCGGGCATTTAGAATCAAGTTTGTTGGATGGTTTTATGACTCAAAGTAAAGAAACATCTTCGTGCCTCAGTTTCCTTGCCTTTAAGGTGAGAACACCACCACCTACTTCAAAATGTATATAGTAAACACCCAGTAAATGTCAACCATGATATGCTGTGGTTATTGTCCTTGTCCAGAAAGTGTGATCAACTCTCGGATTACAAAGTGAGTAGGCCAGAGCATTCATTTCTCAGTCAGGTGGGAACTAATGCAGGGACACAGCAAAGCCCAGGGGACAAGCTGGCCTAAGAGATGCCAGCACAGACACTGCGACAACAAAGGGAGGAGCCTGCCTCAGGTCAGGGTGCAAGGAAAAGGGGTGGCAAGGCAGCGAGCCTAGGTGGGGGGTCACTGTACCCCTTAATTCTCTGGAGACACAGGGACTAGGTATGCCAGAGCCATGTGAAAAAATCATCTCTTGGGAGGTGCCAAGGGAGAGTCCCATAAGTGAAACTAAGCACCTTGGGGTGGATCTTGAGAAAGACCAGCCTCACACTGAACTTTTGGTTGCGTTCCAAGGTATATACTGAGAATTCCTAGAACAGGCAAGTTGACACAAGGGAACTGGTGCCCAGAATGGTCTGTTTACTCAGTGAATATGAATTACCCTCGACTGTGTGGAGCGGGGCGTTGTTTAGCCTGATGGCTTGGGTCCCATTTACACAGAGGATGTCTGCTCACACACTGTTGACTCTGGAAACCACAGCAATGGCATGGGCTTTGTAGTCGGCCGACCTGGGGTGATTCTGGCTCACTTTGGACACATGACTTCTTCCCCTGCCCAGAATCCATCTCCTCCTCGGATTTAACTAACAAGACCAATTTTGCAGGACTGTTGCCAAGGATGGTGACCTAGGTGGCACTAGTGGTAAAGAGCACACCTGCTCATGCAGGAGACTAGAGATGTAGGTTCCATTCCTGGGTAGGGGAGATTCCCGGAGAAGGGAATGACAACCCGCCCCAGTATCCTGGCCTGAAGGATCCCAGAGACAGAAGAGTCTGGCAGACTATAGTCCTTAGGGTTACACAGAGTCAGAAATGACTGAAGTGACTTAGCACATAAAATACCTACTGGCACATAACAGACATTTAATAAACAACAAGAGCTAAGATGCCTGACACTGGGGGCTTCTCCTGCCCCAGGCACTGTCCTTCAGCTTTACAACAGAACCTCATCTCATGACTCCTCCCATCAACACCACTGGCCACCTGAAAGATCATCATGACGCATGATATTAACAACAGGTCTAATGGTAGTGCCTTTGTGCCTCTACCCAAAGGCTCATCTCTTTGCTTGAAAAAGAGAAGAAGATGGAAACCAGAACTGGGTCCAGAACTCAAAGATGACCTCCTTCTGACTTATCCTTCTCCTTTGCCAGTTTTGAGCTAAGTTCAAAATGGATTATCTGGTGAAAGTGTTTCAGCAACAACTATTTCAGCACTAAGCTTGATTGCTGGCTGAGCCACAGGGTAGTAACCTCTGTGGAGAAACAGTGAGGGCGGAACATGGGCATGGGGGTGTCTGGGCACCGGGCACTGTGCTGCTGGCATTTTATGTGTGTGTGGTTGTCCTTATTTATTTTAAATTGTAGGATAATTGTTTTACACTGTTGTGTTGGTTTCTGCCATATGACAATGTGAATCAGTCATTAAGTATACAGATATCCCCTCCTCTTCAGCCTCCCCTCTCGCCTCTCACCCTTCCCATCTCTCTAGGCTGCCACAGAGCACCAAGCTGGGCTTCCTGGGTTATATGGAAGCTTCCCACTAGCTAACAGTTTTCTATAGGGTAATGTATACGTTTCAATGCTACTCTCTCAATTCATCCCACCCTCTCCTGCTGTTGCTGTGTCCACAGTTCATTTTCTATGCCTGTGTCTCTATTCTTGCCCTGCAAATAGGTTCATTGGCACCATTTTCCTCAATTCCATCTCTATGTATTAATATACGATATTTTTCTTTTTCTCACTTACTTCACTTTGTATAACAGGCTGTAGGTTCACCCCCATCCCCCCAGGACTGACTCAAATTCATTCCTTTTAAACGCTGAGTCCTATTCCGTTGTATATACAACCCGCCCAGTATCCTGGCCTGAAGGATCCCAGAGACAGAAGAGTCTGGCAGACTATAGTCCTTAGGGTTACACAGAGTCAGAAATGACTGAAGTGACTTAGCACATAAAATACCTACTGGCACATAACAGACATTTAATAAACAACAAGAGCTAAGATGCCTGACACTGGGGGCTTCTCCTGCCCCAGGCACTGTCCTTCAGCTTTACAACAGAACCTCATCTCATGACTCCTCCCATCAACACCACTGGCCACCTGAAAGATCATCATGACGCATGATATTAACAACAGGTCTAATGGTAGTGCCTTTGTGCCTCTACCCAAAGGCTCATCTCTTTGCTTGAAAAAGAGAAGAAGATGGAAACCAGAACTGGGTCCAGAACTCAAAGATGACCTCCTTCTGACTTATCCTTCTCCTTTGCCAGTTTTGAGCTAAGTTCAAAATGGATTATCTGGTGAAAGTGTTTCAGCAACAACTATTTCAGCACTAAGCTTGATTGCTGGCTGAGCCACAGGGTAGTAACCTCTGTGGAGAAACAGTGAGGGCGGAACATGGGCATGGGGGTGTCTGGGCACCGGGCACTGTGCTGCTGGCATTTTATGTGTGTGTGGTTGTCCTTATTTATTTTAAATTGTAGGATAATTGTTTTACACTGTTGTGTTGGTTTCTGCCATATGACAATGTGAATCAGTCATTAAGTATACAGATATCCCCTCCTCTTCAGCCTCCCCTCTCGCCTCTCACCCTTCCCATCTCTCTAGGCTGCCACAGAGCACCAAGCTGGGCTTCCTGGGTTATATGGAAGCTTCCCACTAGCTAACAGTTTTCTATAGGGTAATGTATACGTTTCAATGCTACTCTCTCAATTCATCCCACCCTCTCCTGCTGTTGCTGTGTCCACAGTTCATTTTCTATGCCTGTGTCTCTATTCTTGCCCTGCAAATAGGTTCATTGGCACCATTTTCCTCAATTCCATCTCTATGTATTAATATACGATATTTTTCTTTTTCTCACTTACTTCACTTTGTATAACAGGCTGTAGGTTCACCCCCATCCCCCCAGGACTGACTCAAATTCATTCCTTTTAAACGCTGAGTCCTATTCCGTTGTATATCTGTATTACAACTTCCTTATCCATTCATCTGTTGATGGCTATCTAGGTTGTTTCCATGTCTTGGCTGTTGTAAATAGCACTGCAGTGAACACTGGAGTGCCTGTGCCCTTTTGAGTTGTGGCATTCTCAGGGTATAGCCCCAGTAGTGGGCCTGCTGGGTCATATGGTGGTTATATTCCTAGTTTTATGAGGAATCTCCATACTATTCTCCATAGTGGCTGTATCCGTTTACATTCCCAACTCTGCAAGGGGATTCCCTTTACTCCAATGACTGTACAAGAGTGTTCCCTCTTCACTACAGCCTCTCCAGTATTTATTGTCTGTAAATCTTTTGATGACAGTCATTCTGACCAGTATGAGGTGATACCTCACTGTAGTTTTGATCTGCATTTCTCTAATAAACGCACTGCTGGTTTTTAATGCAGTGCTCCAACTTAACAGCTGGAGCTCATGAGGGGAGCAAAACTGAAACCTGGCTCTTCTCAAGCAGGAATTAATTTTCTAGGCCTTTCTTTTTTAAAATTTATTTTTAATTGAAGGATAATTGCTTTACAACATTGTGTTGGTTTCTGCTGTAGATTATCATCAGTCAGCCACGGGGATACATGGGTCCCTCCCTCTTAGACCTCCCTCCCACCCCCAACCCCTTCCTACTCCTCTAGGCTGTTACAGGCCTTTCCTGATATAGTGGGTTTTTGATAAAATTTCCCCTAAGCTCAATATAGTTGAAGGGATGGAGGAGTCTGGCTACCACCACCTTGACCAAGGGGTGACTAATTCACTAGAATGCATGTAAGGCATAAGAGAGGTCCTCTTGCAAACATCATATGATCACACTTCAATGTGGAATCTAAAAAAATGATACAAATGGACACATTTATACAGAAATACTCACAGACATAGAAAACAAACTTATGGTTACCAAAAGGGATGGTAGCTGGAGAGGGGAGGGGGGATATTAATGAATTAGGAGCTTGGGATTAACACATACATGCTACTGTATATAAAACAGATAACCAACAAGGGCCTCCTATATAGCACAGGCAACTACACTCAATATTTGTAAGAACTTATAATGAAAAAGAATCTGAAAAGGACTGCATATATATAGACACACATACATATTTATGTATGTATATACATAAAGCTGAATCACTTTGCTGTACATCTGAAATTAACACACAATCGTGAATTCACTAGATTTCCATATATATATATATATGTATATATATATTTATATATACATATATATATAAAACAGAGGCATGTGCCTCCTTGCCTGGAGCAGACAGTTGTCATCATGGCTGCTCAGACAACACTCCACTTGGAAAAATGTCCACTACGGTCCTTCTCGGTCCTTCTCTCCCAGAGCTCAGTTCTGAGCAGCCTCGTCTGCATTACAAAGCCCTTCTCATCCCCCATCCCATCACTTCCTATTTGACAGAATCAAACCTGAAGCGCCCCATGACCTGAGGCAGGCCAGTGTCTCGTCTGGAACGGCATGTGGGGGAGCTGCTCACACAGACAGGCAGCCTCGCTCTGAGGCCAAGGACCACACCCCACGTGTGTGCTGGAGGTACAGAGAGAGCACACGTGGAGAGTGAAGAACCCAGCAGGTGGACATGGCGAGATAGCTGAGAGGCCATGGTGACGAGACAGGGAAAGCTCCCCGAAACCATTTGCCCCTGGATTCTCAGACAGGTGAGCCCGGGCTTCCGGCCCCTGTGAAACATATCTGCACATCCTGCCTAGGACTCCTTCACATACAGAGATACTAAAAAAATCAAAAAAAAACCCAAAAAAGCAGTCCTGAGCCCGAGCTAGCCCAATTAGACTTTTCTTCTTGTAACCAAAGGACCACTAAGACACGCTGTTCTCTCTTCACACCTCTATTCCCTCCTACACCAAGAAAGGACTTGCTAGTACAGCCTCAGGACAAGGCTGCCCAATCTAAAAAAATGATACAAATGGACACATTTATACAGAAATACTCACAGACATAGAAAACAAACTTATGGTTACCAAAAGGGATGGTAGCTGGAGAGGGGAGGGGGGATATTAATGAATTAGGAGCTTGGGATTAACACATACATGCTACTGTATATAAAACAGATAACCAACAAGGGCCTCCTATATAGCACAGGCAACTACACTCAATATTTGTAAGAACTTATAATGAAAAAGAATCTGAAAAGGACTGCATATATATAGACACACATACATATTTATGTATGTATATACATAAAGCTGAATCACTTTGCTGTACATCTGAAATTAACACACAATCGTGAATTCACTAGATTTCCATATATATATATATATGTATATATTTTATATATACATATATATATAAAACAGAGGCATGTGCCTCCTTGCCTGGAGCAGACAGTTGTCATCATGGCTGCTCAGACAACACTCCACTTGGAAAAATGTCCACTACGGTCCTTCTCGGTCCTTCTCTCCCAGAGCTCAGTTCTGAGCAGCCTCGTCTGCATTACAAAGCCCTTCTCATCCCCCATCCCATCACTTCCTATTTGACAGAATCAAACCTGAAGCGCCCCATGACCTGAGGCAGGCCAGTGTCTCGTCTGGAACGGCATGTGGGGGAGCTGCTCACACAGACAGGCAGCCTCGCTCTGAGGCCAAGGACCACACCCCACGTGTGTGCTGGAGGTACAGAGAGAGCACACGTGGAGAGTGAAGAACCCAGCAGGTGGACATGGCGAGATAGCTGAGAGGCCATGGTGACGAGACAGGGAAAGCTCCCCGAAACCATTTGCCCCTGGATTCTCAGACAGGTGAGCCCGGGCTTCCGGCCCCTGTGAAACATATCTGCACATCCTGCCTAGGACTCCTTCACATACAGAGATACTAAAAAAATCAAAAAAAAACCCAAAAAAGCAGTCCTGAGCCCGAGCTAGCCCAATTAGACTTTTCTTCTTGTAACCAAAGGACCACTAAGACACGCTGTTCTCTCTTCACACCTCTATTCCCTCCTACACCAAGAAAGGACTTGCTAGTACAGCCTCAGGACAAGGCTGCCCAGCACCCACGACACCAATTCTGTTAGCTGGACGCTACTCCACCACACCCATAAAATGGACTCCTTCTTTCGGAAACATGCCTGAATAATTATTTGCCATATTAGCCCTTCCTAAAATGTCTCCTCCTGTTTCTTCTTCCTCAGGATCCTTTGGCTGTGAGTTCCATATTCTGGTACCATACCTTGTAATTCTGAGCAGACGTGGGACACAAGTCTGTTCCAAGGATCGGCTACAATTTATGGGGCAACAGAAGAGCCAGATCCACTTGCAAGTCCCCTTGACTGAGGCTATGGGAGTGGAAAGACAAGAGGAAGGTATTCCAAGTGCTTCACTATAGGCAAAGCTTTTTAGGGTCACTCTGCCTCACAGACACTCTACTGATGTCCCTTGAAGCTCCTTCTTCCATCTGCCCTCACTCCAGTTTGAACGTCAAACTGACAAACCCAGAAAGAGACCTCTCAAATATAACCCAAACAAAGCACTGTTTACATCATGTAAGAGTGATCTGTTCACATGAGGTTTATCTGATGCGAAATAACACGAGAGATGCTCTACCTTTAGAAGCCAAACTCACTCATTCAGAAACGCAGAAGTGACAGAAGGTAAAGTTGACCCATACGCTCCTGGTCTGGCTTTTTGCTGTCCTTTTAAAATGTGCTGACAAAGTTTCTCAGGTAAGGAAGCTCATTTTTTCAGAAAAGGGGAAGTGTGCTGGATGTTCATGCATCCTTGTGCGCATGTGCACGCTGTCATGGTTCCAGGCATCAGGAGACAGGGGTTGTGAGTGGGCGGTTAACTAGGTCTGTGAATAAACAGGAACACTTTAGCCAGGGCTTGTTCTACATGGCTGAGTGGACTGTTTTAAAATGAATTCTGTAATAAGGAACACTAAGAACCAAACTCTGTAGAGCCCTGGAGAAGGAGGGGGCGGGGAGAAAAGGGATGCTGGGGGCCAAGTAGGAAGGAGGGGGTGCCTGACAAATGTGCCCCGTCCCAAGCAGAAATCTTTTCAGGTTTCGCGTGCTTTACACCCTGGGCTTCCAGATAAGCTTTCTTTTCTTTCTTTCTTTTGGCCACGCCACTCGGCATGTGGGATCTAGTTTCCCAACCAAGCATCGAACTTGCACCGTCCCTGCACTGGGAGTGTGGAGTCTTAACCACTGGACCACCTGAGAAGTCCCCGGATAAGCTCTCTGTTTGAAAGTCAGATTTTGAAAACTAGTGGTTCAGATGTTACAAAAGAAACACCCATTTGTGGAAATGGCTTCTGTTAACATGCAGGGAAGGCATTTTTGGAGAAATGAGTCAATACAGGAAAGTGAGGCTAAGCCTGCAGTGTGAGGGATTTATTCAGCCTTCGTTGCCCAAAGTTAAAAGAAAATTAGAAAGCTGCCCTTTTACATGGTATTGTGGCAGCAAAAGGAGAAAGAAATGGCTGCCCACTACAGTATTCTTGCCTGGGAAATTCCATGGACGGAGAAGCCTACATACAGTCCATGCGTTGAAACAAGTCAGACGACTTAGTGAGCTAATAGCAGCAGCATGGCAGGAAAGTGACCCTAACACACAAAGTAGATTCCAGGCCACACAGTGCATGAAGCTCTTTTGATTGCTGCAATAAAACAGACCTCTCGGGCACGGGAGAACCTGCACACACACTCTTTGTGGGGGGAAGTAGTTCTTTCACGAGTCTTTACCATACTTTGCTTGTATTCCAAGTACAGTGGCTGATGTCTGTCTGACTTGCCTTTTCTGCCTCCTGGACTTCCTTTATAATGTGTCCAAATTCTTCTATCTTTGTAGGACTTTAGGAACCTAAGACAGTAGAAATGTTTCCTATGTGAAGAAACACAAGTTGGGGCAACAGCTCACTGAATAAGAGGATTCTACTGATACACGATCAAATTCTCACTCAGTCTTTAAAACTAAACAATGATCCTTCTCAGATGCTTATCACTAGAAAGTAACGAAGTCAAATCACAAAATCGTCTATTGATCTGAAGGAAGAAAGTAACACATTTTGGTCTTATCATACTCTATTTATCTGTCGCTCTTTACTATCCAAAACATGAGCTTAATATCCCAAAGAGCTACTGTTTATAGCACCAAATGTAAAATATCTCTGGTATGGATTTGGTAAAATATGTATTTGAATAACTGTAAAAGTTCTCTTCATATAACTTCTTCCAATCTAGCCATTCTTCATATTCCATTTTTATTTTAGTAACTATACTTATACATTCAGGTATAATTCATAGGTTTTTTCTTTTTTTACTTGCCTAAATTTATACACAAGTTTTCACCTGCACACTTGCTCAGCGAAATCTATATTCACACACTCGTTCATCCAGCTCAGCCTCCATCGGTACTGTTTGACCTTCCACGTTTTTAATCTGAAGGAAAAATGCACTGCAACTTCTATGCTACTGCAGACAGCGTAATAACAAATCATGCAATGCATTAAAAATACCAGGATGCATAGGGTTTTTGATTTTGACTATGCATGAATCAATTATCAACGAAACCAGATGGCTTACACTTTCTATAACCTCCACTGAAGTCCTTTTTTGCCTTCACTCTTCTTCATACAAAAAGAACAGACACATCTGTTTCCAAGGACGACGAAGTCAGGACCTACCAGACAATTTCGCTTCCCTTGCAGAAAACATCCATAAAGTCTGGACATAATGCAGACAGAAATGACCTGAAGGGAGTGAAAAGTGAGGCAGGCAGACAGATGGCGTGGGGAGGCCACTCACTGCAAGAGATCAGAGCTACAGACACTCAGCCTGCACTGGGGCGGAACTGGGACAGTTGTCATAGCTCATCACACCGTACACTTAAAATGTGTACACTTTATTGCTGATGTCTGTTCTGACTTGCCTTTTCTGCCTCCTGGACTTCCTTTATAATGTGTCCAAATTCTTCTATCTTTGTAGGACTTTAGGAACCTAAGACAGTAGAAATGTTTCCTATGTGAAGAAACACAAGTTGGGGCAACAGCTCACTGAATAAGAGGATTCTACTGATACACGATCAAATTCTCACTCAGTCTTTAAAACTAAACAATGATCCTTCTCAGATGCTTATCACTAGAAAGTAACTAAGTCAAATCACAAAATCGTCTATTGATCTGAAGGAAGAAAGTAACACATTTTGGTCTTATCATACTCTATTTATCTGTCGCTCTTTACTATCCAAAACATGAGCTTAATATCCCAAAGAGCTACTGTTTATAGCACCAAATGTAAAATATCTCTGGTATGGATTTGGTAAAATATGTATTTGAATAACTGTAAAAGTTCTCTTCATATAACTTCTTCCAATCTAGCCATTCTTCATATTCCATTTTTATTTTAGTAACTATACTTATACATTCAGGTATAATTCATAGGTTTTTTCTTTTTTTACTTGCCTAAATTTATACACAAGTTTTCACCTGCACACTTGCTCAGCGAAATCTATATTCACACACTCGTTCATCCAGCTCAGCCTCCATCGGTACTGTTTGACCTTCCACGTTTTTAATCTGAAGGAAAAATGCACTGCAACTTCTATGCTACTGCAGACAGCGTAATAACAAATCATGCAATGCATTAAAAATACCAGGATGCATAGGGTTTTTGATTTTGACTATGCATGAATCAATTATCAACGAAACCAGATGGCTTACACTTTCTATAACCTCCACTGAAGTCCTTTTTTGCCTTCACTCTTCTTCATACAAAAAGAACAGACACATCTGTTTCCAAGGACGACGAAGTCAGGACCTACCAGACAATTTCGCTTCCCTTGCAGAAAACATCCATAAAGTCTGGACATAATGCAGACAGAAATGACCTGAAGGGAGTGAAAAGTGAGGCAGGCAGACAGATGGCGTGGGGAGGCCACTCACTGCAAGAGATCAGAGCTACAGACACTCAGCCTGCACTGGGGCGGAACTGGGACAGTTGTCATAGCTCATCACACCGTACACTTAAAATGTGTACACTTTATTGTGTGAAAAAATATATATATATAAGCCTATATTTGGCTTTGTTAAGGGCTGTGGCTCAGATGGTAAGAACCAGCCTGCAATGTGGAAGACCTGGGTTTAGTCTCTGGGTGGGGAAGATCCCCTGGAGAAGGGCCTGGCATCCCTCTTCAGCCTTCTTGCCTAGAGAAGCTGTGATCAGAGGAGCCTGGCAGGCTACAGGCCCTGGGGTCGCACAGAGTCAGAGGTGATCGAGAGACGAACACTTCATTTTGACTTCAAGGCATTATTGTAACACATATCAAACTATGTTTTCCTAAATGAGCCATCTGAATGGCAGATACGACTTAACACCAAAACCTGGGTGAATGAAGTTAAGGCTGGTAAAACTTTTATATCTGGGGACAGAAGTGGTTTAAAAATCTAGGACTGATTAGGGAGAAAGAAAGGAGCCACCTTATCTCATTAATTTAAGATTCTCCATTCCTTTAACGTCTGGGACCCCTCCCATTATCATTTCTGTAACTTGCTTTGAGCATACCGTTTTCTTCTTCTTTCTACCAGACCACAGTCTTTGTTGGCAAGAAGCAAATTAGAAGCAGATGCAAGCTTATTTTTAATGGTCCAAGACCAAATTTTCTGGACTTAAAACAAACACTTTGTCCCCTCAAAGTTCTCAGACTCCATTAAGATATAACTGTATGTTCTCCCTCCAATTCATGAACCAAAATTAATTTTGAAAACTAAATGTCAGAAACCACACCACAAGGCTACTTATTGTATTCTGCCTATTTTTTATTCATATTTTCCAAAGAACAAAGCGTTTCATTTCACAGTCATTTTGAGAAAACTTTTAAGACTCTAGGCTGGTCTCAACAATTCTTTTGTTTTAGTATCTAAAGAGATATACTAGACTATCCAGCAAGGTTTTTTTTTTTTTATTATTATAACTGGCTCAGGTTCAAAGACAGAAGTAGAAACCCAGATACACAAAATGTTCATTCCAATAGTCAGAACTCATTTAAGATGACCTGAATACACTATTATTAAGTCACAGTACTGGGCTAAATAATTTGCAGTAGAACTTCAAGTACAAGAATTATTTATGTTTGCTTAGTAAGCTGGGCTCTTCTCTGGGTAAGAAATGTGAAATCTTTCATTACCCCCAGGGCCAAAAGAGATGACCTTTGGAGACTGGAAAGGAAAAAATAAGGAAAAGGAGGTCCCTCTTTTTGTCATGGCTTTGCATGGAGTCCTGAAGGGGGCAAATCCTTAAATCACCCTTGGCCACAGTTTGTTCCTTAATGAAGCAGGAAGGCCATGCTACATGAGCTCTAAAATCACTGGGAATCCAATCCTGCTACCTGTCTCCACCCGCCTGGTACACAGGAAGGGGCTCTGCTGAGTCAGCATGCCCTGGGTCCAAACTTGTCTGATCTACGTACCTGTCTACATGACCATGGACAAACAGGTTACTTAACCTTCCTAGTTCCCTCCTCCATTAAATACCTGTAATACCTGGGGACAGAAGTGGTTTAAAAATCTAGGACTGATTAGGGAGAAAGAAAGGAGCCACCTTATCTCATTAATTTAAGATTCTCCATTCCTTTAACGTCTGGGACCCTCCCATTATCATTTCTGTAACTTGCTTTGAGCATACCGTTTTCTTCTTCTTTCTACCAGACCACAGTCTTTGTTGGCAAGAAGCAAATTAGAAGCAGATGCAAGCTTATTTTTAATGGTCCAAGACCAAATTTTCTGGACTTAAAACAAACACTTTGTCCCCTCAAAGTTCTCAGACTCCATTAAGATATAACTGTATGTTCTCCCTCCAATTCATGAACCAAAATTAATTTTGAAAACTAAATGTCAGAAACCACACCACAAGGCTACTTATTGTATTCTGCCTATTTTTTATTCATATTTTCCAAAGAACAAAGCGTTTCATTTCACAGTCATTTTGAGAAAACTTTTAAGACTCTAGGCTGGTCTCAACAATTCTTTTGTTTTAGTATCTAAAGAGATATACTAGACTATCCAGCAAGGTTTTTTTTTTATTATTATAACTGGCTCAGGTTCAAAGACAGAAGTAGAAACCCAGATACACAAAATGTTCATTCCAATAGTCAGAACTCATTTAAGATGACCTGAATACACTATTATTAAGTCACAGTACTGGGCTAAATAATTTGCAGTAGAACTTCAAGTACAAGAATTATTTATGTTTGCTTAGTAAGCTGGGCTCTTCTCTGGGTAAGAAATGTGAAATCTTTCATTACCCCCAGGGCCAAAAGAGATGACCTTTGGAGACTGGAAAGGAAAAAATAAGGAAAAGGAGGTCCCTCTTTTTGTCATGGCTTTGCATGGAGTCCTGAAGGGGGCAAATCCTTAAATCACCCTTGGCCACAGTTTGTTCCTTAATGAAGCAGGAAGGCCATGCTACATGAGCTCTAAAATCACTGGGAATCCAATCCTGCTACCTGTCTCCACCCGCCTGGTACACAGGAAGGGGCTCTGCTGAGTCAGCATGCCCTGGGTCCAAACTTGTCTGATCTACGTACCTGTCTACATGACCATGGACAAACAGGTTACTTAACCTTCCTAGTTCCCTCCTCCATTAAATACCTGTAATACCTATGTCACAGGGCTGCTTGGAGGATGAACAGAGTCGGTGTACCATCAGGGGGTAGCACAGTGCTTGTCACATAGGAAGTGCTCAGTCCGTAGTGGCCGCCATTACTGTTGTAGCCTGACCTGAACTACGACCTGAAGAGGTCCTAGATTACGAGAGTGTACACTTGCAGTTCCATCTGAAGATAAACTCGGACCCACCCAGTGAACAGCCTCCGGAAACACTGTCACTCACAATGGCCATCAGATGGCTTTTTAACAAGCTCCGGTTCAGAGGATACACGCACAGCTGGTAACTACACTTAGGGCCTTCCGATCCTCCCCAACCCCAAGATCCGCAAACCTCAACTCACAGTAGATGTTTATGGGAGGATTAATGGCCCTGCGGGAAGAGGCACCCCTGAGATCTCACGACCCAGGAGTTATCACCTGTGACTAACGCAGGGCTATCCTGTCCAGCCCTGTTTCCACCATTCACTGATTATGGATTCCCACTGGACTAACAAAGGCTTGTAACTGCCTTAGCATGTGTCTCAGTTTATCTCATGTGACATAATCATGCTTACCTGATTAGGAATTAAGTAAGAGATGAATAAAACTCTCCCAGGAAAGAAAACAACAATTATATCTTGATTTATAAATTAGGGCAATTAACGAAATATTTCTGACCTAAGAAATATTTCTGAAGTGCTTTATTTTCCATCCTATTTTTGTTGAGGTTTCTTCTTTCTCTTCTTCTTCCATGATTACTGCCTGGTCCCCAAGTCTAGATGCATTTACATTCTGTCCCTTTATGGAAAGAGTTTGCTAACCCATAGCCTAAAACACAGCTCATTCGTAGTAGATAGCTAATAACTGGTTTTGAATAAGCGATAATGGTCATCATTTCATTCAACATCCAACAAATGCTTATTAAATGTTTCTAAAGACCAGGCTGCCAGCCTCTGGGAACATGACAACCTGGGGCTAAGATGGTGAGGAGACATGCCCTCACGGTATGGACAGTTTCGAAAGGGAAGAGAGAAAATGATCATCCAAACAGTCCCCTATTTACAGCGTGGGGTATGGGGGGAGTGCCAAACAGGAAGACCAGACCTATCTCAGGAGCCTTCTCCGAGTTACTGTCATTTAATTTGAGCTGAGACTTGAACGTGGATTTCCTGGCTCTGAACTGTCAGAAAAACTGAAAGGTCCCTGATGCCACATGAAATGCAAATAGGTTTCAGTTCGTTTATCGGTCTGCACCTCCTCCATCCATCTATCTAGCCATGAGTGCAATGAACGCAGATTGTAATGAAATTTAAGACACTTGGCTTTTCAACCCCTAAACAGGAATGCTAAGCAATTGATTTAAAAACCAACAACGTGAAAATCGTAAGCCACGTTCACTTGTTAGAGTCTGGACATCAGTACACACCAAGAGATAGTTCTGCCATTAGCTCTATTTTTCAAGCACAGAAAATCAGACTAAATTGAATTATATTAATTTTCACACTTGGGGGAGAAGATTTGATGGACTGTAAACAGATACTCTGCAGCCTGGATGCACTACTGGTTGTCATGAAGGTTGGAAGTTTCTCAGTGCTGCTTATCAAGGCTGATCAAGTGCTTTAAGCAGTCACACACTCTGCGTTCAAAACACAGTAAGGGTTGCTTGTAGATTTTGGAGATTAATTCTTTGTCTGTTGTTTCATTTGCTATGATTTTCTCCCACTCTGTGGGGTGTCTGTTGAGCTTTTTTGTAATTTCTTTTGCTGTACAAAAGCTTTTAAGTTTCATGAGGTCCCATATGTTCATTTTTCTTTTCAGTTCTGCTATTTTAGTTGGTGGGTCAGAGAAGATCTTGCTTTGATTGATGTCCTTGAGGGTTTTGCCTATATTCTCCTCTAAGAGTTTGATGGTTTCTGGTCTTACATTTAGGTCTTTAATCCATTTTGAGTTGATCTTAGTGTATGGTGTCAGGGAATGTTCCAACTTCATTTTTTTGCATGTAGCTGTCCAATTCTCCCAGCACCACTTGTTGAAGAGGCTGTCTTTGTCCCATTTTATATTTTCTCCTCCTTTATCAAAAATAAGGTACCCATAGGTGTGTGGGTTTATTTCTGGGTTCTCGATCTTGTTCCATTGGTCTATAGTTCTGTTTTTATGCCAGTACCATACTGTCTTGAGGACTGTTGCTTTGTAGTAGAGTCTGAAGTTAGGGAGGCTGATCCCTCCAGCTCCGTTTTTCTTTCTCAGGATTGCTTTGGCTATTCGAGGTCTTTTCAGCACAGGGAAAACAAACAACCCAATCAAAAAATGGGAAAAAGACCTGAAGAGACGCCTCTCCAAAGAGGACATACAGATGGCCCAAAAGCACATGAAACGATGCTCAACCTCGCTTATTATTAGAGAAATGCAAATTAAAACTACAATGAGATATCACCTCACACCCGTCAGAATGGCCATCTTCAAAAAATCTGCAGGCAATAAATGCTGGAGAGGGTGCGGAGAAAAGGGAACCCTCTTGCATTGCTGGTGGGAATGTAAATTGATACAGCCTCTATGGAAGACAGTCTGGAGATTTCTTAAAAAACTAAAAATAGAAGCACCCTATGACCCAGCAATCCCACTATTAGGCTTATATCCTGATGAAATCAAAACTGAAAGAAGCACCTGTACCCCAATGTTCATTGCAGCTCTCTATACAATAGCCAAAACATGGAAGCAACCTAGATGTCCATCGACGAATGAATGGATCCAGAAGCTCTGGTACATATATACAATGGAATACTACTCAGCTGTTAAAAGAAATGCAGAAGACTCAATCCTAATGAAGTGGCTGGCTCTAGAACCTATCATAAAAAGTGAAGTAAGTCAAAAAGAGGAAGACAAATACAGTATACTAACACACATATATGGAATCTAGTAGGACAGTCTTGATATCACACACAGGGAACTCATGAAAAAAAAGACAGAGCATAGACATAGGGACATCGTGGCGAATAAATAGGGAGGGGGAAGCATGGAGGAAGTAACAAGGAAACCTATAGTGTTATGTGTGGAAAAGATGGCTAGTGTCACAGTGCTAAGGGAATAGGAGTGCTTACAATGGCTTGGGGCAAAGGTCTGGAGGGGTGGGATGGGGGGATCTGGGTGGGTGGGGACCAAGGATATGCATATGACTGATCTGGGAACATACATGTATATGAACAACAAAACTCTGTAAAACCTTTAAAATAAAGAATAAAAATAAAAATTAAAAAAAAATAAAAAAATAAAACGCAGCATAATACTTTCAAAAAAAAAAAAACACAGTAAGGTTCAGCAGGCCACACAGGCATTCCTTGGGAACATGGCTCATCTCTCGACCCTGAAATCCAGCAGGTTCTTCCAGAGAAGGTGGGAAGAAAGATGCAAAGGGTCAGGAAGGAGTGTTGCAGAATAAAGGCATGGTATAGTCTTTGCATTTCCTATCACCAGTAAGCCCACACTGCTCTGCTGGCTGAACTAAGGGATTTTGTTCTCCATTTCTTTAGAGGAAATGTAGGTACAAGGAAATTAACCATCTAACTTCAGGTCACTGAGCATGTTAATGAGAGCCCAAGAACTGGAATATGCGGTAACTGATCCAAGATTAGTTGCTTGAGCTTGTGCCCACAAAACCTTTGCTTTTTAGAATTGCATAGTCCATATTCGCTTCGGCAGTACATATACTAAATTGGAACGAAACAGAGAAGATTAGCATGGCCCCTGTGTGAGGATGACATGCAAATTTGTGACATGTTCCATATTTTTATAAACTAACTTTAATTAGAATTGCATAGTCCTACTAAAGCAAGGAGATCAAACCAGTCAAACCTAAAGGAAATCAACCTTGAATATTCATTGGAAGGACTGATGCTGAAGCTGATGCTCCACTACTTTGGCCACCTGATGCAAAGAGACAACTCATTAGAAAAGACTCTGATGGTGGGAAAGATTGAGGGCAGGAGGAAAAAGGGAGGACAGAGGATGAGATGGTTGGATGACATCACCGATTGAATGGATATGAATTCGAGCAAACTCCAGAAGACGGTGAAGGACCGGGAAGGCTGCTGTGCTGTAGTTCATGGGGCCACAAAGAGCTGGACACAACTTAGTGATTGAACAACAACAACTAATGTAGAGGCCATCTAAAGGCCATTTCCTTAAAAGGAGAACCAGTTAATTTAGGAAGAGAAACTTTTCTCATTTTAAGAAATGCACCTTGGAAGGCTTTTATGGATGATTCCTTACTCTTTGGCCAGGAGTTGATCTGTGGTATCTAGCATGGTCTATGGATCAGTCAGTGTGAGAATACGGTCAGCTGCCCCCAAAACGTTTATATACCATAGCCAGCTCTCATATCCAACATGACCAAAGCTGAGTAAAAGAAAAGGAGTCAGGGAACCAGAAGCCAACTGTATTTTAGTCTGTAGCAGTCATTTTCATGAAAAATACTATTGTTCTTGGAAGCAGAAGATTCCCCTTACCTGGATATCTTTCTACTTGAAAAAACAAGGAATGAAGAAAGAGGGGACAGTGAAAGGCAAAAAAATAAATAAATAAATAAAGCATTTTTTTAAGTTGCTTCTATTTTTATTCTCATTAATAATTTCACCTAGTATCTTGAAATAACTGAGGTAACTCTTAGTATGACTAGGAAACATTGAACTAAAAAGCGTATTTTGGTACTGATGTGGCATGAAGGGAATTTCAAGTCTGTTCTTATGAGGATTTCCCACTTTTACTCATTTCTTAAATAAACATTTATTGGGTGCCAGGTACATGAAGATCCAAAGGGGTTTAATGAAGGTTGAGCTTGGATGTTGACCAAGAATGCCTGTAGCTCTCCCACCTGGAGGAGGAGATCCAGGCTAAGAAGTGGTGTCCACGGAGAACGCAGGAAGAGTAAGTACTATAGAATGGGCTTCATGTGGCTCCCCTGGTGGTCCAGTGGGTAAGGACACCGCCTTGCAGTGCAAGGGGCGCCGGTTTGAACCCTGGCCTGGGAAGATACCACGTGCCGCGGAGCGGCTGGACCCATGTGTCCAATTATCGAGCCAGAGCTCTGGAGCGCGTGCGCCCAGAGCCGGCGCTCTGTGACAACAGACGCCACTGCGATGGGAGGCCCACAGGGGCCAAAGAACGAAGATGGATGGAAACAGATAAATGAAAGACCAATGGAGGTGGCCCGCCTGCTCCCCTCCCTGCCCACCCCACCTCCACCAAAATAAATAAATAAATAAATCTTAAAAAAAAAAAGAATGGGCTTCACACTGAGGCAGGAGCTGCAGCACCAACTGGCCCACAAAGGAGAAGGGAGCTTAGTGCATCCATGGTGCCAACATCTAACCTCTCCTTCCTAATGAAGCCTGATATATACTCCCAACATGATGTAATGAAACACAATGAGGATTCCGAATAAGCTCCTTGTGCTCTATCTGGGTCAAAAGAATTAATATTTATGTCATTGTAATTTCTGCTTTGTGTTTCATGTAAGCCCTTAGAGGAAATACAAAAACCAGAGGAATTTTCTTTTAGGAAATTATTTTTGTCTCTTTTACTTTCTATGAGAGACAGAAAATCGACGTACCTAAGGTAAGATTTAAGGGTAAGATAATGATTATAAAACACACCGAAAGTGGCAAATTACTGTTATTTTTAAAATAGGGATCCCACACTTTTTTGGGGGGTTCATTTTTAAACCCATGGAAATTATAAACGAAATCAAATCCTATGAATTATTCTTAAGTCATGTATGTACATTACTTATTAATTTAAACAAATAAATGAATGTCTAAAAATCTTTTTCTTAAGAGAAGCACATTTAATAGCCAGAATCTAAGTTACACAGATTTCAGTTTAATCAAATATGCTGAACCTCTAAGACCTAAAGAAGCTTAAGGTGGGGTGGAGAAATCCTAAAAAGGTTTATCGGAAAAAGTTTATTCCTCAAGTTAATAAGATCGTCTCTAGTGACCAGTGGTAGTCCACGGGAGAACGAGGAAGAGTAAGTACTATAGAATGGGCTTCATGTGGCTCCCTGGTGGTCCAGTGGGTAAGGACACCGCCTTGCAGTGCAAGGCGCGGTTTGAACCCTGGCCTGGGAAGATACCACGTGCCGCGGAGCGGCTGGACCCATGTGTCCAATTATCGAGCCAGAGCTCTGGAGCGCGTGCGCCCAGAGCCGGCGCTCTGTGACAACAGACGCCACTGCGATGGGAGGCCCACAGGGGCCAAAGAACGAAGATGGATGGAAACAGATAAATGAAAGACCAATGGAGGTGGCCCGCCTGCTCCCCTCCCTGCCCACCCCACCTCCACCAAAATAAATAAATAAATAAATCTTAAAAAAAAAAAGAATGGGCTTCACACTGAGGCAGGAGCTGCAGCACCAACTGGCCCACAAAGGAGAAGGGAGCTTAGTGCATCCATGGTGCCAACATCTAACCTCTCCTTCCTAATGAAGCCTGATATATACTCCCAACATGATGTAATGAAACACAATGAGGATTCCGAATAAGCTCCTTGTGCTCTATCTGGGTCAAAAGAATTAATATTTATGTCATTGTAATTTCTGCTTTGTGTTTCATGTAAGCCCTTAGAGGAAATACAAAAACCAGAGGAATTTTCTTTTAGGAAATTATTTTTGTCTCTTTTACTTTCTATGAGAGACAGAAAATCGACGTACCTAAGGTAAGATTTAAGGGTAAGATAATGATTATAAAACACACCGAAAGTGGCAAATTACTGTTATTTTTAAAATAGGGATCCCACACTTTTTTGGGGGGTTCATTTTTAAACCCATGGAAATTATAAACGAAATCAAATCCTATGAATTATTCTTAAGTCATGTATGTACATTACTTATTAATTTAAACAAATAAATGAATGTCTAAAAATCTTTTTCTTAAGAGAAGCACATTTAATAGCCAGAATCTAAGTTACACAGATTTCAGTTTAATCAAATATGCTGAACCTCTAAGACCTAAAGAAGCTTAAGGTGGGGGTGGGGAGATAAGTTTTTGGCCATCCTGGAACACAAATGGGCTTTATCCTGGAATAATACAAGTTTCACTCCCCCTTCACTCAAGAATATAATAAGATCGTCTCTGCCAGTCTAGGTTCCTCACATCTAATATTTTACCTTTGGCTCTCTGACCTACTAGCATGGGCTTCCCCAATGGCTCAAGTGGTAACGAATCCACCTGCAATGCAGGAGACACAGGAGATGTGGTTCGATCCTTCAGTCGGGAAAATCCCCTGGAGGAGGAAATGGCAAATCACTCCAGACCTACTAGTGATGGACATTCTGCAGTTACTAATTTTCAGAGAGAAAGAGATAAAACATTTCACAAGATGAGCAGACAGAACTAAAAATGATGACAAGAGATTCCTGGGGAACTACCTTTAGTGGACAGTGGCCTATGCTTGCTCTGTGTGTGTGTGTCTGTGTGTCTGTGTGTATGTGCGCGCGCATGTGCACGTCGTAAATAAATAAATGGAGAAACCAGCAATCTCAGTAAGTTAAAAAAAACTAAAGGACCAATAAGCCCCAGTTTCACTCAGCCAGATCAAAAAAGAAATTGGCTAGATGCCCTGCTTTTAAGAAGCAATTTGGTTGCAAACATATGCAGAAAAACCAATAAGTAAAATGAGAAAGGTGGCTCAGTGGTAAAGAATCTGCTTGCCAACGCAGAAGATGAGGGTTCAGTCTCTGGGCGGGGAAAATCCCCTGAAGAAGAAAATG
This sequence comes from Tragulus kanchil, assembly GCA_022376925.1. NCBI lineage: Eukaryota > Metazoa > Chordata > Mammalia > Artiodactyla > Tragulidae > Tragulus > Tragulus kanchil. The sequence goes on from JAIOJX010000006.1 coordinate 83,796,249, forward strand.
GCTAACTACTCCCTTGTTCCTGCCTGGGAAAACCTATGGACAGAGGAGCCTAGTGGGCTACAGACCATGGGGTCACAAAGAGTTGGACACGACTGAGTCACCGAGCACACACACAAAATCAGAAAACAAACACACAGATGTTTTAATTCCTCCAAAGAGAAGAATGCACTACCATGAGGTGATCAAGGAAAACACTCCTCAGAGTTTTCCAACTCCTTAGCATTTCATTCAGAGAGGTTTTTAGTTTAGACAAATCTCATGTCCGAGAAGAGCACAATTATCACTCTGCTGACTGTTTATTTCAACTTGCAGAGCTAAGTAGTAACGAGCCAGGCAGTCCACTCAGGCCTGCATCAGGCTCCAACCAAACAGCAGAGTTCTGTCTTAAAGGAAAACCACTCTGGGGAAGCAGGGAAATTTGGAATTCCCCTTCCATTAGCTGAGACTTTACAGAAGTCCTCCCAAATGCTCGTACTGCAAGAACACCTTGGGTGTTATGCGACCTAGCCTCTGAGATTCAATTGGAACACTGAACAAAATGGTGAAACATGTTATTCTCTATTTTCCCTTTCCCTCTAGCTTTTATTGGCCAAGATGGTTGTCAGGCTTTCCCAGCTTAGCCTTAGCTCTTGGTAGGAGGGATCCAGAGAAGTCACGACTATTTCCTATGCAGTCGATCTTACCTTTCTGTTAGTCAAGCATTAGAATCTCAAAAGGCTCATTTGAAAAACATGGTTCCTCTTGACTGCACATGCAATGGTTTTAGTCATGATGCCTAGGCAATGAAAAGTAGTCTTATAATACAGTTTCTAAAAGACTACACAGAACACATTAATAACTGTGAAGAGATAGTAATCTGTGCCTGCCTTTCTGCGCCCACGTGCTAAAAGGAAAGCCTGACAGAGAGCACCAGCATCACCAGCCTCTATGGTACGTCTGCCCCTGTCAGTACCCCTGTTCGCTTAGCTATGGGCTGCAGCAGGCGATGACTCAACACGCTCAAACCTCCACTTGTTACCTAATCCCAATGCCTCCTCCTCCTCCTTTTTACTAGTAAAGGATGACCATCCATCTAGCGGCTCTAGTCACACTCCTTTCACTCTCACTTGTTGTTCAGTCACTCAGTCATGTCCAACTCTTTACAACCCCACAGACTGAAGCACACCAGGTTTTCCTGTCCTTTATCATCTCCCGGAGATGGCTCAAACTCATGTCCATTGAGTTAGTGATGCCATCCAATCACCTCATTGTCTGTTGCCTCCCCTGCCCTCAGTCTTTCCAATGAATATGATCCCATCAGATCTTTTCCAATGAGTCGGCTTTTCACATCGGGTGGCCAAAGCTTCAGCTTCAGCATCAGTCCTTCCAATGAATATTCAGGGATGATTTCCTTTAGGATTGACTGGTTTGGTCTCCTTGCTGTCGAAGGGACTTTCAAAAGTCTTCTCCAGCACCACAGTTCAAAAACATCAAGTTTTTGGCACTCAGCCTTCTTTATGGTCCAACTCTCACATCCATAGATGACTACTGGAAAAACCATAGCTTTGGCTATACAGACCTTTGTCAGAAAAGTGATGCCTCTGCTTTTTAATATGCTGTCTTGGTTTGTCATAGCTTTTCTTTCGAGGAGCAAGCATCGTTCAATTTCATGGCTGCAGTCACCGTCTGCAGTGATTTTGGAGCTCAAGAAAATAGTCTGTCACTGCTTCCATTTTTTTCCCATCTAATTCAGTTGGTCACCGTGTCCTATAATTTGTCACTTGTTTATCCATCTCCTACCCTCCACCGCTATGTCTTAGTTCAGGACCTCTGCCTCTCTTGTCCAGATACTAAATTATCTGTTAACCAGTTTCCTTGCCTCCAGGTTAGTTCATCATGAACTTCTCTACTTTTGTGACTCCTTAACTAGCTTCTAAAACATAAGCGTTGCAAACATGGAGGTCATAAACATAATTGAAGAAAATACAGGTGAATATGTTTATAATTTTGGAGTAGAAAAAGCATTTCTACTCGTGACATAAAACCTAGAAGGCATAAATAAATCACTTGAAAAATCTTCTGTCAGATAAAGGACGCTATATTCAAAGATATAAAAACAACTGGAGAAAAATATCTGCCCTATATATGGCAGGAAACATGCCAATATACTTCATATACAAAGAGTTCTTCCAACTCACTAAGAAAAAAACAATTTGAAATAGCATCTCAAGTCTACCTCTCGGACACTCCAGGAGAGGAAAAGCTGATGCAAATAATTATAAAGCTGGGAAGGCACAAAGTGTTCTGCAAAGATGAGATACTGAAAAGCTGGTTAGATATCACTATTAGCAACCCTGCTTCAAAGGCCCTGCTGAGGTGCAATTATATCATGTGCCAACACTAAGGCACCTTGCAGCTTCAGCATCAGTCCTTCCAATGAATATTCAGGGATGATTTCCTTTAGGATTGACTGGTTTGGTCTCCTTGCTGTCGAAGGGACTTTCAAAAGTCTTCTCCAGCACCACAGTTCAAAAACATCAAGTTTTTGGCACTCAGCCTTCTTTATGGTCCAACTCTCACATCCATAGATGACTACTGGAAAAACCATAGCTTTGGCTATACAGACCTTTGTCAGAAAAGTGATGCCTCTGCTTTTTAATATGCTGTCTTGGTTTGTCATAGCTTTTCTTTCGAGGAGCAAGCATCGTTCAATTTCATGGCTGCAGTCACCGTCTGCAGTGATTTTGGAGCTCAAGAAAATAGTCTGTCACTGCTTCCATTTTTTTCCCATCTAATTCAGTTGGTCACCGTGTCCTATAATTTGTCACTTGTTTATCCATCTCCTACCCTCCACCGCTATGTCTTAGTTCAGGACCTCTGCCTCTCTTGTCCAGATACTAAATTATCTGTTAACCAGTTTCCTTGCCTCCAGGTTAGTTCATCATGAACTTCTCTACTTTTGTGACTCCTTAACTAGCTTCTAAAACATAAGCGTTGCAAACATGGAGGTCATAAACATAATTGAAGAAAATACAGGTGAATATGTTTATAATTTTGGAGTAGAAAAAGCATTTCTACTCGTGACATAAAACCTAGAAGGCATAAATACAGTCACTTGAAAAATCTTCTGTCAGATAAAGGACGCTATATTCAAAGATATAAAAACAACTGGAGAAAAATATCTGCCCTATATATGGCAGGAAACATGCCAATATACTTCATATACAAAGAGTTCTTCCAACTCACTAAGAAAAAAACAATTTGAAATAGCATCTCAAGTCTACCTCTCGGACACTCCAGGAGAGGAAAAGCTGATGCAAATAATTATAAAGCTGGGAAGGCACAAAGTGTTCTGCAAAGATGAGATACTGAAAAGCTGGTTAGATATCACTATTAGCAACCCTGCTTCAAAGGCCCTGCTGAGGTGCAATTATATCATGTGCCAACACTAAGGCACCTTGCAGCAGTTGAGAAACGCCCCTGGACTCTTTTGTTTATGCTTTTGGAACAGCAGAACACACTTGCATGGAACAAATCCTTCCCCGTAAAGCTGGAAGGGCCTCTTTGCCTGCATTATTGATGTTTTAGCTTTGAGTCAGAAGGTTAAAGTTGTCGGGAACATTTCTGAATTCACATGACACCAAAACCTATTAGTCTATCAGCACAGCCAGGGCTGGGAGGCTAGAGCAAGTGCTCATCAGATGAAACTCATTGATTTTTCCCCTGAACTAAGTGACAAAATAATATCCCCTGACAAGAAAGCAGAGTATCAGCAGAGTGATACTGCCGACATACCAGCCACAAAGATATTTCCTCCACCTAGGCAAACGATTCCCCAAAATTAAGGTGTCAAAATCCTAAGTGCTAATAGTACAGATGACTCATTTTTCAAATAAAAGTTCAGATGAAACGTAAATCCTCTGCACGCATGAGAAGAAACAACTTTTGTTAGGAAAGCGAATAACTCAAGATGCTTATATACGTAGCTTTGTATGTTAGGTCTGCAGCACAAGCCAACTCACCTACTGCGAAGGAATCTGAGGCAGTAGATCATACACTAACAGAATTTTAAAAATGAGACTGAGACTCAAATTGGAGTGCAATCATGAGCAAATTTGGGGAAAACAAAGAAGAAACATTAACCCCTGTGAACAGTACTGGAAATTAGAAAATTTAACCAAGTATCTGCCAACCTTGAAAATGCACACCTGTATTGAGGGACCCAGCACCAGAATACCACCTCTGTACAACGGACGGCCAGTGCTTGAGCATGACTTTTTGTTGTTCGAACTGTCTTTAGCTATGAGCACTTAACTCACGATGCTGTTGAGAATTATGACAGAGAAATGAATTCAATTTTATAAATGGTTTCCTCCCCCGCCAAAACAGCTGAATTTTTATAATTCTGACTTGGACAATGAAGCTGCAGAAATTCAAACCTCAATTGATGGTTTCTCCAAATCCATTTGTTTCTATCACTAGCTTCTAGTGAAAGGAATAGAATATTTTACCAATAAATCGAGAGGCAGAGGAGGTCATTTTATTCCTGACTGAAATGGGCTCATGGTTTTGCTACCAAGCATCAACAGTGGAGATTCGTGCTGGAAGATTTCCACTGCTTCATGCTGCTGGGGGCTACCAGTCCAGAGCTGCTCAACCTAGGCCATGCAAAAATCATGATGAAAAGAGTCAACCCCACCACGGATCTCCTGCCTTTTCAATGGAGAAAAAGAACTGTGCCTTCCTTCAGGTAGTGAGTACCAGAGAATAAGGCAATGGTGTTATTCTTTGGCAGGTATTATAGAGAAACAGAAACTGAAGGTCAGGTCAGAATAAACATTACTAAAACACACTACAAATCAACCTCAGCTTTGTCTTGGGCAGACCTAGGAGGGCCTCCTCTTTGGCCCAACAGCTTACATGCTAAATTAAGAAACAAAGCACAAGCAGTACAAAACTTACTTAAAGTGAGCAGGCTTCTTTCTTTGGGTCCCCAGGTTTTTTTTGTTTTTTTTTTAATTATTTATTTGGTTGCCTTGGGTCTCAGTTGTGGCACTTGGAATTTTTTTTAAATTTTGGCCTCTTTTATTGGTTTTTTATTTATTTATTTTTCATCTATCTTTTATTGCTTGGCCTCTCTCGTTGCAGAGCATCGGCTCTGGGCACATGTGCTCCAGATCGCTGGCTCTTAATTGGACACACAGGACCAGCTGTTCCGCAGCATGTATGATCTTCCCAGGCCAGGGATCGAACTGGTGCCTTGCACAGTACTGGAAATTAGAAAATTTAACCAAGTATCTGCCAACCTTGAAAATGCACACCTGTATTGAGGGACCCAGCACCAGAATACCACCTCTGTACAACGGACGGCCAGTGCTTGAGCATGACTTTTTGTTGTTCGAACTGTCTTTAGCTATGAGCACTTAACTCACGATGCTGTTGAGAATTATGACAGAGAAATGAATTCAATTTTATAAATGGTTTCCTCCCCCGCCAAAACAGCTGAATTTTTATAATTCTGACTTGGACAATGAAGCTGCAGAAATTCAAACCTCAATTGATGGTTTCTCCAAATCCATTTGTTTCTATCACTAGCTTCTAGTGAAAGGAATAGAATATTTTACCAATAAATCGAGAGGCAGAGGAGGTCATTTTATTCCTGACTGAAATGGGCTCATGGTTTTGCTACCAAGCATCAACAGTGGAGATTCGTGCTGGAAGATTTCCACTGCTTCATGCTGCTGGGGGCTACCAGTCCAGAGCTGCTCAACCTAGGCCATGCAAAAATCATGATGAAAAGAGTCAACCCCACCACGGATCTCCTGCCTTTTCAATGGAGAAAAAGAACTGTGCCTTCCTTCAGGTAGTGAGTACCAGAGAATAAGGCAATGGTGTTATTCTTTGGCAGGTATTATAGAGAAACAGAAACTGAAGGTCAGGTCAGAATAAACATTACTAAAACACACTACAAATCAACCTCAGCTTTGTCTTGGGCAGACCTAGGAGGGCCTCCTCTTTGGCCCAACAGCTTACATGCTAAATTAAGAAACAAAGCACAAGCAGTACAAAACTTACTTAAAGTGAGCAGGCTTCTTTCTTTGGGTCCCCAGGTTTTTTTGTTTTTTTTAATTATTTATTTGGTTGCCTTGGGTCTCAGTTGTGGCACTTGGAATTTTTTTTAAATTTTGGCCTCTTTTATTGGTTTTTTATTTATTTATTTTTCATCTATCTTTTATTGCTTGGCCTCTCTCGTTGCAGAGCATCGGCTCTGGGCACATGTGCTCCAGATCGCTGGCTCTTAATTGGACACACAGGACCAGCTGTTCCGCAGCATGTATGATCTTCCCAGGCCAGGGATCGAACTGGTGCCCCTTGCACTGCAAGGGAGACTCTTTACCCACTGGACTCCCAGGGAAGTTCAGGCCCCCAGTTTCTGAAATCACCCATTGGAATAGATAAGCAAGGAGACTCACTCTGGGAAGCATAAAGCCCCTCTGCTGCTCTGTCTTCGTGCCCATCATACTCCCGGCTGGACAGCTGCCGGTTGGCGGTCTCCAGTCGATCTGCACACAGAGAGGAAATGGTTACAAAGAAACGCATATACACCTAAGTCATCCTGCCACCGATAGGTGGCCTGGGTGCTGGCAGCTGGTAGGAAAAGCTGCCCACGCAGAAGCCCCAAACTGAACAACTCCTGGGGAGAAACAAGGTCTTCCAAAACATTGAAAGGAAAGTCTTCAGATGCCATGCTGTGCCTTTATGCAATCTAATGCCAAGATGTACACCAGCGGCAGACAGTGAAGGACAAGTTCCTGCATGAACAGCCAAGTCCTTGAAAAGGGCTTGAGTCCCCTCAGGCTCTCACCCAGTCCTCGCCTAAACTTGACCACAGCCAGCCCTCGATAGCTAGAAAGCAAAAAATTAAAAATAACAAATAGGGTTTCCCTGGTGGTCCAGTGGGTAAGGACACCGCCTTGCAGTGCAAGGGGTGCCGGTTCGATCCCTAGCCTGGGAAGATCCCACATGCTGCAGAGCAGCTGAACCAATGAGTCCAGAGCTCTGCAGCGTGTGCGCACTGAGTCGGTGCTCTGCAATGAGAGAGGCCACTGCAATGGGAGGCCCACACAGGCCAAAGAGCAAAGATAAATAAATGCAAGACCAATAGAAGTAGTCAAACAAAAAAAGACCAAAAAAACCCAAATAAATACCAAGAAACAAGTCAAAATGACCTAATCGATGATGACTCTATTCAGTGAGTTCTAGGTTTGTTCATGCCATTTGGTCTGTCTCCATTTATTCAATTAAATAATTCAGCCTAACAAGGCTTTCTTGAGTGTACATGATACCCAAGACTAAAGGGTTTGCAGTAATTAAAATTATAAAAAAAAAAAAAAAAAGGGGGTAAGTTCCAGCTACAGACGCCCAGTACACTGAGTCTTTGGACATGAGGGAACTGAAAAACTGGCTTAGCTGGGTGAAACCGAAGTACAAGTTCACGGGTCAAGTCATTCTGCACATGGGAGGCTGTCAAGATTCTGCGACATGGGCCCTGAGCTTTCAGGAAGTTGGTATATGTCTTCTCCTCTCATAACCGTGGGTTTCTTTACTCTCCAGGAGGGATATGTGTCCAGCTCTGTCTACTACACTATACGCTGAGCAAGTGGTAAGTGCTGGCTTTCAAAGAATGCAGCCAATGCCTCAGCTTGATATGGCAAGGGCTGTGAGTGCAACACTGGTCTTTCCAGACATTCCCATGCACGACATGAATCGTGTTATATACTTTTCAAGCAAGAAGGAGCTGCACACATGCCCCCTCCTTTTCAAGGACTCGTGCGTAGAGGTTATTCCTTCTCAGGCTCCGTGCTGCACTGTGCAGCCTCTAAGGCGAAAAGACGCCCTCTGCTCTTGGCTGCCCCTTCCCCAGGGGCCTGGGATTTACAAGGTAATCTAACACAACTTGGACCTAAAGTTAGACTGTCAGCTACAAGGGACAGGGGTGTTCACGGAGAGGAAATATGAGTGACACTCACCTCGGAGGTCCCTGTTGAAGTCATGAAGCCTTCGGATCTCGCCTTCAAGTTTGTTTCTCATCGCCTTGTCCAGCGACTCTCTCTTGGTGGTAGACTTGACCAGGCTCTCGAGGCTTCTGAGATTCTCTGAAGTTCTTTTTCAAACTGAAAGGACAAAAACAGCATGGCAGTGGGACCTCTGACATTCTCACCCATGGCTGAGCGACACTGATTCTTGGACACTCCCAGTGTGAAGGCCAAAGCTAAAAAATCCAAGAAACAAAAAAGACCAAAACAACCCACATAAATACCAAGAAACAAGTCAAAATGACCTAATCGATGATGACTCTATTCAGTGAGTTCTAGGTTTGTTCATGCCATTTGGTCTGTCTCCATTTATTCAATTAAATAATTCAGCCTAACAAGGCTTTCTTGAGTGTACATGATACCCAAGACTAAAGGGTTTGCAGTAATTAAAATTATAAAAAAAAAAAAGGGGGTAAGTTCCAGCTACAGACGCCCAGTACACTGAGTCTTTGGACATGAGGGAACTGAAAAACTGGCTTAGCTGGGTGAAACCGAAGTACAAGTTCACGGGTCAAGTCATTCTGCACATGGGAGGCTGTCAAGATTCTGCGACATGGGCCCTGAGCTTTCAGGAAGTTGGTATATGTCTTCTCCTCTCATAACCGTGGGTTTCTTTACTCTCCAGGAGGGATATGTGTCCAGCTCTGTCTACTACACTATACGCTGAGCAAGTGGTAAGTGCTGGCTTTCAAAGAATGCAGCCAATGCCTCAGCTTGATATGGCAAGGGCTGTGAGTGCAACACTGGTCTTTCCAGACATTCCCATGCACGACATGAATCGTGTTATATACTTTTCAAGCAAGAAGGAGCTGCACACATGCCCCCTCCTTTTCAAGGACTCGTGCGTAGAGGTTATTCCTTCTCAGGCTCCGTGCTGCACTGTGCAGCCTCTAAGGCGAAAAGACGCCCTCTGCTCTTGGCTGCCCCTTCCCCAGGGGCCTGGGATTTACAAGGTAATCTAACACAACTTGGACCTAAAGTTAGACTGTCAGCTACAAGGGACAGGGGTGTTCACGGAGAGGAAATATGAGTGACACTCACCTCGGAGGTCCCTGTTGAAGTCATGAAGCCTTCGGATCTCGCCTTCAAGTTTGTTTCTCATCGCCTTGTCCAGCGACTCTCTCTTGGTGGTAGACTTGACCAGGCTCTCGTAGGCTTCTGAGATTCTCTGAAGTTCTTTTTCAAACTGAAAGGACAAAAACAGCATGGCAGTGGGACCTC